>JAVJIF010031177.1:0-264754 GCA_038442645.1 Agave tequilana | reverse complement strand
TCTTCGGCTGACTTGTCTTTTTTCGTGTTGTTGGCATTAAGTTGGGATGGAGTGGGATCAGCAAGCTGAATGCTTGTTTAGAACTTGATGGTGTTGATACTTGGTTTCAACTTGTTTTCCCGACCACAATGTATGAATCGCATTGCACTGACTCATATGATTCCTTCAGCCAAGTGAGCTTGACTAGAGTTCCTAGGGTTTGGGAATGGTTGACTAGGTAGAGTACCCTTTTGCCTTTCTTTGCTGATCATTTGCATCTCTATCCTAGTCAAGACTTGAGCCAGCGTCCTTGCTTTTTAACGATAGTGTCCACCTTTCTTCCAGATTGGAGAGCCTTGTTTCCATTTGTGAATATTGGAAAGAGGGTGGAGGATTTTGATAGGGCGGATTTTTGGAAATTGTTGGAGAATTTGGGCCTAGTTTGATCATTGTTACTTTGGCCCATGACAATTGGGATGGTTTCTCCAACCGGGATTGTAGTGGGCGAATATGGATTGTTGGCGGGCAGATTGTTGGCGGGCCTTGTGAAGGCCGCACTCGTATGTTCGGGCAAGCATTGATGCGCGATGAAGACAGGACATTCCTCGAACACATGTTCCTATCTTGACAATAAGTACAGCCGCCGAAGATGTTGGGCTGACTTGGTTCACAGAGACTGCTCCTTAGTTTCAAGAGCTTCTAGTCTACGCATAACAGCAGCTAACTTAGCATCTTGTGCTATGTTGGCCTCAATGGAATGAATACCTCCTTTTGAAGAAGTGGGGTCATTAGTCCTAGATTTCTCAGGAGTAGGTCCCACTGGATGGCTTTTTCAGCTAAGTCCTCAAACAATGACCATCCTTCATTTTCATTCTTTTCCAGAAATCCTCCTTGACACATGGATTCTAACAATGTCTTAGTAGAATAATCTAATCCATCATATATGACTTGGCAAAGTCGCCATTTCTCTACCCATGATGGGGACATTGGGCAAGGAGGTCCTTAAACCGCTCGAAGTATTTCCAAAAAGCTCATTGGCTGTTTGCTTAAACTGTAGGATATTCTTCCTAATCAGTGCAGTCTTGTGAACGGGATAAAATTTCTTCAAGAAGGCCTTGACGAAACTGTCCCAAGTGTCTATAGAACCAACCTCTAGACTGTAGAGCCATTTCTTTGCTAAATCTTTCAAAGCAAAGGGACAAACCTAAGCTTAATGGCATCTTTTCCCAACTTAGGCATATTTATCATTAAACATACTTCCTCAAATTCCCTTATGAAGAAGTATGCATCCTCTGATTCAAGTCCATGAAACTTAGGAAGGGTGTTTGATATATTGTGGCTTAAGCTCAAATGGGTCAACACCTTCATTACTCAGTTTGATGCAAGAAGGAATAGAGGTTCTAAGGGGATAGAACCTATCTTGGAGAGATGGCGGTTGAGCCATGAGAGAGTCGGGCTTGAGCTCGGGTGGTGAACTAGTTCTAGTTAGCCTGGATGTGAGTGGGTCTCTCGACCAAGCGGTCATGCACAATCAGCAAACAAGTTCACCCATTAATCAAAAGAAAAGAAAAACAAACAAAAATCCTATTCTAGGGTTATCCTTGACCTAGACGACTCCTAACTTTAGACTGTCCTTAGGAGGTCTATTGTCGACGTCAACCACGAGCTAATCGGCCAGTTCAGGGCAAGACCGGTGGGAGGTTTCCGTCAGAGACGTTCCTTAATTAAATAACCACCGTTCTTCGGGCTTTCGCCCTCAATCCCTTCGCTAGACACCGATTTGGCAAGGGTTAATTTCGAACAACTTTCCTTCTTCGGTCAATCTCCTATTGAGTCCGAGTTATCTTAGGGCCAACGTCTAGTCAAGTTTAATTAGGGTTAGGGTTGTGAGTGTGACTGGTATGATTTGTGGGCCAAGGAAGGGTGATGAAATCCCCACCTTATCTTTGTTATGGGTTATGCCCTTAAAATGGATTAGTGTACGTGTAAAGCGGTAGAAAAGTAATCACTCAAGAAAGCGGTAAACAAACAAGAGTGCTTCCTAATCTATATGCTATGCAGAACGTACCTTGTCGCCAGCACTCTTCAACAGAATTAAAGAATTAAAATAGACACGTGCCCTAAAATGCAAGAGTCTAAAATATTTTTTTTTTATTTTTTCCAACAATAGGTTAATGTTAATTATTAACAGATGCAGAGTGATCACAGAGATAAAATAACACAGCAGAAAATAGAATTTTTGCACTGCAGAGCAATCTGCAGAAAAATCTGTAAGTAGTGCACTACAAGTGCCGCGGAGGCGCGGCTTTTGCCGCGTTTCTGCGGCAAACTTGTAGGTCCAAGTGCTCTGCCTTCGAGGCAGAGGCACTGGATAGCAATATGTGTCTTCTGCTATTCTGTTTCTGCTTCCTGTTCTCTGTACCTGCAACAGAAGAGAAAGAATGATTAGAACGAGAAATCGTGCCGTTCCTTCCCTGGCAACGGCGCCAAAATTTGATTGAGAATTTGTTATAATGAAATAGAGTTCAGAATTCTTCTCAATGCGAATCCGCTGTAGCTAGGGCTCAAGCGGGTCGTGATCCTCAGGGAAGGATGCGATGCAAGCTTTTTCGGCCGATTCCTCGTATGCTTCAAGTAAGAAAAGAGAGAGATTAGATTTGTGATGAAAATATGGGATTAAAGACGTGGTTTTGCTGATCTTCTACCACAACCCTATGTAAGTCAAGGCCATTGATCATCATATCGGAAGATAAGTAGTTCATCCTAGGTACTTTAGAAGATAGGCAAGCAAGAGAAAAGGTTGTAGAATCTAACTGGCGTCACTTCTAAAAATAAAACACGTATTCATCCTAACATCTATGCACAACGTAAGAGAAGATGTATCTTGAAATTACGTTGTCAAAGTCCTTAAGCATGAAATGTGAAAATTAAAAGGTGTGACTTCAGATTAGAAAACTACTCTTCATTTTAATTTTCAAGCAAATCCCTTAACCTAGGGTTTCTAAAAGTTCATCAATCCGATCAAAGCTCGACTACTCTAGGGTTGCTTTAAGAATTCAGCAAACCACTTAGAGGATTAGTTCTTCATCATCATATTTTTATCTTTTCAGTATTTATTTATTTTTTTTTTTTTTATTTAATAAGAAAGATTGCACAAGAAAAAAAACGAAAACAGAATAGATCGAAGATTAAAACCGAGAGAGATATGACAAAAGAAATAAAATAAAGTGCAGAATTTAAACAGAGAACAAAAGAGTGACCTTTTATTTCGATGAATTGCCGGTTACACAATTGTCTCCTTCTTCTCCACAAAAAGCATGAAAAGAAAAATTACAATTTTCGCAGAAATTTAGAAATAGCTAAAGAAAAAAAACCCTAGTTCCTCTCTGGATCCCCCTCCCTGTTGCGAATGCTCTGATATTTATAGCAGAATGTGGAGAAGTCCCTGATAAACCTGACCACCAAATTCCGTAACCTATCTCATCTAGATTGCCGCGGATGCGCGGCTTTTGCCGCGCCTCAGCGGCAATCTTGTGGCTTCTGGCCACGCGCTTTGGCGCGTGGCCTCTCCTAGTCCATCCATGTGGGCGCCTGCTTCTGGAAGGTTGATCCTGGCCTTTTAATCTGGATTTTCGAGATAACTTGGTGATCAAGTTACTCTTAATCCAGATTTCTTCAAATCCTCTCTCCACGAATTTCATCTTCATCTTGGCCTTTTATCCTTATCCCGCAGGTGTTTAGGGTTTGGTAGAAGTCTATCCAACCCTAATTTCTGATATTTGCAATTTTATCCCTTGTATTTGCATTTTGACACTTCGTATTTGCGCTTTTTCACCTGGGCTTCAAACATGGACTTGGATCTTGGGCTTTTGGGCTCTTTAAGCTTTATTCTTTATTTAATTGATAATTTGAGGCCTGCACATATTAAATAAAGAAATATTAATAAATGTGCATTATAATATGATAAATGTGCAAATGCGATGGTATATATGATGACAATTATGCATTATTCACTACCTATCAGTTGGCTTTAGGGCACCAGGTGAGAAAAACACCCCGCGGACTCAATTCGAGTGAACTAGGCCCCAAAACTAAGGACTTTATTTTATTTACTCACCTTTCGGCATGAATACTTATGCTTCTTGAGGCACATGTATCCAGCTTAATAGTGAGTTTTTTTTTTTATATTAGGCACAAGGTCTTCGTCTTAGAATCCTATATATGCATTAGGTATGCAAATTTCATTAAGGTAAAAATCAAGACTAATTAATTATTCAATTTCTCCTCCTATACCTTAAATTTAAACAATTTATTTATTTTGACCAAGTTTTTAGAAATCCTAATATGATTTTCCTAATCCTTAAAACTAACTTAGATTTCTTTCAAAAGATAAGTCAAATATTGTCCTTTTTATAATTATTATTATTATTTTTTTAGAATTTTTTTTTATTAGCAAATTTTTGTTAGTTTCTAACTATGTTAGTATGTTAGTAAAGCCCACCCCCACACTTATCTCATGCATTGTCCTCAATGTATGAATGAATGCATATATGCATGAAAAAGAACAGGGAAGGTAGAAGTTACCTTAAGGTGGTGGTTCCGGTGGTGGTCTAATTGGGCCAGCGTTGCTACCGAATCAAGATAACATAATATTTGGTGAACCCACCAGAAATTTTTCTTATATAACCCACTAAAATGTATGTATAATTATTTTTAAAATTTCCACCCCATCAAATTTCAAATTTCATAATAAATTTCAGAGTCAATTGTGTCAACCTCCTTGTCCCAAAATGGAGTATGAAAAGATGGAATTATTGACTTGGACGTGGGAAGTACGGGAACGAATACCGACTCAGGAAAGAAAGTTAAATCAAGTAATGGTTCAGGAGTCGGGCTAGGTTCAGGAAGTGGGTCCAAATCAATAAGTTGAAGCTCAAGTCCCAATATTCTTCCATAATGGAATGTGACTCAATATTGGTGATTCAAGTTCAGAATGATAGGTGTGAGAACCAAAACTGACTCTAAAATATTACCTAAGTCGGGTAACAAAACAGGAGTCAACAATGATTCGGGAATTTGAACTTGATCACAGATTTGAGAATCTAGGTCACATATCTCATTCAGCTCAATATCATAAAATGAGAACTTGCCAATTTATCCATGGGACTTTCAAAATTGCACAATTGGTCAAGTTCAATATGATCATCAAAAATGGGTGATTCAAATTCATGATGAATTGGCACAGGATCCAATGTTGACTCGGGAAAGTAAATCAGGTGGAGACACCGGAGTCATTATTGAATCAGTAAATAAAATTGAATCACCGGGTGGAAGATCATGATCATATTCATGCTCAAGTTCTATTTTAGGAAAGGAAAAACTTGCCAAGTTATCAAAATTTGAAGTTTCGGCAAGTTCACATGATGGCACTGAATTAGAATCTTGTTGTCCAAAGCAACTTGGTTCGTCGGCTCTAAGAGAGTGGTCAGCGATATCAGAAATGGCCGAACGGTGAGAACGTAAAGATTGAACCATCATATCTATATCATGATCACGGGCTAATCTAGCCTGAGTCATGGCTGCAAGCATCCTTTCATAGTTGATAGGTGCATCATGTTGTGATTGGACTTGAAAGGATGAAGTGTAATCGTGATGAAGTTGTGAGTCGGTGGACTCACGCATAATCATGTCTGCGATTGATGGTAATTGTTGCTTGGACTCATGCATACTCATCATTTCCTGGATAGATGGTAGTCTATTCTGACTGGGTGGATCTGAGTATGAATCTTGGGAATATTGTGGACAAGGTGGAGACGGAGGACAAGTCGGTTGAAATTTGGACTCGGGGGAATCGAAACCCCATGAACTCTGTGAAGAGTTGAAAGTATGAAAATTATGGTCATAAGATGGGGGGTATGGGTTTATATTCATTCGGATAAGACCATTCCGGCACACTAGGTTGGTCAAAGTTGTGATATGCCGGGTTGGTAATATCCGAAAAATAGTTAGGTGTGTAATATGGATTAAAATTGGAAAAATTATTATTATATGCCATATCACACAACACAACAAAGAAAAAGAAAACAAACAAATAAACAACAAAAAAAAGAAAAATTCTAACCTAAGTTAGGGTAGACTATGACCTAGACGACTCCTAACTGGTTAGACTGTCCACGGGAGGTAGGGTGCAGACTTTGACCACAAGTTAATCAGCTAGGTCAGGGCAAGAGTGGTGGGAGGTTTTCCGTCAAAGACGTTCCTTAGTTAAATAACCACCAATCTTCGGGCTTTCGGCCCTCATCCCCTTCCTAGATACTGATTTGGCAGGAGGAACTTCCAGCACTGTTCCCCCTTAAGATAATCTCCTAATTGAGTCCGAGATGTCCCTAGGGCCAACGTCTACTAATTTTAAGTTAGGCTTTGGTTAGTGAGTGCTTGGGATATGATTTTTGGGCTAAGGAAGGTGATGAAATGCCCACCTTATCTTGTTAATGGGTTATACCCTTAGAATAAATTTGTGCAAGTGTACAAAATATGTAAATAAGATTCACTCAAGCATCAACCAAGAGATGAGTCCTATTCTACATGCAATGCGAACGTACCTTGCTCCAGCACTCTTCAATAGTAAAATAAAGGAATTGAAAAGACACGTGCCTAATATGCAAACGTCTAATCAATTTTATCTTTATCAACAAATATTTTACTGTTGGTTAATTAGCAGTGTAAAGGTTTATCACAGAACAAATTGGAACAGAGCAGAAATAAATCTTGCAATTTTTAGCAAACTGCAGAAATTACAGTTAGTAGTTCACTACTAAGGCCGCGTTTCCGCGCCTATTGCCGTGGATCCGCGGCACTATAGTAGGCTCTGATGCTCTGCCTTTGAGGGCAGAGGCACAGAGTTGCTATATGTCCACTTCTGCTGTTATTTTTCTGTTCTCCAAACCTGCAAACAGAAAAGAATAAACGAATTAGTTAATAATTTTTTTATTATTAGAATAACTTACCGTCCCTCCCCGGCAACGGCGCCAAAATTTTGATTGAGATTTTTCCTGCACACAAAATAAATAATATTAGATTTAGAACAAGTTGTGCAAGGTTCTCAATTCGAATCCGCGGTAGCAGTGGCTATGCGGGTCGTGATCCTCAGGGAGGGACTAGCGATGGAAGCGTTAAGTAAGATTCTCTAAAAATTATTTTCTTTTAGTTATTAAAAGGAAAATAGAAATAATATTTAAAGTTAGGTTAGGAAGAAGGCGTAGATTAAGAAGATGAAAAAGTGATAATTACAATGAGATGGGAAAGAAAGAATTTGAAGGAGAGGTGTTGGTGACTTAATCTAAAACAAGAAAATAGAATAAACACTTACCTTCGTATGGTCGATGAAATTACGTAAAACCTAACACGTTCTACCTTGCTTCGGAGGCGTTTGAAGCATAACCATATGATCGATCTCAGTCCCCTGTTCGCATTATATCATCAAGCTGGGCAAGAATGAAGTGATACGTACCTTGAGGAGGAGAACATCTCCATGAAGTATCGTTGGCACCACCAAGATTAGTTATACTTGTGGTTTGGAAATCACTTGTATGTTCATCAAAGACCATAGAAATAAAATAGAAAAGGAAAAGAAAATAAAAAGGAAAATAAAGCAATGACACAAAAATAAATGTTACCTTTATTACTTGATACATGGAAGAGAAGAGGAGCATACATCGGTGTCACTTTCAACATAGCCCTCTCCCTTACTTATAAAAATTACAAAAAGCAAAGAAAACCTAAACTACAAGCCTAAGAAAACCCTAGATTTGACCCTCTACTTTTCTGGACGCCCTTCTCGGTTGCACTGCAGGGGTATTTATAGGTGCAGAAGGAGGTAGAGTCCCAACACAACTCTCCCACGAAAACTGGTCCCGGGATAAGGTAGGATTGCCGCGGAAAACGCGGCTTGGGCCTCGTTTTCGCGGCCAAGTGATGGCGGCTGGCCACGCGCTTTGGCGCGTGGCCTCCCCTAGTCCGTCTATCTGGGCGTTTCTTTCTGGAAGCTGCATCCTGACTCTTGATCTTGGGATTTCGTGATAACTTGGGAAGCAAGTTACCTAGATCCCAAATTTCTTTTAAAACGAATTTCATCCTTGCACTCTCCTTCTTTAGCTTTTATCCTCATCCTGCAAGTGTTTAGGGTTGAATAGAAGTCTATCCTTCCCTCTTCTTTGTATTTGCAACTTTTGCCCTTAGTATTTGCAATTTTGGCAATTAATATTTGCAACTTTTACATTGGGCTTGAATATGGGCTTTTTGGGCTTCTTTTAAGCTTTATTTCTTTATTTTAATATTTTGAGGCCTGCACACAATAAATCATAAAATATTAGTAAATGTGCAGAATTATAGGAAAAAATATGAAAATGTGATGGTAAATATAATGATAAAAATGCACTTTTCACTACCAATCACCTTGCATATAAGCAATACATATCAAAATATTTTTAAACACAAATTGTGATAATACTTAAACAAATTTTGAGATACCATTTGTAAATAACAAAATTTTAATATCACAAGATTTTGATATCATTTGAAATTGGAATTTGTGATATCAATTGAAATTTAAACATTTATACATTTAAATTTGTGATATCAATGAAATTTAAACATTTATACATTTTGATACCAATGAAAAAAATATTTTATATTTTGATACCAATTGAAATATATGGTAATTTTGATACCAATAAAAGGTAAAACAATGTTGATACTAATTTTGATACCAATTTGAAATGAAAGGTAAAACATTTTTGATACCAATTTAAATCGAAACCCAATTGAAATCGAAACTTATTGATACCAATTAAAGTATATTGTAATTTTGATATCAATAAACATACCATTGAAAATAATGCATAAGTTTTTAAATACCAATGAGATATCAATTTGAAATCAAGATTTAAGTCAAGCTTAGCATAAACATAATTTGTGCTTTAAACATGTAAATATATTGTAAATCAAGCACAATCAAATATATGTATGAAAATAAAAATACCAATAGAAATTGATATTATTTGAAATGTGAAGCATACATATATAGAAAATAAAAATGAGTATACAAAAAAAATTAATTGTGATACCAATTGAAAATATGATGAGCATCAAGTGTATAATTCATAAACATCCACCCTTTATGTACAAGATAAAAGGTTTTTAGTAAGGCTTATAAGGCATGGTCGCCCTCCATCCGCCCTTGGGTTGGTAGGAGTTTTCAAAAATAAGAGTTGAAAATATTTATATTGTGAAAACACTACCAAATGAAGAATAAATAACTAGTTAAAGTAATTTTGAAAACTAGTTAAAGATAGTTCGAACATGAAATTAAATCATATATATCTCATGAATTGTACTAAATACACAAAAGTTGGCACTCGAGATCTATAAAGCTCAAAAATGCGCTCATGAAACAAAATCACGAGTAAATAAAGAAATAATGTGAGTGTACAATCATGTGAATAGCATATTCATGAAAATAGTCGATGAGGCTCAAAACAAACATGAATATCTTTTATCAAACAAATATGAAAATCATAAAAAAATTATTTTTTATTTAAGAACAAAGTTCAAGGTATCTGTATGATTTATCAAAACAAACAATATACATACATATCCCAAACATAAAAAGAGTATATAATAGTATTTGCATGAAGGCAAGTGACTCAAGGGTATACATGTATATTTATTAGTTTCGAACAAGAATTACATATACATGAAGCAAAACAAAAAAAATAGGGAAAACAAGTGTAAATGGAAGAATCATCAAAACTAGGTTATACGTGTACATGTAATGAGTACAAAATGGAAAATGAAGCACAATATCTAATGATCAAGTGTAACTTACTACTTGTACAAGTATATACACACGTCTTAATGAAAATTTACACCTAAACAAGTAATCACCTCATAAAGCGCAAAACATGATTATTTAACAAAATAAGCATTTAAACCAAAACATGCTAAAGTCATCAATAAAAGCATGTAAACTAAGATAGGAGTTTTTAGAGATAGTTACCAAGCTATAAGGGCACATCTCTATATCTCCAAAACATGGTGGTCTTCCCACCAAAACTATCTTGATAGTGATGCACCAATTTGTAGTGTCCATCAAGCCTATGCATCTACCACCAAGGCACCAATCCTCTCACATCACGTGAGAGCCCAGACGTACATCAAACACAAGAGGTGGGGATTTTGGTACCCATTTTCTTTTGAGTCCATAGGGGTTAGTCTTATTTGGACCCAAACATTTTTATTAGCAAAATTAATATGGTTTATCTTATCAAACAAAACTTTGTTAAATGGCCTTTGCGGCCGTAATGTGTACACTTGTACACTCTAGAATGCACATGAGAATGAGTATGATCATGATGTGCAAAGTGTGTATACGTGTGCCATGGGTGATGTGCATGAACATGTGGAGCATGTTTCTTTTCAAACAAGGTTTCCAACGTATTATGATTAAAAGCACAATTGCTCAAAGGTGAGCTCAAACATCTATTCTATTTTCAAAAATTTGATCTCATTTTTATCAATGGTTGCATGAAAAGTATGGTGAGAATGAGAATCAACACTCTTGTTCTTTTTAGAAACATTTTCCTTTTCCTTTGAAACAATTTTTCTTTTTAAAGAGTTGTTTTCATTCAAAGCAATTTCCTTTCTTTTTCCACCAAAACAATCTTATTTTTCAAAGAAGTATTTCCTTCACAAAGATCATTTAATTTAGAAGTCAAGGAAATATATTATCCTTTTTCAACATATCATTTTCTTTTGAAATGCATTCCAATTAATTTTGAAAAGAATCTTTTTCTTTTAACAAGGAATCAAATTTATTTTTCAATTTCTTATTATCCTTTTTAAGCAACTCATATTTTCAAGAAGTTGTTGAGAAAAGATTCAAGCTCACCTTAAGACATGTCAATATCTTCTTCTAACTCGGATTTGGAGTTTACCTCAAGGGGGTTATCCCTTGGACCATGTAGCATAAATTGGAAGCATCACTCCCAACATCTGAGTCGCTCCCCCATAGTATTGCTCTTGTTCGCCAAGGGAGACTATAGTGTTCCATACTACAAAAGCCGAATCAAAGTTAGAAACCTTAGATAAATATTCATCATTTAGGGTTGACTTTAGAGCATAAATGGCTTTTGAGTTAGCCTCAAGATACTTGCTATTACTAAATTTTGAATACTTAATGGTAGCAAGATAAACATGAATACCTAGGCCTTTGAGGTAAATTGACATCTTAACTTCCAAGTTTGGATGTTAAGAATATCAAAAGTGGTAGGTGACATGAAATCCATGTGTGTGTACAAATATTGTGATTAGCTATAAATGAGGATCTTTAACTCAAGGTGGTTAGACCCAAATCAAGAGCACTAAGCTCTAATACCAATTGAAATCACCTAGAGGGGGGGTGAATAGGTGACTAGCTAATCTAATGGTGAATTAATGCGAAATTAAAACTATTTATGCAAACTAAAAACTATTATGCACAATACACCAAGTATGACACAAGAGTGTAGCCGAATTTTCCGTGAAGGACTCTGGACTATCTCCTCAAGATTCCTCTAGATAAGAGTTAAGGTGCCGCTATAGCTCTCTTGGTTGAATACAAGTGTGAGCAAACAATCCCCAAGCATATAAAAATATAGGCACAAGTATATCAAGCAAGTAAAGATAAAGACAAAGTAAGCATGCAAGATATAAACACAAGTGAGAGATAGAGAGAGCAATCGCAAACACGGGAGATTTGTTTCGAGATTCGAGCACCCTTACTCTACGTCCCCGCCTTTAACACTATGAAGGATTTTCACTATAAACTGATCCCACCGGATCACTCGGTGCCGCAACACCTACAAGGAGTTCACACTAGAACTCTTGGACTCACTAGTCCTCTCTTGTTCCCTCAAGAACTACACACCGCAAGCACACTAGCTTACCGAGGCCGCACCTCTACACCGAGCTCTCACTAGAGCTCGAAACAACGCGAACCCGCAAGTCCGCCTCCTCAAATACAAGAATGAACACTTTGGTGATCACAACACTTTGATCAATTAAAACAACTCTCACAACAACTCTCCTATAGGATGGATTTAGCAATGGAAAGCTCAAGTATGTGTGAGAAAAACTAAGATTGAATTTGTGGTGAAAAACTCAAGAAATCACTTTAAAATTCTTGATAAACTCTCCTTTTGATTTGAAAATATTGGCTCTAAAACATATGGAGGAAACCACTGAAATAGGTAGAAAAAACTAGCTCAAAACTCTCTTGAAATCTTGTAGAAAATAGTTCAAGGGAACCCCAATATATAGGCATCCAAAACTAGCCGTTGGGGTCCAAATCAGCAGCTGACGCTGCTGTCGGTCGACCGGCCGGTCGACCGCCAACGATCGTATTCCCACCGTTGTGCCACAGGTCGACCAGCCGGTCGACCAGGACCTGGATACAGAGAGCAGAAGCTCTCTGCCGGTCGACCGGGGCCAGATCCAGAGAGCAGAGCTCTCTGGCGGTCGACCGGGTCGGTCGACCGGCCCTCCAGCCAAACAAAGCCGTGCACGTTTGTGCACGTCGGTCGACCGTCCGATCGACCGACCTCTGACTTGGTCGACCGTGCGGTCGACCACAGAAGGCCAGAAACAACATTTTAGGGATTTAAAAAGTTGTCTTTTTACCTTAAATAAAATCCCATAAATTCACTAAAAATCTACAAAAATAAGTTCAGTAATATACTTTGATATACAAACATGTTTGAGTAAAAATCAAAACATGTTACGAACATTTTGAACTATTTTTGTAATAAAGAAGTTTTGCCTTAAACAAAATCTGTATTTTTCCAAACAATTTTTCCAAATTGAAAACTAATTTTTTCAAAACTCCTCCAATATAAAAATAAGATATTCTAAACACTTTTAAAGCTTAGTGTGTATGGATATGATCCACTACACATATATGATGAAATATTTATGTTTTGACATTAAGCTCTAAATAAAGTTTTGATAACACATTTATACTTTGAAGCTTAAAAACTAAAACGGTATTTTTCAAAACAAAAACTCTTTTATGAAAATACATATAAATCTTGTGTGTGAGCGTATATGAACTTGAGCAATCCACTAACTAATCTATCCTTTATATTTTATCTAAAAATAAAATCTTACTATAAACAAACCTAGACAGAAGTCTTCTCTTGAAGGTCTTCTTCTTCTTCTTCTTGACTTGGTCCAAACCTTGATCCATGAGTTAGACTCCTCTTGAGTACTTGATATAATATTGATGCACAAGCTCTTGAATCAACACGTGCTAGCTCCAAAACTTGACTTTAAATTCTTTGTTGAAGCTAAACACCAACAAGATCTTGATCAAATATCTGAAACTAATTTAACACAAGATCATTAGTTCTATAACTACATGAGTTAATCATCATCAAAACTAGAGTAACGGACCTTTGGGCCAACAGTCATCTTCTAGGCAAGATCCGTCTCCAGTGTCAATTTAGAGACTTAAAATTAGAAGTAACGTGTTAAGTCATCGACGCCGACACGTCCTATAATCTTTTGCTCGGGCGACCTTGGATCCATGCCAACTGGATCGCGCCTTTCACACTCCATCAATGTTTCAAATATGTGGATGACAAGGCAATGGTCAGGACGGTGTTCGCAGAAATGCAGCTATTCAAAGGGGCGGAGAACTACTTTACCGATTCTCTACTTTATAAAGAGAACGGTGAAGTGATAGAGAAATCATTGCCTGATGACATCAATAGCGGCAACGAAGCGGACTCAGAATCAGGAGAAGATTTAGATGTTTCATTTGATGAAGAACCAATTGTAGCATATTTAAATGATCCTGATTGTAATAACTCCACCGACAATGGCGATGAATGGGTCCTTGATGAAAAGGTCAATCTCGATTATTCCTCGTGTTGTGATAATGTAAATAATCCTGTTGACATGAGGCCCCTACACATGCCTCTGTCGATGTCAATAGCATGCATGCAATATAGAAGAGAATGATGGGTCAGTATTTGTAGTCCCATTTTCTAGAAAGGACCAGTCGCTCATTATATTCAGCAAAATCTGACATTGGATTTCTACATCCAATAACTTAGATGAAGACTTGGAGCCCCTATAATTCTTTCACTATGTACGGTCAGCGCACCGTATGATGAAAGAAATGGGATATGACTTACGTCGTGGTAAAGGCCTAAACTTCAGAAAGGGAAGACGCATCCCTTTGCAACCTTTTGTACCGAAAGAAAAGCCTGCCAACTATTACAATCAGACTCGCAGGAGATTGGGGTACGTTACTCCATCTGTTCAATCTGATCCAGAATTTGAAAGGCCTCTGTCACATTCTTTAGATTCATTAAAGTTGGAATATGATGTAAGTGTGGGGGATGCCTTCAAGAAACTATTCATCAACATGACATCGACCAGTCAGGTGAAACCAGAAGAGGACATTGAGCCATTCGACACTGATCCTTGGGCTCAACAACTGGATCTTCAATGGGAGAAATGTTTTGAACAACGCGACCCTCCTACAGAAGATAAAGTGATTCAAATTGATGTCGGTGATCAAGCGCACCTGAAACTCATCTCTATCATCGAAAGTTTGTCGTCGATAGAGAAGCAAGACCTTACATCCCTGATAAAGGAGTATATAAATATCTTTGCTTGGAGATACGAAGACATGCCTAGTCTCGACCCTCATGTGGCTATGCATCGCCTCAATAGCAAGACTGATGCTAAACCAGTCAAACAACAGCAATGACGCTTCCAACCTGATATTATGGAGGCAATTGAAGCTGAGGTCCAGAAACTCATCGAATGTGGCTTCATTCAGGAGGAACAACACCCAAACTGGGTTGCTAATATTGTTCATGTCCTTAAAAGAATGGAAAGATCCGGGTCTGTATTGACTTTTGTGATCTTAATATAGCATGTCCTAAAGACAAATTTTTGTTACCTATCACGGATGTCATGATTGACAACACATGTGGTTTCGAAAGGATATCCTTTATGGATGACTTTTCAGGGTACAATCAAATCAAGATGTACCCAGATGATGAAAAGCATACATCATTTCGAACATTGTTGGGCGTGTTTTGCTACACGGTTATGCCGTTTGGCTTAAAGAACATGAGCTCCACTTACTAGTATGCAATGAGCATGATCTTCTGCGATCACTTTGAAAGACAGTGGAGTGTGATTAGTATCTAATTTTGCATAATTTATACCACATCTTCACATTTATTGGATAAAAAATTCTGCTAATAATACCTTGCTTGCTTGATTCTAGATCCATGGTGTGCCAATGAAGAAGAAGACCTAAATCACCATTTAGTTGGTGATTAAAAGACCTAAAAGGTAGCCATTGACCTAAGAGGCTAATTTTGGCAAAATCAGAGACTGCAAAACCAAATCCGGGCGCCGAATACGACAGAGGACAGAAAAGACTGCGCGCCGCCCAAAGAGCCGCGCGCGCGGCCATTAAATGGCCGCGGAAACGCGGCTTTTGCCGCGTTTCCGCGGCCATGTGGCCGCGGCGCGCGCGCCGTCTTGGGTCACCTCCTTGTCCCCTGGACCCCTCTTCCCTGATGGCTATAAAAACCCCCTGGGGGGTTTCAGTTGGAGCAGATTGGAGAATTAGAGCAAGTTTATAATCTTGTGTTTAGTTTGTAGTAGTTGTTGTTCTTCTTCTTCTAGTTTTAGGTCTTTAGCCATTAAAGAGAAAGAGAGAGAGTGTGTAAAGAGTTGTATTTGAAGGGTGACAAGATAATACAAGTACTACTTCTCTTCCTTCTTTCATTTACTTGTCTTTGCATTTACTCTTACTTCTTTGTTGTAGTGTAACTCCCCCTTTCCCTTTTACCCCTTTTTCTTTGTTGTTTCTTTTACCTTGATGGCTAACTAACTTTTCCATAGCATGGCTAACTAACTACTAACCCACTAATTTCTAACACTTGTTTGATAACCCGTATGAATCAATAGTGCCAAACAAGCCTTGTGCAAATGAGAGCTATGGCATCTTAAGATGAGGGTTCTAACTCTAATTTATCTACAAGTATCTACTTTCTTATACTTCATACTTACCGAGTTTTGATGATCTATGAGTTGTGTATTTTACTTGTTAGACTCTTTTCCTTTTAACTTTGCCGATACCAATAGTGCACTCGAGTCTTCCCTTATTCTCGCCTTCTATCGGATCTTGATATGGGAATGTCCGAGTTTTTGCCGTGTAAGGCTAGGTTATAGGATGAACTCTCACTCGATTTCCACGTGATTAGTTCCAATGCACAAGTGTCGTGTTTGCCTATGATCCATCGTGAGGCTATCTCCAAAAAGTTAGAAATTAGTGGGAGCACTTAGTAGAAAGTTAGCCATGCATCTTTGCAACTAAGAAAAAATCACTTTTACCATCCACCAAAATATTTTCCAACATTTTCTAAAAACACTTGTTTTCACTTTTCAAATTCTTTATTTAGAAACAAGAATTTTCTTTCTTCTTGAACTTTGAAAGCCGCATCAAGCTTCTATCGCTCTCCCTCCTTGTGGATACGACCCGTATAGCCACTTCGCTACTACGGAAAGAATCGCAAAAGCAGTAACATCAACCCACACTTCCTTCTCTCATTTTAGTACTTGCTTTTTACGCGATCAAATTTTGGCGCCGTTGCCGGGGAGGGAACGGCTTTATTGTTCACTACTAAAGATTGTTCTTTGTTTTCTTTTGTGTGTAGGAGAAGAATCAAGGAGCTTACCATCACGGGAAGCAAAAGAGGTGGCCAAGGACATTGCGCGAGGATTTATTTGCCCTCGGAAAAATTCGTGTAAAAGCGAGTTTTTCCGATTGAAGTACTAACGCACTCGTTTGCAGGGTTGCCGAACGCCGCTAAAAAAAAAAAAGTGCTTTCAATTTTTTTTCGTTTCCTTGGATGCTTCACTATATGCATGTGTAATAAATTCAACAGAAATCCACTTGTTGCTTAATTAAAATTTGAATTAGACGTTTGCATTTAGGGCACGTGTCTATTTCAATTCATTTCAATTTCTGTTGAAGAGTGCTGGAGACAAGGTACGTGTGCATTCATATAGATTAGGACCAACATTTTGAAGTGATTTACCGCTTTGAGTGTTACCTTGTTGTGAATAAACTGTACACTTGCACAATTGACTTTAAGGGCAAAACCCAAATAAACAAGATAAGGTGGGGGTTTCATCACCCTTCCTTAGCCCAAAAACCATCTCCAAGTGCACTCACATTTTCCCAAGCCTTAATTAAAAATCAATAAACGCTGGCCCTAGGGACATCTCGGACTCACTAAGAGACTAACCGAGGTTGGAAATTGTAAGAACTTTACTCTTGCAAAATCGGTGTCTAGGAAAGTGGATTTAGAGGTAAAGCCTCGAAAGCTCCGTGGTTTGGCATAATTAGGCCCGTGGCTCCGCCCGGATACCTCCCCCGAGCTTTGCCCTTTCCTGACCGATTAGCTTGTAGTCGAGTTCCTGCAACAACCTTCCCCGGAGAATCGACCAGTTAGGAGTCGTCTAGGTCCAGGTACCTTAGACTAAGGCTTATGGTTGTTTTTCTCTCTTTTGTTTGTTTTTTATTCTTTTTTCGATTGTTTGTTGTTTTCACGTTGGTTGTGGTGTGCTGAATGCAAGAGTGGGTGAGAGATCCATCAACTTCCAGATTAACAAGAAACACCTCGTTACCCTTGCATCCAGAACCGGTGATGGCATCACTTCAGGATAGATTTTACCCGATAAGAACTTCACTTCCATCTTGCATAAAACTTCCTGAAGCAAACGGAAATAATTTCGAGTTAAAGCCCCAATTCATTAACACTCTTCCGAAATTCCATGGTTTAGAATCAGAGGACGCATACTTCTTTGTTAGGGAATTTGAAGAAGTATGCCTCATGATGCGAATACCCCAGCTAGGAGACGATGCCGTTAGGTTACGTTTCATCCCTTTTCCCTAAAGGATCTAGCTAAGAAATGGTTGTACAGTCTGGCAGCAGATTCAGTCACTACGTGGGATGATTTCGTCAAGGCTTTCTTGAAGAAATTTTACCCAATTCACAAAACTGCCCTCATTAGGAAGAACATCATGCAGTTTAAGCAAGACCCGAGCGAACCCTTTTGGAGATACTTTGAGCGATTCAAAGATCTCCTAGCTCAATGCCCTCATCACGGTGTGGAGAAATGGCGTCAGTGTCAGATTCTCTACGATGGTCTAGACTATCAGACTAAGACCCTGTTAGAAACAATGTGTCAGGGAGGGTTCTTGCAGAAGGATGAGAATCAGGGTTGGGATTTATTTGAGGACTTAGCTGAGAAAACCCTGCAGTGGGAGCCAGCCTCAGAGAAACCTAGGAATTCACAGTCTATAGCTTCAAGAGGAGGGCTCCTATCTTTAGAAACATCCATAGCTGCTGAGGCCAAGATTGCTACCCTGATGAGAAGGATAGAGGCTCTAGAAACAAAAGAGCCTGCTAGTGTCAACCAGATCAACCCACCACCAATTCACAATCCGGGTTGTTCATATTGTCAGGCACCGAACCATGTTTTCGAAGAGTGCCCTGTTTTCCATGCCCAACAAGTACCACAGGAACACATGAACGCGGCTTACTCACGGCCGCTTCACAACCCTGCTCACAGACATACAATCCCGGTTGGAGGAATCATCCCAATTTCTCCTGGGCCCCAAACAATCCTCCCAGGCCCAATTTCTCCAATAACTTTCACCATCCTGCTCCTCCACCACCTTTTCCCAGTCAAGCCCCATCTTCCTCCTCCCAAGGCTCTCCAATGGAAAAGAAAATCAATAAATTGGAGGAGAGCATTGAGGCTTTCATTAAGTCCCAGTCTGCTTTCATGCAGAACCAGGGACAAACTCTGAACAGTCATTCACAAGCCATATCTAGGTTGGAATTGCAAATGAGCCAGTTAGCTAGCTCCCTAAGTGAGAGACCTAAGGGTACCTTGCCTAGTCAGCCATTAGTTAACCCAAAAACCTCCAACCAAGCATATGAAGTTCAGGATCCATCTCTCAACCACTGTAATGCTGTTCACATACTGAGATCTGGAAAGAAGGTAGACAACCAGGTCTACCAACCAAAGAGTCCAGTCCATCCTGATCCCAATCAAGCCTCCACTTCTGCTAGTGCCTCCCAATCTTCTCCACAAACATCTGATAAGGACCAAGCTGCTGAACAAGTTCATAAGCCTGTAGCACCCTTTCCCAATAGGCTTAGGAACAACAATAAAAACATGCACATGGAGAAAATGCTAGAGATGTTCCACCAGGTTAAATTGAATGTGCCACTTCTAGACGCTATCCAACAAGTCCGGCTTATGCCAAATTCCTGAAGGATATGTGTACTAAGAAGAGAAAGACCAATGTGCCCAAGAAAGTGTTCTTGGCCACTAACATAAGTGAAATTCTGTCTGGTCCCATTCCGGTGAAATACAAGGATCCCGGATGCCCCACCATTTCCTGCACCATAGGACAGACCGAAATCAGTAGAGCGCTTCTTGACCTGGGAGCAAGTATCAACTTGCTACCTCTCTCGGTATACCAGCAACTTGGGTTGGGTGAGCTAAGCCCAACTCGAGTCACCATTCAGCTAGCCGACCGTTCTGTGAAGATCCCGAAAGGGGAAATCACAGACGTCCTCATCCGGGTCGGGGATTTCATTTACCCCGTTGACTTCATTGTGCTCGAGACCCAACCTGTGTCCAATCTTAGGTCTCAGACTCCCGTCATCTTAGGACGCCCATTCCTTGCTACAGCCAATGCCATAATCAACTGTAGGAACGGGTCCATGTGATTAACTTTCGGAGACATGACGAAGGAAGTCAATGTCTTCAATCTTGGAAGACAACCTAGGGATGTGAATGATCAGACGTTTGAGGTCAATTCTATTGAAAACCTGACGAGTGAGCATGAGGAATGCATGGAGATAGAAGCTGAGGCAGAGTTCGATCTGGAGGATGAGGAATTCAATTTAGACCAGATAGTAGGTTCAGCAGTGGATTGGGCATCAAGCCCCAGTGTACCCCATCTTAGGATCGAAAGCCCAGAGACTCCCTCCAATGAAGCAACACCTTCCCTAGAGCTGAAAGCCCTGCCTGAACATCTCAAGTACGCCTACCTGGGCGGAAAGGACACCTTGCCAGTCATCATAGCATCCCACCTGACTGAGCAACAAGAGGACAGCTTGATGTCCATTCTGGAGAGACATAGGGAAGCCATTGGATGGACAATGAAGGACATCAAGGGAATAAGTCCAGCCACAGTGCAACACAGGATTCATTTAATCGATGAAGCAATCCCTAGGAGGGACCCACAACGTAGGCTTAACCCTCTCATGCAAGAGGCAGTGAAGGCTGAAATTCTGAAACTATTAGATAATGGGATCATTTATCCCATTTCTGATGGCCAATGGGTTAGCCCGGTTCATGCGGTCCCAAAGAAGGCTGGCTTTACGGTAGTAGAAAATGAGGAAAAAGAGTTGGTACAAACAAGACTGCCTACCAAGGTTCGTGTTTGTATCGACTATAGGAAGTTGAATGCTGCTACCCGTAAAGACCACTTCCCGCTACCCTTCATCGACCAAATGCTAGAGCGTTTGGCTGGACATGAGTACTACTGCTTTCTGGATGGGTACTCGGGATACAATCAAATCCCCATTGCTGCAGAAGGCCAGGAAAAGACGACGTTCACCTGCCCGTTCGGAACCTTTGCTTATAGGCGCATGCCTTTTGGATTGTGCAATGCTCCTGCAACGTTCCAACGGTGCATGCTTAGTTTGTTCTCTGATATGGTGGAACGTTTTCTTGAGATTTTCATGGATGATTTCTCCATCTATGGAGATTCATTCGATCAATGTCTTCATCACTTAGAGTTAGTGCTACAGAGATGCATTGAGAAAAATCTAACTCTAAACTGGGAAAAATGTCACTTTATGGTGAGACAAGGGATTGTCTTGGGCCATGAGATTTCGAGGAGAGGCATAGAAGTAGATAAGGCTAAGGTTGAAGTAATTGCTAAGCTTCCACCCCCCAAAAGCATCAAGGATATTAGATCCTTTTTAGGGCATGCTGGGTTCTATCGACGGTTCATTAAGGACTTTAGCAAAATTGCTAGGCCCTTAACTAACCTGCTCGCTAAGGACGTGCCCTTTGATTTCAACGAGGAATGTTTCAAGTCATGGGGGAAGCTTAAGCAAGAACTGATTTCTGCACCTATCATTTCTGCCCCTAATTGGGCCCAGCCATTTGAGATCATGTGTGATGCATCTGACTTCGCTATTGGCGCTGTTCTAGGACAGCGCATCAATAATAGGCAGCATGTGATCTACTATTCGAGTAGGACCTTAAATGATGCTCAACAGAACTATACAACGACAGAGAAGGAATTCTTGGCCGTTGTCTTTGCATTAGAAAAGTTCCGGCCCTACTTGTTAGGTTCAAAAACTGTGATTTTCACAGATCACTCGGCTCTTAGATACCTCATGTCCAAGAAGGAAGCAAAAGCCTGACTGATTCGGTGGATTCTTTTGCTTTAAGAATTTGACTTAGAAATCAGGGATAAAAGAGGTATAGAAAATGTGGTCGCTGATCATCTCTCGAGAATTCCGAATTCACCAACCATCCGAGTTCCGATCAATGAGGATTTCCCTGATGAGCACATCCTAGCCATTCTTAAGGAACCCTGGTATGCTGACATCGTTAATTACCTGGCCACAGGACAATTACCTGCTGACTGGACAAAGCAAGACCAATACTGCTTCTTTGCCCAAGTACGGTACTTCTTCTGGGAAGAGCCGTATCTCTTTAAGTATTGTCCCGACCAAATAATTAGACGATGTATACCCGAGGAGGAACAGAGGAGCGTTCTTAGTTTTTGCCATGACCTTGCATGCGGAGGACACTTCGGTCCCCGCAAGACTGCAGAGAAGGTTCTACAAAGTGGGTTCTACTGGCCCACTCTGTTCAAGGATTCATATCATTTTTGCAAGTCATGTGCAAACTGTCAGAAGATAGGGAAACTTTCTAGAAGAGACATGATGCCCCTAAACCCAATCCTTGAAGTAGAAATTTTTGATGTTTGGGGCATCGATTTCATGGGACCATTCCCCAACTCCTTCGGCAACCAATTCATTTTGGTTGCTGTCGATTATGTCTCTAAGTGGGTGGAAGCTGTACCAACCAAGACGAATGACAACAAAGTGGTTGTCAAATTCCTCAAAGAGAACATCTTCTCCCGGTTTGGTACCCCGAGAGCGATAATTAGTGATAATGGATCACATTTCTGCAACAGAGTTTTTGAAGCTCTGATGCGAAAATATTCCATCAATCACAAGTTATCAACCCCGTATCATCCCCAGACAAATGGGCAGGTTGAGGTCACCAACCGACAGATCAAGCTCATTCTGGAAAAGACTGTCAGTCAAAACCGAAAGGATTGGTCGGCTAAGCTCAACGATGCATTATGGGCTTACCGTACCGCATTTAAGACAATTCTGGGGATGTCTCCTTACAGACTCGTGTTTGGAAAAGCCTGTCATCTGCCAGTAGAATTAGAACACCGGGCCCTCTGGGCAATTAAGCAACTCAACTTCGACCTGACCAAGGCCGGTGAACTTAGGAAACTACAGATTTCTGAATTAGAGGAGATACGGAATGAAGCTTATGAAAATGCACGAATCACCAAGAGCAGAACCAAACTTTTTCATGACCAAATCATAACCCGGAAAACCTTTGCACCGGGAGATAGGGTTCTGCTATACAATTCTAGGCTTCATATTTTCGCGGGGAAACTGAAAACTCGTTGGTCGGGACCATTCATCGTGCGCACCGTTTTTCCACACGGTGCTGTGCTCATTGCAGACCCTAAAAATAACACGGAGTTCAAAGTGAATGGGCAAAGACTGAAGCCCTTCTTGACCACAGAGCCGATGATCCCAGACGATAGTGTGCTGACTCTTTTTGTCCCATCATACACCTAACCACAACAACTATTAAAAAAATGAAAAAAAAAAAACAAAAAAAAAAAATGTTTATATGCTTACCCCGTGTACATTCTTTTTGCCATTTCTTTAGCCTCTTCGTACTTGGCCAAACCGAGTCCACAAAGACGGTAATATCATTCCTTCCCCCTATTTATTGTATTTGCATTTTTCATCTACATTCATTGAGGACAATGCATTAGATAGGTGTGGGGGGGTGCTAACAGTTTTCCTTTTCCTTTTACTTCTTTCAAAAAAAAAAAATGTTTATATAATAAAAATAAAAAAAATACAGATTGAAAAGAAATTTCATACTTTTTATAAAAATACCAAAAGACTGTAGGAATTACGGGAACCTTAGTAATAAATCTTTATTTTTGCCTAAATAAACAAGAAAGAATGGTTTGACTAAAAAGATAGGAGGGATAAGGAAAATAACTCATACCTTTTATTTAGCCTTAGTAGAATATGCATAATTCGCACACACATGCTTGGGATTTAGAGACACAACTTTTGAAAAAAAAAAAAATGCTGGATAATTGTGCCTCAAGAAGCATGATTATTCACGCCAAAAAAAAAAGAGAGAAAAGAAAAAGCTGGATAATTGTGCCTCAAGAAGCATAATTACTCACGCCAAAAAAAAAAAAATTATTATAAATAAATCTTGATTTCGTGGCCTACTCCACTTGCATATTTGACCTGAAGGGTGTTTTTCCACCTGGTGCCCTAAGACCATCTGGTTTGGGAGTCATCGGTTTGATATGTGCTACATAAGTGAAGTAGAAAGCCTAATGGAACCAGGAATAATAAGTACATACTAATAAAATAATATTCAAAGTTGAGTTGAAAAATCCCAAGCACATCACACTTACACAGTATGCATATCTATCTAAAGCAAAATAAAAGAATGAGTTAGAAGTACAATATCCTTTCTAAATTAAAGAAAAACCATAATTTCTTCTTTTATGAAGGCTAAAATATAAGAGAACTTATGAGGGTTAAACCTAATTCTTACATCATTCGGTCATTTTTATTTAGATGATTGAAAGTTCTTTTTCATATGTATATATATATAAAATAAAAAAAAATAATAAAAAAAAAAAATTTCTAACAACTAATTTCTTTTCTTTACTTAATGGATTTTGTGGGTGTAATCCGCTGAAAACCCTCAGGAGACAAAACTCCTCCTCTAAGGGAAACTTAGAGGTTTAACGGCTTGTTGCACATGCTCAGTGCAATCGCGTCACCTGCGAAAGTGGTGTAATAATTTTCTTAGGTTTTTGTTTTGCTCGGGACGAGCAAAAAGATAAGTGTGGGGGTGTGATTAGTATCTAATTTTGCATAATTTATACCACATCTTCACATTTATTGGATAAAAAATTCTGCTAATAATACCTTGCTTGCTTGATTCTAGATCCATGGTGTGCCAATGAAGAAGAAGACCTAAATCACCATTTAGTTGGTGATTAAAGACCTAAAAGGTAGCCATTGACCTAAGAGGCTAATTTTGGCAAAATCAGAGACTGCAAAACCAAATCCGGGCGCCGAATACGACAGAGGACAGAAAAGACTGCGCGCCGCCCAAAGAGCCGCGCGCGCGGCCATTAAATGGCCGCGGAAACGCGGCTTTTGCCGCGTTTCCGCGGCCATGTGGCCGCGGCGCGCGCGCCGTCTTGGGTCACCTCCTTGTCCCCTGGACCCCTCTTCCCTGATGGCTATAAAAACCCCCTGGGGGGTTTCAGTTGGAGCAGATTGGAGAATTAGAGCAAGTTTATAATCTGTGTTTAGTTTGTAGTAGTTGTTGTTCTTCTTCTTCTAGTTTTAGGTCTTTAGCCATTAAAGAGAAAGAGAGAGAGTGTGTAAAGAGTTGTATTTGAAGGGTGACAAGATAATACAAGTACTACTTCTCTTCCTTCTTTCATTTACTTGTCTTTGCATTTACTCTTACTTCTTTGTTGTAGTGTAACTCCCCCTTTCCTTTTACCCCTTTTTCTTTGTTGTTTCTTTACCTTGATGGCTAACTAACTTTTCCATAGCATGGCTAACTAACTACTAACCCACTAATTTCTAACACTTGTTTGATAACCCGTATGAATCAATAGTGCCAAACAAGCCTTGTGCAAATGAGAGCTATGGCATCTTAAGATGAGGGTTCTAACTCTAATTTATCTACAAGTATCTACTTTCTTATACTTCATACTTACCGAGTTTTGATGATCTATGAGTTGTGTATTTTACTTGTTAGACTCTTTTCCTTTTAACTTTGCCGATACCAATAGTGCACTCGAGTCTTCCCTTATTCTCGCCTTCTATCGGATCTTGATATGGGAATGTCCGAGTTTTTGCCGTGTAAGGCTAGGTTATAGGATGAACTCTCACTCGATTTCCACGTGATTAGTTCCAATGCACAAGTGTCGTGTTTGCCTATGATCCATCGTGAGGCTATCTCCAAAAAGTTAGAAATTAGTGGGAGCACTTAGTAGAAAGTTAGCCATGCATCTTTGCAACTAAGAAAAAAATCACTTTTACCATCCACCAAAATATTTTCCAACATTTTCTAAAAACACTTGTTTTCACTTTTCAAATTCTTTATTTAGAAACAAGAATTTTCTTTCTTCTTGAACTTTGAAAGCCGCATCAAGCTTCTATCGCTCTCCCTCCTTGTGGATACGACCCGTATAGCCACTTCGCTACTACGGAAAGAATCGCAAAAGCAGTAACATCAACCCACACTTCCTTCTCTCATTTTAGTACTTGCTTTTTACGCGATCAGAGTGTTACGTCGACGACATTGCAATCAAAGTCGCAAAAAGAGCAACCATCTCCCTAATTTGAGAACGATGTTTGATCTCATGCGGGTTCACAAGCTGAAGATAAACCCGACAAAGTCTTTCTTGAGAGTTTCAAGCGGCAAGTTCCTGGGATTCATTATCACATCCAAAGGAATTTATCTTGATCCAGACAAGATCAAAGCCATTCAAGATATGCAGCCTCTAAAGAATCTCAAAGAACTCCAAGGTCTTCAAGGAAGGCTGGCCTACATCCGAAGGTTTATCATAAACCTGTCGGGTCGCTGTCAACCATTCACGCGCCTAATGAAGAAGGGTGTATCTTTTGTCTGGGATGACGCTTGTCAAATAGTTTTTGAGGATATAAAAGCATACCTCACTAGGCCTCCAATTTTGGCATCTTTTGTTCGAAAAAACCATTCTTAGTATATGTAAGAGCTATGGACCATTCTTTAGGCGCTTTGCTCGCACAGAAGAATGATGAAAGTGCCGAGCAAGCCATATATTATCTCAGCAGAACCTTGATTGGCATAGAAAGTCGCTACAATTTGGTTAAAAAGGAATGCCTTGCTCTTCTCTTTGCCATCCAAGATGTGGCATTACTTGATCGGGCAAACTATTCATGTCATCTTAAAATCAATCCCCTTGGGATTCTGATGACAAAGCCGAGTTCCCTGAATTCCAGATTGGCTAATTGGGCCATACAGTTATCCCAATATGATATGATCTCGTACCGCAGAAGGCCATCAAGGGTCAAGCCCTCGTAGACTTATTGGCAGCTCATCCAATTTCAGAGTCTTCAAAGCAAACATGAAGATATTCCGGATGAAGTTATCGAAGCTAACATAACTTCAAACGATTATGTATGATGATCGGTCACTGATATTGCATATATATTCCATATTTATTATAAAATAAATCTTATTATTTAGTCTTATTTTTATCTAATAATGTGCAGGCCTTTACCAAGGGAGAAAGAAGAGAAAACATAGCCCAAAAGCCCATCGAAATTCATAATCAAGGATTAGGGCAAACTTCAACTGAAAATCAGAAAATATTAAGGAAGATAGCAGCAAATAAAATAGGTTAAACTCAGATTTTTATAGATTCAGTTGGTTAACTAAAGATCAACAGAACAATCATCGAAATCAGAAGATCAAATGAGAAGTCCCATTGGATAAAAGGAGAAAACACAAAATTCTTATCCATCTCCCCTGGATGTGGCCAGTTGGCCACATCCAGGCCGCAGATTCGCGGCTAAAGCCGCGGATCCATGGCTCTTCTGTTGAGATAGGGAAAGCGTTTGCTCCCCTATCTGTTCACGCTCTCCCCATCTTGTTTTTTCCTATAAATACCGGAAAATTTGCAATTAGAGGGACCGAAGACTAGTATAATTTTCTAGCTTTATTTTTAGAATTTAGGATCATTGTTAGATAGTTTATGAGAAGTTGTATCTCATTTTTGTTTTTGTAGTTCAGTCCAGAAATAAGTGAGAGAGAGAGAGAATAAGAGTGTAATTAACCATGAAAGTGACAATCAAAGGGATTCACTATTGCTTATCTCTGCTCAAACTTTACTGGTGTGTCTTTATTTTCAATTCATTTCATTTATTTTCCATAGTTTTGAGTAGTTAAATCGATTTTCTCGGCTCACTATTCTTCTTCTTATATGATATATTTCTTCTTGATCAATCTCTATTAAAAAGAACCCAATGAATTATATGGATGCCTAGATTAAACCTTGCATACTGGCAAGTATTCTTGAAGGCACATGAGGATGGGAAAAGATTTGAACTAACTCTTAAAATAGATCTTAAAAAGAACTTGTTTTATTCCATGCGTGCTTTAATGCTTTGATGGTTTAATATTCAACTTAAAGAACGATTTCAAATCTTAAGTTCAATTTCTAAAAACTATCTTATGTGTTTTACTTGATCTTTTTTTACATGACTTAAATCTTCGCCATGATCTCAATGAGTCATTTTAAACTTTCAAGAGAGTGACACATAATTGAATAATAGAATAGTGAGCCCAGATTCTTCTTTATTAAAAACAAACAAACATAATCACTCTTAAAGCCTTTTAAAGATCACTTTCTTCAAAACCTTTTCCAAGTTTTAAGTGTTCCATAAATCATCTCTCTACACTCTATTCTCTTTTCACTTTAAAAAATATCAACACCATTCTTTGCTTTTGAAATAATACATTGAAACGCTTTCATTGCATTCCTCCTCGTGGACACGACCCGTTAGCCCTAGGCTACACGGTAATTCTCACTACTTTTTCTTGCAATCAGTTTTTGGTGCTATTGCCGGGGAGGGAACAGCGTAATTATTTTTTTACAATTTTGGTGTTCTACTTCAGGGTGAAAGAAATCAGATTTAGTGTTCAAATTTTGCAGAAGAAGACTTTTTATTCTGTACCCCTACTCTAGAAAGTAGGAAACAGAATTCTAAGAAATTGTCGCACAAAAGCTATCTTTTTAGACTACTAAAAACTCTTTTTACAGGACATATTACTTTGCAAAATTACAGTTTCTACAAGTGTTATTTCTGCTAGTTCTGATATTTATATAACCCTGTTTTTAATCCAATAATAATCTGATTGATTGCTAATTGCTTAAAAAACTATCTAGACTTGCATTATAGGCATTTGTCTAATTACATTTCTTTTTCAATTACTGTTGAAGAAAGCTAGAGGCATGATACGTTTACATAACATCTAGCATAGAAATATTCTTGGGTGATTTATTTGCATTTAATTGTTACTTGCTTTATACTTGCCCACTTTCACAATCAATCATAAGGGCAAAAACCCAACACAAAATAAGGTGAGGGAGTCATTACCCTTCCTTAGCCCACAAACTATCTCCAAGCACGCACAACCTAAGCCTAACTTAAAATCTAATAGACGTTGATCTTATGGACATCTCGAACTCATTAGAAGATTATTCTAAGGAGAAAAAGTGTTAGAATTTGACTTTTGCCAAATCGGTGTCAAAGGACAGGGATTGAGGGGTGAAACCTCGAAGGTTGCTGGTTTGGCTTAATTAGGCTCGTCTTTTTTGCGTGGATGCCTCCTACCAATCTTATCCTGACCTGGCTGATTAGCTTGTGGTCATAGTCTGCATTATACCTCCTGTGAACAATCAACCAGTTAGGAGTTGTCTAGACCCAAGGTTTACCTTAGACTAGGTTTGGTTGCTTTTTCTTGTTGACAATTGGGAAATTGTTTGTGGTAGTGTTTGTGTATTCAAGTGTGGTCGAGAGACCTAAATTCATCTAGGCTAATTAGAAACACATCATCACCCAAGCTTGAACCAAAATCAGATCCGGTTATGGCTCAACCAATATCCTTGTAGGATAGGTTCTACCCCATGAGAACCTCACTTCCATCTTGCATCCAACTTCCATTGTTTGGTGAATACAACTTTGAGCTCAAGCCTCAGTTCATCAACACACTCCCTAAGTTTTATGATTTAGAGTCCGAATATGTGTATTTCTTCATAAGAGAATTTGAGAAAGTATGCTTAATGATGAAAATCCCATACCCTATAGATAATGATATTAGGTTAACATTTGTCTCATTTGCTCTTAAGGACTTAGTCAAGAAATGGCTTTACAGCTTAGCGGCCGGCTCTATCACATCGTAGGATGGTTTCATCAAGGTCTTCTTGAAGAAATTCTATCTAATCTATAAGACTGCTCTCATTAGGAAGAACATCATGTAGTTCAAGTAAGAACTAGTGAACCGTTTTGGAGGTACTTTGAACGCTTCAAAGACCTCCTTGTCCAATGTCCTCATCATGGAATAGAGAAATAGCGACAATGCCAAATTCTCCATGATGGTTTAGACTACTCAATCAAGACCCTCTTAGAAATCATGTACCAAGGGGGATTCTTGCAAAAGGATGACAAATGAAAGATGAGATTTATATGAAAATCTAGCTGAAAAGACCATCCAATGGGAACCAACTAATGAAAGCTCTAGGAATTCAAACTCTATCTCTTCAAAAGGAGATCTCCATTCAATTGAATCATCCATAGTCGTCGAGGCTAGAGTAGCAAACCTAGTGAGAAGACTGAAAGTTTTAAAAACTAAGAAATCAAAATAAGTAAACCAAGTCAGCCCAAACTAATTTTCAACTCCGGCATGTACTTACTGTCAAGCCATGAATCATGTGTTTGAGGAGTGTCCAGTGTTTCAAGCTCAGCAATAATTTTTTGAACCAATGAATGTGGCCTTTTCAAGGCCCAACAATAATCCCTACGCACCAACGTACAATCCTGGCTGGAGAAATGACTCGAATTTCTCATAAAGCCAAAACAATAATGATCACTCAAGGTCAAATTATCCAAACCACTTCCACAAATCATCCAAACCACTTCCAACATTCCAATTATCAACCCAAATTTTCAAATTATCATCACAATCTTCCAACCATCAACCCAATTTTTCAAATTATCAACAATACTTTTCCAACCAAGCTCCACAATCTTCCTTCCAAAATCTTTCACTTGAGAAGAGAATGACTGATTTTGAGAAGAACATAGAAAGGTACATGAAGAACAAAGAGTCCCTCATGCAAACAATACATAACAGCCATACACAAGCCATAACAAGGCTAAAGGTTCAAATGAGCCAATTAGCCAATTCACAAAATGAGAGGCTAAAGGGTACCTTGTCCTGTCAGCCAGTAACGAAACCCAGAAATTACTACCAAGCCCATTTGGCTGTGGATCAACCGCTCAATTAATGTAATGTTGTTCATACATTGAGATCGGAAAAAAAGTTGATAATCAAGTGTCAACGTCAACCAATCCCACTTAGTACAACCACACACAAACATCCACCTCATCTAGTCCCAATTCTTCTAAATATGATGAATCTGAAAAAGATAAGTCTGTTGATGTCTACCAAGTTGATAGAGATTTTGATGATGGACAAGCACTTATGACTATTCTACCTCTGTTGCAAATTTTGGTATTTTTTGTGTAATTTTAGAATATTGTGAAAAGCCTTGAACACACACACAAATACCTTTATAAGTCGACTTGACCTCATAGTGTAGTCGACTACCCCTTCTATAGTCGACTTGCAAAAACCCTTAGTCGACTAGATGTTTCTAAAACAAATGACCCAAGTCTTTGTTTGTTCTCTGTCATGAAACTTAGTCGACTTGACCTTCATGTATAGTCGACTAACAGATACCTAGTCGACTATAACATTTCCCAAGTCGACTAATAACCTATACAAAAATTTCCTTACTCTCTGTTTCTGTCTGACATGAAAGTTAGTCGACTTCCCAAATATGTATAGTCGACTAACACCTTATCTAGTCGACTAACAGTGCCTATATAGTCGACTACATTCAGTTTTCCAGAAACTTAGTATCTGCCAACATATAGTCGACTTACCCCTTTTTGTAGTCGACTAATCTTTGGAATTTTTGTTCTTATAGTCGACTAATCTCCTGTCCAAGTCGACTAATAGCAGTTGATAACTGCTGTGCAGTTGGTGAATTCTGGTGTGTTAACCATCGTTTCAAAATTCAAATTTGGCCTGATAACTACCCTAACTTACTATGGATTTCACCTATAAATAGGGGTATTGTCCTAGGGTCAAATCACCAATTCAAATTCAAAGTTTTCAGCCTAAAACTCTCTCCAAAAATTCTATTTTCTGAAAACCTATTCCACTTTCAGTTTCTTCACCAAATTTCAAACTTCATTGTGAAGATTTCTGAAATTCCTCCTATAAGAAACCTTGTCCACAAGCACATTCAAATTCAAGGCTTATAGGATCATTGTAATAATTCAAAGAAGATCTTTGTACAAGGGCGTCTTCTTGGTGTAGAAGAAAGTTGTACAAGGTGTTTGTTCTCTTGGTGTAAAGAGGAGTTGTGGACATTTGGCAAAGGGCGTTTGTCAAGTGGTGTACAAGGTATTGGTTGTGGGTGTACACAAATCAGGAAAGAAAAATCTCAAGCGGTTTGTTTGGGGACTGGATGTAGGTCACAAGGACCGAACCAGGATAACTCTCTTGTCTTTGCGTTTGAATTTTCTGAGTTTATCTTGTGAATATTTTATTTCCCGCAAGTAGTTTGATTTAAATTTTTATAAACACTATTCACCCCCCTCTAGTGTTGTGTTGCTTTGATTATAGATCCTACATTTGGTATCAAAGCAGGTTCAAGGCAACAACCATACAAGGATGGCAACGGAGTTCCCTTCGTCACAATTCAAAGAAGGACATTCGACACAACGTCCACTGCTATTTGACGGATCCAACTACAATTATTGGAAGTGTAGAATGAAGATCTACTTGCAATCGCTCAACTACGAACTTTGGAACATCGTAGAAGCATCATACACTAAGCCAACAACCAACTACAACGCTTGGAGTGAATATCAAAAGAAGAATGCGAACCTTGACGCCAAAGCGATGAATGCTCTATTTTGTGCCTTAAACAAAGAAGAGTTCAACCGTGTGTCAATAGCCATTTCTGCACATCAAATATGGCATACTCTTCAGGTAACACACGAAGGCACAAATAAAGTTAAGGAATCTAAAATATCTGTTCTTATCCACAGGTTTGAATTATTCAAAATGAAGGAGAATGAAACCATATCCAAAATGGTTACAAGATTCACCGACATTACCAATTCATTAGCATTCCTTGGAAAGGACTACACCCAAGTTGAAAGAGTTCGTAAGATCCTTCGTGCACTCACACCAGAATGGGAGAAGAAGACAACCGCAATTGAAGAGGCGAATGATCTCTCAACTATGACATTAGAAAACCTAATCGGTAATCTAATGGCATATGAAGTGCAGTTAGAAGATAGGAAGAAGGACGAACAACAACATTCCAAGAAGAAAGTACTTGCCTTCCATACAACCTCAGATATGGACAATTCGGATGACGATGAAGAAGAAATGGCGATGCTTTCAAGAAAGTTCAAAAGGTTCTTAAAACAAGGTAAGTTTAAAAAGAATAAAGATACTAACGATAACCCTACTTGTTTTAAGTGTAACAAACCAGGCCACATAAAGAAGGATTGCCCATTGATGAAATCAAAAGGACACTTCAAGAATTTCAATAAGTTCAACAAGAAGAAGAAAGCCTTCCAAGCAACATGAGATGATAGCGACTCATCTTCCTCTGACAAAGAAGCAACTGAAACCGCCAATATCTGCTTCATGGCCCAAGAAGATGAGGTACAAGATTATGATGAATTATTAGAAGCCTTTAATGAACTTTTTAATAATTTCAAAAATGAAAAGATTAAAAATAAAGTTTTAATAAAGGAAAATGAAAGACTCATTAATGAAAATACAAGTTTTGTTTCTCAAACATCTTCTTTAAGTCCTCAAAAAGAAGATTTTAAAAAAGTTATTGCATCTTTAAAAAGGGATAATGAAATTTTCTTAAAAGAGAATTCTTTACTTAAAAAGAAACTATTTCTTTAAATTCTAGAATTACTATTTTAGATAAAGACATGACTATTTTTAAAATTAAGTATGAAGATCTTTTGAAAAATGTAACTAAATTTAATAAAGGAAAAGAGAATTTAAATGTTTTATTATCTTCTCAAAAGATGACTAACAATCATTTTGGTCTTGGTTTTTCAAAAGATAAGATTTACAAACCTACTCATGTTGGTATTGGATTTTCAAAAACCAATTTTGTAAAATCTACACATCTTCATAATAATAATCCATATAATTCTTTTGTGAAAAGAAATACTATTTCAAAAAGAATTAGATGCAAATATATATGGGTTCCTAAGAATCTAAATAATATTGATAAAAATGTTTATATTGCATCTTATATACATGATGTGTGTAATTCTGAGAATTATGTTTATACTAACAAGTGAAAACCAAATTCCAATTGGATTTGGGTTCCTAAAAGCTAATCTTTTTCGGACCTATCATGATGGGTACCATACAAATTATTTTATCTTATAGGTACCTTTTAAAGAAAAGTGGATACTTGATAGTGGGTGTTCCAAACACATGACCGGACACATTCAACTACTGTCTTCCGTTCAAATCAAAAAGGGAGGTACAGTGATATTTGGAGACAATAACAAAGGAAAGGTTATTGGTACCGGAATAGTTGGTAACATTTCAAAATCCCTTATTGAAAATGTTCTTTTGGTAAGATGTTTAAAACACAATCTATTAAGTATTAGTCAATTATGTGATAAGGGTTATAAAATTGTTTTTGAAAAAGATGCATGTCTTATTTATGATACTAACATGAAAGATATTTTATTTAAAGGTTTTCGTAATAATAACATTTATGAGTTATCAATAACATGCATATCATCTAATGATGATTTATGTTTACTTGCTTCTAATAATGATTATTTTTATGGCATAAAAGATTTGGTCATTTGAATATGAAAACTATTTCTAAGATTTCTAAATTTGATTTAGTTAAAGGTCTTCCAAAAATAGCTTTTAAAAAGGATTATTTTTGTGATTCTTGTCAATTAGGAAAACAAGTTAAATCATCTTTTAAATCTAAAGATTTAGTTTCTACCAATAGACCTTTGGAATTGTTGCATTTAGATTTATTTGGTCCTACTCGTGTTGCTTCTTTAAACAAGAGTAGATATGTTTTTGTTATTGTTGATGATTATTCACGTTTTTCATGGGTAATTTTTCTAAAAAATAAAAATGATACTTTTGATGAATTTGCAGGTTTTTGTAAAAGAATTCAAAATCAGAAGTCTCTAAACATAGTCACTATTCGAAGTGATCATGGAGGAGAATTTGAAAATGAATCTTTTTCAAAATTCTGTGATAAGTATGGTATTACACATAACTTTGCATTTCCTAGAGCATCTCCTCAAAATGATGCTGTGGAGAGAAAGAATAGGACTCTGCAAGAATGTGCTAGAACTATGCTTATGAACAGTAATTTACCAAAATATTTTTGAGCTGAGGCTATTGCTACTGCATGTTATGTTTTAAATCGTGTGCTTATTCGACCTATTTTAAACAAAACATCTTATGAATTGTTTTATAACAGGATTTCAAAAGTTTCATACTTTAAGATTTTTGGATGTAAATGCTTTATCTTAAATACAAAAGATGCTTTAGATAAATTTGATGCTAGATCTAATGAAGGTATTTTTGTTGGATACTCTACTCAAAGTAAAGCATATAGAATATTTAATAAGAAAACATTTACTATTGAAGAATCATTACATGTTAAATTTGATGAATCCTTGACTAAGCTTTTTTCTAATACTTCTCCACATGATGATGATCATATCATAGATACTCCTATTGATAATATTGTTATATCTTCTGTTGATACTAACATTTCTAAGGATGATGAGACTCCTACCGAGTTACCTAAAGCATATGTTGAAGTAAGGAATCATCCACATGATTTGGTTATTGGAGATATAAATCAAGGCGTTCAGATTAGATCCAAGTTGAACTACATGACACAAATTGCTTTCATATCACTCATTGAACCGAAGAATATCAAAGAAGCATGTGCGGATGATTTTTGGACAATTGCCATGCAAGAAGAGTTGAACCAATTTGTCAGAAATGATGTTTGGGATCTTGTACAACGTCCTACTGATCATCCAATCATCGGTACCAGATGGATCTTTAAGAACAAACTTGATGAATCAGGTGAAGTCATTAAGAACAAAGCAAGGTTAGTAGCACAAGGATACAATTAAGAAGAAGGCATTGATTTTGATGAAACTTATGCACCAGTAGCTAGGCTTGAATCTATTCGTATTTTACTTGCTTTTTCTTGTTTTATGAATTTTAAACTTTATCAAATGGATATTAAAAGTGCCTTTTTAAATGGAATTATTAAGGAAACTGTTTATGTTGAACAACCTCCAGGTTTTGAACATGAAAAATTTTCAAACCATGTTTTTAAACTTAAGAAAGCTTTATATGGTTTAAAGCAAGCACCCCGTGCTTGGTATGATAGATTAAAAAGTTTTCTTTTAAATTCTGATTTTAAGATGAGAAGAGCAGATACAACTCTCTTTATTAAACATGTTGATAAAGATATCTTAATCATTCAGATTTATGTTGATGACATTTTATTTGGATCTACTAACGATAATCTTTGTTAAGAATTTTCTAAGACCATGCAGAGTGAGTTTGAGATGAGCCACATGGGCGAACTTACTTACTTTCTCGGTCTGCAAATAAAGCAAATGAAGGATGGAATCTTCATTTCCCAGTGCAAGTATGCAAAGGAACTGCTAAAAAGATTTGGCATGGAAAATTCTGGTCATAAGAATACTCCCATGAGTACGACGACATTTTAGACAAAGATGAAAATGGTAAGAATGTTGATCAGAAACTCTATAGAGGTATGATTGGTTCTTTACTATATATTACTTCAAGTAGACCTGATATTATGTTCAGTGTATGCTTATGTACTAGATATCAGTCAAATCCTAAGGAATCACATCTTAAAGCGGTGAAAAGGATTTTTCGATATTTAAATAACACAATCAATTATGGTTTATTTTATCCAAAATCAAGTACATTTGATTTGCTATCATATAGTGATGCTGATTTTGCTGGATGTAAATCTGATCGGAAGAGTACTAGTGGTACTTGTCACTTTTTGGGACATTCACTAGTATCATGGTTCAGTAAAAAGCAAAATTCTGTATCATTATCAACAACCGAGGCAGAATATATTGCTGCTAGTGTTGCATGTGCTCAAATTATATGGATGAAACAAACCTTACTTGATTATGGCATATCTATCACAAACTCACCTATTATGTGTGATAATACCAGTGCTATTAATTTATCCAAAAATCCAGTTCATCGTTTACGTACTAAGCATATTGATATTAGACATCATTTTCTGCGTGATCATGCTTTAAAAGGTGATATTTCTTTAAATTTTATATCAACTGCTAATCAAATTGCAGATATATTCACAAAACCTCTTAAAGAAGATATTTTTATAAAATTTCGAAGAGATTTGGGTATTTGCAATTTTTTTGATTTTTAAATATTTTTTCAGAATTTTTCAAAGGCATTTTTACCTAATCAGTCGACTTACTAATACTTATTAGTCGACTTATACAGAACCTAGTCGACTTGACAGTGCCCCAGTCGACTAATTTGCATCAACAGAGACATGGTTTTCTGATTTTTAAAAACTTAGTCGACTATAATAACTTACTAGTCGACTAGTCAATATATTAGTCGACTAATACCAATCTGCAAGTCGACTAATTCTGTGAAACCCTGTGATCTGTTTTCGGTTTTTCCACTTCGAAACCCGACCCGTTTTCTTAAGTTGTGGATCCAATATCACTCTATTTTAATCCTCACCATTGATCTCACTCTAGTATTGATCCTAACCATTGATTCTTCCCTTTCCCTCATAAAAACCCTAGATTTCTCCAACCTTTCTCTTCCCAGCCGAAGCCATCAGTCGACTTCAGGAGAAGACCTGCAGCAGTGAACCCTCCTCTTTTTCCTTCAAATTCGTGGTAAAATCCTTGCAATCTCTGAAATTTCCTTTCATATCTTGTGTTATATTCCTTCAATTTCCGTTCTCAACATGTCTAGGTCAAAGAAAACTAAGTTCACTCCATCATCTTCCTCTTCACAAGTTGATTTTAGGGCTTTTCTAAAAAATCCTGCCCTAGAAGAGGATTTCATTAGACTTTCTTCCCTAGAAATTCTACCCGGTAGATTTGTTAAATATGAGGACTTCTATGATTATGACATTGTCTCATATTTACAAACTTGTGGTCTTATTCACATGTTTTCTACGGATTCTAGGCAAGGCTATTATCCGTTCTTAATTCACTTGTTTTATACTAATTTAACCTTTGAAGATAATGAGGATGATGTCCATATTTATTCATTGGTTAAAGGTATTAACATCAAATTATCTCCTAAATTCATAGCCGTATCCTTTCAATTCCTTATAAAGGTCTCTTGATAAATGATATTAACATGGATGATGAGGAGGTCTTATCTAGCATCTTTCTTCCTGGACAAGGATTACCTATGACGAACAACAAATTGAAACCAATTCCCGTCTTATAGGTCGTATCCTTGCATATAATATTTGCCCTAAAACGGGAGCTATAACTACTATTCCCGAGAGTTAGCCACTTGTGTCTATGCAATTATGGCTGGCCTCGATGTCAATTGGGCAAAAATTATCTTTGATACTATGGTTAAGTCTCATACTTCCTTCCTTCCTTATGGAGCTTTTTGACACACGTATTTCGGAAATTTCACATTGATCTTGATTTCGAAACTATGTCGTCAAGGTATTCGAACCGTTTGATCGTGCTGTTCTTCACCGCATGAAACTTACTGATATTCCTCATCCTCCTCCACAACCACCCTCTTCACCTCCACAAAGTTCCACTCAACCTCCTTCCTCTACCCAACCTCCTTTCACTGAACCACCTCCAAACCAACCACCTCCTTCTTATACTGATGCCTTCTACAATTCACTGTCTGTTGAGATTGCCTCTCTTCATGCCCAACAACAAGTTCTTCAAGACTCTCAGACTCAAGTGCTTGAAAATCAGTCTTTATTGATGACTCGGTTTGAGCATATGCAACTTCAGATGGACTCATTTGCATCCACTCAAACAGAGATTCTGAACCTCCTCAAGACACATCTTCCACCACCTCCTCCTCCCGGCTCCGACCTTTGAAGATTGTGGCGTTGGCGTTTCTTCGTGTTTTTGCTTTTGCAGTTTTTTGCATTTTATTTTTCTGTTTTAAGACTCTTTTAATGTGTGGGAGAATGTTGAAGTCTACCAAGTTGATAGAGATTTTGATGATGGACAAGCACTTATGACTATTCTACCTCTGTTGCAAATTTTGGTATTTTTGTGTAATTTTAGAATATTGTGAAAAGCCTTGAACACACACACAAATACCTTTATAAGTCGACTTGACCTCCTAGTGTAGTCGACTACCCCTTCTATAGTCGACTTGCAAAACCCCTAGTCGACTAGATGTTTCTAAAACAAATGACCCAAGTCTTTGTTTGTTCTCTGTCATGAAACTTAGTCGACTTGACCTTCATGTATAGTCGACTAACAGATACCCTAGTCGACTATAACATTTCCCAAGTTGACTAATAACCTATACAAAAATTTCCTTACTCTCTGTTTCTGTCTGACATGAAAGTTAGTCGACTTCCCAAATATGTATAGTTGACTAACACCTTATCTAGTCGACTAACAGTGCCTATATAGTCGACTACATTCAGTTTTCCAGAAACTTAGTATCTGTATCAGCCAACATATAGTCGACTTACCCCTTTTTGTAGTCGACTAATCTTTGGAATTTTTGTTCTTATAGTCGACTAATCTCCTGTCCAAGTCGACTAATAGCAGTTGATAACTGCTGTGCAGTTGGTGAATTCTGGTGTGTTAACCATCGTTTCAAAATTCAAATTTGGCCTGATAACTACCCTAACTTACTATGGATTTCACCTATAAATAGGGGTATTGTCCTAGGGTCAAATCACCAATTCAAATCCAAAGTTTTCAGCCTAAAACTCTCTCCAAAAATTCTGTTTTCTGAAAACCTGTTCCACTTTCAGTTTCTTCACCAAATTTCAAACTCCATTATGAAGATTTCTGAAATTCCTCCTATAAGAAACCTTATCCACAAGCACATTCAAATTCAAGGCTATAGGATCATTGCAATCATTCAAAGAAGATCTTTGTACAAGGGCGTCTTCTTGGTGTAGAAGAAAGTTGTACAAGGTGTTTGTTCTCTTGGTGTAAAGAGGAGTTGTGCACATTTGGCAAAGGGTGTTTGTCAAGTGGTGTACAAGGTATTGGTTGTGGGTGTACACAAATCAGGAAAGGAAAATCTCAAGCGGTTTGCTTGGGGACTGGATGTAGGTCACAAGGACCGAACCAGGATAACTCTCTTATCTTTGCGTTTGAATTTTCTGAGTTTATCTTGTGAATATTTTATTTCCTGCAAGTAGTTTGATTTAAATTTTTATAAACACTATTCACCCCCCTCTAGTGTTGTGTTGCTTTGATTATAGATCCTACAAAGTCAACCAGTCAGGTACATAAGCCTATAGTACCATTTTTCAATAGGCTAAAGAACAATAAGTAAAATGCACACATGGATAAGATAATTGAGATTTTCAATCAAATTAAGATAAACATGCCTCTTTTTTATGCGATTCAACAAGTCCCATCATATGCCAAATTTCTTAAGGACATGTGCACCAAGAAGAGAAAGACTAACGTACCCAAAAAGGTCTCCTGGCCACTAACATTAGTGAGCTACTGTCAGGTCCGATCCCTGTCAAGTACAAAGATCCTGGTTGTCCTACCATAGCTTGCACAATAAGACAAGCTGAAATTAGTCGTGCAGTACTTGACTTGGAAGCAAGTATCAAGTTGCTCCCCTTCTCAGTTTATCAACAACTCGGGCTGGATGAGCTTAGTCCAACCCGAATCATCATCCAACTGGCTGACCGGTCAGTGAAAGTTCCAAATGGGAAAATTAATAATGTCCTTATCCGGGTCAGGAAATTTATCTACCCTATTGATTTCATAGTTCTCAAAATGCAACCTGTTTCCAACCCTAGGTTGCAAACTCCAGTTATCTTAGGGCGTACATTCCTTGCAACTGCCAATGCAATTATCAATTGTAAGAATGGATCCATGAGGTTAACCTTTGGAGACATGACTAGAGAAGTCAATGTCTTCAACCTAGGAAAACAACCCCGAGATATAGAAGACCAAACATTTGAAGTCAACCTCATTGAGAACATCACAAGTGAACATAAAGAAGAATTAAAATTAGAAACTGAGAGTAAATTTGAATTGGAGTCTATAGATTTTGATCAGATTATCGAGTCTACTGTGAATTGGGCGTCAAGCTCTGTTTCACCAAGTCTGGAGTCAACAAACTTGACTCCCCCTTCCATTGAGCTCTCTTTTTTCTTAGAATTGAAAACCTTACCTAAGCATCTCAAGTACGTCTTTCTAGGCGCACAAGAGACTTTATCCATCATAATTAGATCTCATTTGACTGATGGGGAAGAAGAGAACCTCATGTCAATTCTTACAAAAAATAGAGAATTCATTGGTTAGACTATGACCGACATAAAGAGATTGAGTCCAGCCATTGTTCAACATCGTATTCATCTTAATGAAGAGGCAACTCCCAAGAGAGACCCGCAGCATAGGTTAAACCCTATAATGCCAGAGGCTGTTCGTACTGAAATTTTGAAACTCCTAGACAATAGAACTCCTAGACAATAGGATAATTTATTCCATTTCTGATAGCCAATGGGTCAGTCCTGTCTATGCGGTTCTGAAGAAATCCGGGTTTACCGTAGTAAAAAATGAGAACAAAAGAGTTGGTCCAAAATTGACTCCCCACAAAGGTTCGAGTTTGCATTGACTATAGGAAATTGAATGCAGCCACTCGTAAGGACCACTTCCCTCTTCCTTTTATTGATCAAATGCTAGAACGATTAGCTGGCCACGCGTATTACTGTTTCTTGGACAGATACTCAGGGTACAATTAGATTCCCATAGCTCCTGAGGATTAAGAGAAGACGATGTTTACATCTCCATTTAGGACTTTTGCCTATCGTCGAATGCCTTTCGTTTTGTGCAACGCCCTGCAACATTTCAATGTTACATGATGAGTTTATTTTCTGACATGGTAGAACGATTCTTAGAAATCTTCATGAATAATTTCTTCATCTATGGAGATTCATTCAATCAATATCTTCACCATCTAGAAATTATCCTCCAACATTGTGTTGAGAAAAATCTGACACTTAACTGGGAGAAATGCCACTTCACGGTAAGACATGGAATTGTCTTAGGTCATGAAATATCTAAGAAAAGAATTGAGGTGGATAGAGCCAAGATTGAGGTCATAACTAAGCTTTCCATGCCCAAATGCGTGAAGGATATTCGATCCTTCTTAGAACATGCCAGTTTCTATCGAAGATTTATTAAGGACTTTAGCCAGATTGCCAGACCCTTGACTAATCTTTTAGTGAAGGATGTATCCTTCTCTTTTGATGATTAATGTATAAATTCTTGGGAGAAGTTTAAAAAGAGCTTATTTCTGCACCAATCATATCGGCACCGGATTGGTCGAAGTCATTTGAAATCATGTGCGATGTTTCTGATTTTACCATAGGCGCTGTCTTAGAACAGCATATTGATAACAAGCAGCACATGACTTACTACTCTAGTAGGACTCCCAACGATTCTCAAATGAACTACACTAAACTGAGAAGGAATTATTGGCAATAAGGTTTGCTTTAGAGAAATTTCGTCCCTACCTACTAGGGTCCAAAACCACAATTTTCATCGATCATTCTACGCTAGGATACCTTATGGCGAAGAAAGATGCTAAGGCCCGACTAATTCGTTGGATCTTACTTCTTCAAGAATTCAATCTCGAGATTCGAGATAAGAAAGGTATAGAAAATGCCGTTGTTGACCATCTCTCATGTATTCCAAACACTCCATGCAGCGAATTGCCCATCAATGATGACTTTTTTGATGAAAAACTCTTAGCTATCTTTAGGGACCCTTGGTTTGTCGAGGGAACCTTGGTTTGTTGATATAGTGAACTACTTAGTCATAGACCAAACTCCATCTTGTTGGTCTAAAATGATGTATACAGTTCTTATCTCAAGTCCGATATTTCTTTTGGAAGGAATCGTATCTTTTCAAATACTGTTCTCATCAAATCATTAGGAGATGCATTCCCGAAGAAGAAGTCAAGAATGTTTTGTCCTTCTGTCATAAGCTTGCATGCGTTGGACACTTTGGTCGCCGTAAGACTGCTGAAAAGGTGCTACAAAGTAGGTTATATTGGCTCACTTTGTTCAAAGATGCCTATGAATTTGCAAGATGTGCCCTAGATGTCGAATGGTAGGAAGGATCTCGAAACGAGATATGATACCCCTTATCCCTATTTTAGAACTAGAACTCTTTAATGTTTGGGGCATCGACTTTATGGGTCCATTTCTTAATTTATTTGAAAACCAATACATACTATGTGTCCAAGTGGGTAGAATCCATTCCAAGTAAAACAAATGATAACAAAATTGTCATAAAGTTTTGAAAGAGAACATGTTCTCGCGGTTCGGAACCCCTCGTGCTATCATCAGTGATATAGTACTTACTTTTGCAATAGATTCTTTGAAGCTCATATGCGAAAGTATGTCATAACTCACAAGTTGTTCACACCATATCATCCTCAAACCAGAGGGCAGGTAGAGGTCTCCAATAGACAAATCAAGCTTATTTTAAAAAAGATTGTGAACCAAAACCGAAAAGATTGGTCCACTAAACTTGTATACGCTCTATGGGCCTACAGGACTACTTTTAAGACAATTTTAGGAATGTCTCCTTATAGGTTACTCTTTGGGAAGGCTTGCCACCTACCTGTTGAGTTAGAACACCGGCCTTATGGGCAATCAAGCAGCTAAATTTCGATTTGAATAAGACCGGTGACCTTCAAAAATTATAAATTTCTGAATTAGAGGACTTGAGAAATGAGGTCTATGAAAATGCAAAGATCACAAAAGAGAGAGTTAAGATTTTTTTATGATAAACATATCATAAGAAAAATATTTGTCCCTGAACAGAAAGTCTTACTCTATAATTTTAGGCTTCATCTTTTTTCAGGAAAGCTAAAATCAAGATGGACTGGGCCATTTGTTATTAAATCTGTGTTTCCACAAGGTGCTGTAGAGATTAGTGACACCAAGAATTGGAATGACTTAAAGGTAAATTGTCAACGCCTTAAACCTTTCATGGAATAGGTGCAGGTAAATGAAATGGCTATGGGTCTTTTTGACCCAGTATATCAGTAACTTTACCTCTTTTATATTTCATTTCATTCATCTATTCATTTCTTTCATACATTAGGGACAATGCATGAGATAGGTGTAGGGGAGAGTTCTAACATGATTAATATAACTTAAAAAATTTATATATAAATATATATATAAATTTTTTGAAAAAAGAACAATATTTTGACATATTTTTTGTAAAAAATTAAATCAATTTTAAGGAATAGGAGAATCATAATTAGGATTTCTTATACTTAGTCAAAATAAGATTATTTGTTTGATTTCTAGGGTTAGAAAGAAAATTTGAAAAAGTAATCTAGTCTTGATCTTTACCTTGATGAAATGTACACACTTTATACACTTACACGCTTAGGGTTTGAAAACAAATATTCTTATACCTTATATATATATAAAAAGAATATATATATATATATATATATATATATATATATATATATATATATATATATATATATATATATATATATATATATATATATATATCAAGAAATCCTCCGATTAAGCTGGGTATTTGTGCATCATAAGCATAAGTAGTTACGCCTAAAAGTGGTACAACTGATAAATAAAAAACCTTAGTTTTGTGGCCTAGTTTGCTTGAGTCGTTAAGTCCTTGGGGTGTTTCCTCACTCGGGCCCTAAGACCGTTCGGTTTGGGTGTTACCGACTAAAGGCTCGTTACATCGGCAAATTAGAAAGCCTAATAGAATTAAGAATAATACCACCAAAAATAATAAATAAATAAATAAATAAGGCATAAGAGTTAGAGTTAAAGAACCAATAGTCAAAATTTCACGGTCATGAAGGTACATATGACTTAGTGTAAAGTAATAGACTAGATGAGAAATATAATTTGACTCCTTACTTTGATTGATAACAAGTTTTTGAATAGAGACTAATAAAAAAATTTAATTTTTTTATAACTTATAGATTATTTGAACTTTTATAATAATACTTCAAATATTTTCTCTCTTTCAAAATGTTTTTCGAAAACACTAACTCTTTATTTCATTTTCTTTATAGATTTTGTAAGTACAATCCATTGAAAACCCTCACAAGACAAAACTCATTCTTTAGGGGCAACCTAGGGGTTTAACAGCTTGTTACACATGCTGGCACACCCTGCTTCCCAAAATACGGGAAAACGGAGTCGCGACGAGAGTCGGCGACGTATATACTCGAGGAGAATACCCCACATATACACGCTAAGCCTAAAAGTAACCCGAACAAGCTACAAAATCTACTACGATAAATCAATATCACTGCAATATGATATATAAATATCTAACACAATGATAACAGATGAATAAAGGAAAGAAAATGGCAACTGGATGCGATAAAGATAGAATCAGAAATAACATGAATAAAAGAGAAAGAACACCTAAAATCAAGAAAAGAGAGACTCCAGCTCCTCATATCGCGTACGATCACACGAACACCTGAACAATATAAGAAGATGTCCAAAATCCTGGACGTGCAAATCCAGGGTCGTCAGAAGTGACCTAATGAGTGTGTGTGTAAAGAGGACTGCTCGTGCATATAAACAATGTGCACAGATATTAACAAGATAAACTGCAGACATAAGATAACTAAATAACACGATAAACAACTGAACTGAAGGATAACTGAATAACAACATGTATGTAGATAAACGACAACTATTACAATTGTAAACAAACAACTGATGTCAAGACGTGTACCCTAGCATATGTCACTAGTCTGGTATATAATCTGGTCATGTGTACAATCATATGTCATAAGGCAGGGTATCAATTCAGGGCATAACACCTGATTAAATGATTTATTATTATAACCGGAGAATATAAATGTATTGCATTCAAGTTATTCAATAATAATCATTAGTGTCCTTTGTTATTCTTGTCCCTTTCCCACCGGCGTCCCACAACACCGACAGTTCACACTGGAGCGTACACTTCCAGTAGAACTCATCCGAACTCCGATATGCAGGTACCATTATTCAAATAGGGAGAGACCAAATAACATATGCCATGGAGTTATCATCATACAGGTATGTGTGAATGTTAATATGCACTGATAATGCTTATCATGCTAAAACCAGGTGGCACAGGCAGGAGGTAGCCCTACAGATTCAAGAGGTTGCCCCCACAGATTCAAGAGGTGGCCCCCACCGCGTGTAGTGTGGCACTTTGCTCCATGTGGCACTTTGCTCTGAGGGAAATGGATTCTAAAGGTGGCCCTAATAGATGCAAGAGGTGGCCCCCACCACGTGTGTGGTGTGGCACTTTGCTCTGTGTGGCACGTAGTTCCATTCAGGATCCGCCGGACGCTAGCACGATTGTGGGATACATCCTCGTCATCCCGACACCAGGCGGTATGCTCCGCCGGAAGTCGGAATGACTGTGCTATTAACAGAGTAACAGTGCAGGGAACATAAGTACAGGGGATACAAGGGTTCAGGGGTACAGGAGTACCAGATATCTGGTAGCAGTATAATAATCATGCGAAGGGCCCCGTAAAAGTGATAATCATGAATATGCATTGTAATACAAGCGTCAGATGTAATATTATCCAGTCAGGTGTCACAACATAAAGTATACCATCACTAGTCCTGAATCAATGAAATGACGCTAATAAATATTCAGGTCAATGAAATAAATATGGTGAATGTTCACTGACGTCTCATGAAGCGATACAGGTAATCACATTGGTAAAATACATCAGATAGTCACATGAAATGATAAAAGTAAAACACCATTACATGTAAACAATGGTAAATAAGGAATTTAGACAAAAGCAAACACTCACCTGAGATCGTCACGGATCCGAACATAGAAGTGGCAAATCAACTCGTTAATCTACATTCAATTTAAATAATAATTATAAAAAATATTTAATTTTGAGCTATTCTAAGTGATATGACTACAAAAATAATTTTACAGAGTCACATTTCAGCTTCTGATTTTACAGGATTTTTTTGGAAATTTTCTGATTTTTCTAGATTTTTTTTGAATTAATTTAAGCGTAAAATCAATTAATAATCATAACGGGTCTGCTACAGTATTGGGTCCTGAATCTGAGTCTGGGTTTGGGTCTGCTATAGTATTATTGCTACAGTAATATTTATTTTATTTTATTTTTCTCTTTTTCTTTTTCTTTTTCTTTTCTTTTATTTTATTTTATTTTATTTTTTTTGCATTGGGGCCGGGTCGGGTCTGTAAACGGGTCTGTAAACAAACCCGAACCCGGGTCTGGTCAGGCCCTGGCCTGACCAGACCAGACCTAGTCTAGGCCAGGTCTGGCTGGCCAGGCTCTTGGCCTGGCCCTGGCCGAGAGCAGGGCAATAAGTTTTTTTCTTTTTTTTTTTTGATTATAAACAATTTTTTTAAATAAAAATTATAAAATTAGGAGAAAGGTCTTAGGTGTCCCTATATATTTTTATTACAATTTTAAAATAAGATTATCATGGTGAAATAGTGATTAAACTAGTGCATGTTTGTTCGATGAAATGCGAACAATAACAAAAATCAATGACAACGCAAAGTAACTTACCCGGAACGCTTTCCTTCAGTCTAAATCTTCTTCCAGCACCTTAGAGTCTTGGGGGAGAAGGTGCCCATGCTCACGCAAGGTGTGTGCGCCGCCATGGGGTCATGCGCGGCCATTGACGGCGGATCTCGCGGACGACGACGGAGGCTCGCCGAAAAGGATCGGCTGCTGCTGGGCTCCAAGCTCTGACGTCCTGACGGAGGAGGATCTCAGGGAGGGGGTGTGCGGGTTCCGTGATCGACGGAACTTGATGAATGGTGAGATCCGGCCAAGGGCTCCGGTTCAATGCTTGGTCACGGCATGGGGAGGAGTGAGTTGTGCTGCCGAGGAGGATCGCAGAGCTCGCTGAAGGGGATGAACGGAGGGGAAAGTGCTTGGTCGTAGATCAAGTGTGGGTGCAGCTGAGAAGGGGCATGGGCGTGAGGGGTTGGTATTGGCCTGGAGGCAGAGGCTTTGGTGGTGTGGTGTTGGATGAAGGGGGCATGACAACAAGACTGGATGATGGTTGGATGGCGCGCGGCCTGTGCAGGGGCGTGCATGCTGAGGTGATTCAGCCAAGGAAAATTATAGAGATATAGGAGGGGGAAAGGGTGCTGCCAAGGGGGCTGTCGGCCTCGATGGAGTATGACTAGGGAGGTGCTTGCGGCGAAGGAGGGCAGCTCGGTGATGCCTGGTGTGAAGGAGAGAAGGTGAGTGAGAGAGAGAGAGTAATACATGTGGGTGGGAGAGAGACAGTGCGGTTGAGTGGGGAAGATGGAGAACGTGAGCGAGAGGGGATGGATACGTGCGAGAGTGGGAGGTGTAAGCAAAATAATTGGGTGCAGGTAGAGGACGTGGGGCTGTTGGTTGAAGGAGAAGGTAGAGCTTTCTAAGGATTAAATAAATTATGTTGGCTCTATTTGCCACAAGCCAATGTGGCCGGGTGGTCTTGGCGTGCAGAGTGGGTTTATGCGGTCATGGGTTCAAGGCCTGGAATAAGCAATCATATAGGAGTTTGGGTTTTGTTAAAATATATTCGGAAGAATAAAGATAAAAAGGATTAAAGGGTTATGGTTACCTACCATACAAAAACTATAAAAGCATAATTGTTGGTTCTTTCATTTCCTTGCTGGGTGTCTCGGGTTCGAAACCTGTGAGACTCATTAATGGTTGTGTTCCTATTATATTTTTATTTTTTTATTTTTTTAAAATTTTATTCTTTTCTTTTTGAATAAGTATTTATGCATTATTTTAACTGATTAAACTCTATTAATTCAGAATAATTCTCAAAAATTCACAAAAATAGAAATGCCCTCTTGAACATTGTTGTGAAGTCGTTTTCCTGAAATTCGTTCCCGATTTTAAATTAAAAATCCCAAAATCAGCCTGTGACACCGATGGACCCCGAATTGAGATTCTTCTCCAATAATTACCAAAAATTTTCAGAAAATTCCGAAAATTCAAAATATTGAAAAATAAGATCTTGAGCTGAAAAATTCTCAATCCGGGTACTAGGATGACTACATCAGGTATCGAATAGCAGTATTGAAACCCGTACGTAGGAAACCGAGGGTTACACATGCTCAGTGCAATCGAGTAACCTACGAAAGTGGTCTAATAATTTCTTAGGATTAGTTTTGATGTCTTACTCGAGGGCGAGCAAAAGATAAGTGTGGGGGTGTGATCGGTCACTGATATTGCATATATTTCCATATTTATTATAAAATAAATCTTATTTAGTCTTATTTTTATCTAATAATGTGCAAGCCTTTACCAAGGGAAAAAGAAGAGGAAAAAAAAGCCCAAAAGCCCACTGAAATTCAGAATCAAGATTAGCGCAAACTTCAACTGAAAATCAGAAGATATCAGGGAAGATAGCAGCAAATAAAATCGGTTAAACTCAAATTTTTATAGATCCAGTTGGTTAACCGAAGATCAACAGAAGAATCATCAAAATCAGAAGATCAAAAGAGAAATCCCATTGGATTAAAGGGGAAAACACAAATTTCTTATCCATCTCCCCTTGGATGGCCACATCCAGGCCGCGGATTCGCGGCCAGAGCCACGGATCCACGAGTCTTCTGTTGAGATAGGGGGAGCGTTTGCTCCGCTATCTACTCATGCTCTTCCCTCTTGTTTTTCCCTATAAATACCAGAAAATTTGTAGTAAGAGGGACTGAAGACAAGTTTAATTTTCTAGCATTATTTTTAGGATTTAAGATCATTGTTAGATAGTTTATAAAAAGTTGTATCACATTTTTATTTTTGTAGTTCAGTCTAAAAATAAGTGATAGAGAGGAAAATAGTGTGTAATTGACATTGAAGTGACAATCAAAGGGGATTCACTATTGCTTATCTCTGCTCAAACTTTACTGTTATGTCTTTATTTTCAATTCATTTCATTTTCTTTTCCATAGTTATGAGTAGCTAAATCGATTTTCTGGGCTCACTATTCTTCTTCTTCTATGATATTTTCTTCTTCATTGATCTCTATTAAAAAGAACCCAATGAATCTTATGGATGCTTAGATTAAGCCTTGCATATTAGAAAGTGTTCTTGAAGGCATATGAGGATGGGAAATGATTTGAACTAACTCTTGAAATAGATCTTAAAAAGAATTTATTTTATTCCATGCTTACTTTAATGCTTTGATGGTTTAATATTCAACTTAAAGAACGATTTCAAATCTTAAGTTCAATTTCTAAAAACTATCTTATGTGTTTTACTTGATCTCTTTTTACATGACTTAAATCTTCACCTATGATCTCAATGAGGCATTTTAAATTTTCAAGAGGATGACACATGGTTGTACAATAGAATAGTGACTCCGGATTCTTCTTTGTTAAAAACAAACAAACACAATCACTCTTAAAGCCTTTTAAAGATCACTTTCTCCAAAACCTTTTTCAAGTTTTAAGTTTTCCTTAAATCATCTCTCTACTCTCCATTCTCTTTTCACTTTAAAAACACCAATACCATTTTTCGCTTTTGAAACAATACATCGAAACGCTTTCATTGCATTCCTCCTCGTGGACACGACCCGTTAGCCCTAGGCTACATGGTAATTCTCACTACTTTTCTTGCAATCATATGGCAGTTGTTCTTTGATGGTGCATCAAGAACCGAGCCAAAAAGCAAGATTGTCGCCGAAGTGGGGCTAGTATTTATCTCACCTGAGAATTACGTCATTCCTCTTGCATTCTCACTAACTGAACTTTGTTCCAATAATATAGCTGAGTACAATGATTTTCCTATTGGCCTCCAGCCCGCTCAACAGATTGGGGTACAATACCTTGAAGCTTATGGCAATTTCAAGGATCATCAACCAAGTCAACGGTGAATATGAGGCCCGCCATGAAGACCTCATACCTTATCGTCATGCAGTCATTTAGTTGACTACTACATTTGAAGGTTTCTGCATCAGTCATGTATCCCGTCTTCAAAATACAAAGGCAGAAGCTCTAGCGGCGCTAGTGGCTACACTGACTTTACCTGTTGATACCAGCTGCCATATCACAGTGGTCACCCGTCACCTCTTCTGTTCGAAGTACGGTTTAGAGGTTATGAAGTACGGTTTAGAGGTTAGCAAAGTTCATTGAAAATACACCTAGAAGGGGGGTGAATAGGTGTAAGGCTAATCTAATGATCAATAATGCGGAATTAAAAACTAATTGCAACACACTTAGTGTAACCAACGAGTGTAGCCGAATTCCCAGTGAAGGACTCTGGACTAACTCCTCTGAATTCCTCTAAATAAGAGTTGAGGTGCTATGTAAAACTCTCTTCATTAAACACAAGTATGGGCACACACAAACAACACAAGCAAGTATATGATATGACAATAAGATGCAATGCTCAAATGTAAGAGAGAGAGTTAGAGAAAGTGGATCAAACGCAAACACCAAGATATGTTTCGAGGTTCAAGCACACAGCTCTACGTCCCCGCCTTCACACAGAAGGATTTCCACTAACTCGTCTACACAGGACTTCCCACACAGGGAACCTCCACTGAGGATTTGGGTAAATACAACTGGGAGTACACAACTCCTCTCTCCAACAAATACAACCTCTACACTTAGAGGCAAGGCACTAAGCCTACACAATATCAACCTCACAAATGAGGGATAGGCACAAAGCCACACAAACAACAATCACCTCACACTTGAGGGATTCCAACACAATCTCCACCTCTCACTAAAGGGAGCCAAATACCACTTTCACTATCACCTCACACTTGAGGGATAACAACTCAATCACCTCTCACTAGAGGGATATCACAATAAATGGAAGGTTTACAACTTGGTGGTCTATCTCAACCACAAACCAATTCTTTTCTCACTAAACAAAGATCCTATAGATAGGATAGGATGATAAGCTCAAGTGTGAGAAATAAAGAGTTTGAAAATCAAAATCACAAAGAAAAACTCTTGGGAAAACTTCTAGAATGAATATAAAGTGAAGATCAAAAACAATCCCAAAGACTTTTTTTTCTTTGAATTTTCAACCCTTTTAAAACAAATAAAGATCAAATCTTTAAGCTTAAAAACTCTTTTGAAAACTTGTATTAAAACACTTGTAAATGAGAGAAATTTTGCTCTTGGAAATCTTCTGCAAAACAATCAAGAAATGGGGTATTTATACCCTCATTTCAAATCTGCCCATTGGCAGCTGAAAAGGCCAGATTGCCCTTCCGGTCGACCGGCCGGTCGACAGACCAATAGTCAAAATTTTGACCGTTGCGCCTGCCGGTCGACCGCTCGGTCGACCGGGACTGGATCCAGAGAGCAACGGCTCTCTGGCCGGTCGACCGCCTGGTCGACCGGGACTGGATCCAGAGAGCAACGGCTCTCTGGCCGGTCGACCGCCCGGTCGACTGAAGCCGGATACAGGCTTTTCCAAAGAACAGAGCTCCCTGGCGGTAGACCGACCCGGTCGACCGGCCACCCCAGCTTGGCTGCGTGCACGCTTGTGCACGTCAGTCGACCGCCCACTGCTACGGTCGACCGGCCCTACGGTCGACCGGCAGTCAGCCAGTCCAGCTAATATAGGTCTTAAAAACTTGGGCTTTTATCTTTAATTAAATCCCATAAAATCACATAAATTCCACAAAAATCAGTTCATGTTATATCTTTAAAATACAAACATGTTTCAGTAAAAATCAAATCATGTTACAAACATTTTGAACCATTTTTGTGACTTGAAAAATTTGCCTAAAACTAAATTCTGTATTTTCCAAAACTTGAATTTTTGAAATGGAAATCTGATTTTTCCAAAACACATGTAAATACAAAAACATGATATTTAAACAACTTTGAAGCATATAGTATATGGATAGAATCCAATATACATGAAAGGTATTATATCTATGTTTTTGACATTAAATCCAAAAATTGGTTTTGTCTAAATACAAAACTCCAAACACATGAATAGTGTATCAAAATAAGTTTTCTAAGTATATGAAGCATAGATGTATATAGATCAAATCTAATATATATTAAACCATGTAAATTTGTTTTGATTCTATCTATACATGAAAATCAAGATCGGTTAAACCGAAAACCAAAACCAATAAACATGAAACTTAAAACAAGTGTGTGTGTTGTGAACTTGAGCATATCACACTATTTAATCTTTACAATGGATCTAAACAAAATCTTAACTAAACAACCGAAGCCTTCTTGTAGAACGTCGTCTCCAAGCTGACTCGATCCAAACGCGATTCCCCGAGCTTGACTCCAACCGAGTGCTAGATATGAACTTGATGCTCGAGCTCTTGAATCACCATGTGAAAGCTCCAAAACACTTTTATTGAAGCTAATCACCTACTAATAACTTGTTCAAATATCTGAGACTAAATATCACAAGATTATTAGTAAACTATAACTACATGAGTTAATCATCATCAAAACTAGAGTGGAAGGCCTCTGGGCCAACAATCTCCCCTTTTTGATGATGACAAAACTCATGGAGTTATATATGCATGGATTAAAGTTAAGCTTCATAGAAGCTCCCCCTTAACTCATGCATAGAAATAAACAAGTAGAGATATGTCATGAATGCTATAAACATAAACATGCTTTTGATACCAAATTTTAAAATAAACATGTTCTTAAATAATTGCTCTTGATACCAATAAAATTTTTAATAAAAGCTCTTGATATCAACAAAACAATATCAACAAAATATGTTCTTGATACTAATATCCATGCTCTTGATACCAATATCAACAAAACATAAAACAAATATTGTTAATATAAACTTAAATAAACATGCTAAACATGCATATATACTAAAATACTTCTCTCCCTTTTTGTCAATCATCAAAGGGGTTAAAGTAAACAATAAAACAATGTTCTCCCCCTTTTTGTCCAAAACAAAAATCAACAAGGGTGAAATCAAATCAAAACATTATGATACCAATTGAAAAAAAAAATATCAATTTAGTGCAAAGGTATACATAGAAACATCATGATACCAAATGATGATACCATTGAAAATAAACAAAATATTTTGAAGAAACCAACAAAAATTTTGATATCAATTGAAAGATATAAACATAAGGTAATCTTGATACCAATTGTAAAATTTAGTACCAATTGAAAATATTTTACACTTTTGATACCAAATGAAAAACATAAACCAATCTTTTTGGTTAAACACTAAACTCATTTTGTAATAGAGATACCAAATAGAGAATAATATCAATTTAATATTTTTGATACCAATATTGAAATAAAACATATACCAATTGAAAATAATTTTCATCAGGAGCGTATGATACAAAATTAAAAAATCAATATCATTTTTCAATCATTTTTCAACATAAAGTGGAGTAAGATACCAAATGTAAAGAAAACCAATTGAAAGGTTTTCTCCCCCTTTATGAAATACTAATGAAAATGATGCATAAGCTTGTATAAGATACCAATTGAAAAATAATCAATTGAAATATAATTGTCATTTAAGGAATCAAGCTTAGCATAACCAAAATTTGTGCTCAAAGATATAGAGATATAGTAAGCACAAATAAAAGTAAATACATATATATGTGTTTTAAGTAAATACCAATAGAAATTGATACTATTTGAAGTTTCAGCATACATATATAAAAACATATATGAGTATACAAAAAGAATGTCAATAGTGATACCAATTGAAAAGATACAATGATATCAATTGAAACTATAATGAGAATCAAGTGTATAACTCATACTTCCTACCACCCATTTTATACACATGTTTAAATAGATTTTCAATAATGAGCATACAAGGCATGGTAGCCCAACCAACTGCCCTTTGATGGGTAGGGGTTTTCAAAAATAAGTTTGAGAATAATATAACACGTTTGAAAACTCTACCATATGAAAAATACCGCAACTAGTTTAATGATAAACTTGTAAACTAGTACGAAATCCTTCAAGCAAGGAATAAAGCAAAAATATATTTCATGAAAAACATGTAAGTCACACGATCATCAACACTCAAAATCTATAAGGCACATATCATACTCATGAAAACAAAATCATGAAAAAACATTAAGTAAAGTGAGTGTATAAGAGTTATGTGAGACACATCATCATGAAAGTAGGCAATCAAGCTCAATATGAAATTCCTTAAAACATGAAAAATATGATAATCTAATCAAAATAATTTAATCTTCAAGGCATATGTATGTTTTGTACAAACTCGAGTATACATACATATCCAAACATGAACGAGTCCACAAAAGTATATGCATGAAGGCAAGTGGCTCAAGGATGTATATGTATAACTAATAGTTTAGACAAAATAGACATATACATGAAGTTTAACATAAACATGAAAACATGTACCAAAATAGAGAATACAAGTCAAAATGTATGAATCATCAAAACTAGGCTATACTAGTACATCTAATGGGTACAAATGAGCATTTAAGTACAAACATATAATAATCTATTTGTGGCTCACTAGTTGTACAAGTATATATCCAAGTTTTAATGAAAACTAACATCTAAACATGTAATCAAAATATGAAGTATAGAAATCAAAACAAAACTTATATGATCATTATGATAAATGAACATGCATTAGATCTATGATATACACAATAGCTAAATAAATGTGAAAACACAAAATATAGGTCCATATAAACATGGGTGATCTCAAATACTAATCATGTATGTCATTAGTCTAATAATCATGACATTTAACATACTAATCATGAAACAAGACATGCTAAAAATCAACAATATAAAAAGCATGTAAACATAATGAGGAGTAAGAGATCGTTACCAAAATCGATAGGGCACATCTCCATATCTCCAAACCATGGTGGTCCTCCCACCAAACTCCCCTTGAAAGTGATGCATCCAAATTGTCACCATTAAGCTCGGAACGCATCCACCTCAAGGCACCATCACTCTCACGTCATGTGAGAGTCCACACCTGCATTAAATAAAATAAGAGTGGTCTTTGGTACCCATACTCTTTTGGGTCCATGGGGGTTAGCTCCTTTCCTAACCCAAACAAACTTATTTGCTAAATTAGAATCATGTATCCTATCATAACAAAATTTAGCAAGGTGGCCCTTACGTCCACAATGTGTACAAGTATACACATGAGCATACAATGTGTTAGGTGTGTGAACGTGAGGAGCATGTGCATGCCGTGATTTGTGTGCATGCATAGATGGAACTTGTTTCTTGCGAAACATGGATTCCAACCATGTGTGTTTCAAAGCACACTGGCTCAAAGTGGAGCCCAAACAATACATATTCTTCTTTAGCAAACAAAAATCATTTTCAATCATGAAAGAAGAAGAGGTGCATGCAATAGGTATGCTAGATGATGAAGCTACACTAGCATGGCAAACATGAGTCTAAATCATTTTTCAAAGATTTATTTTCATTTAAGCAAACTTCTAATTCTTTTCAAATCAAATCAATTTTGTTTTTCAAAGAATCATTTTCTTTTAAAACAAAATCAAGTTTTGAAGTTAAAGTCTCATTTTTCTTCAAAACATTTTCACAATCATTTTTTACTTTTCAAAATTTTGTTTTCTTTTAGAGCAAGGTCAAGTTTGGATTTCAATGAATCCCTTTCATTAGAAATCTCCACTTTCTCTTGCAAAACTAAATCAAGTTTAGATGACAAGTTTTCATTTTCTTTGTTAAGTCTAAAACTTTTCTTTTTCAAAGCCTTATATTTTTCAAGGAGGTTCTCACAAAAAATAGATAGTTCTTCATTCAATATATCGGCATCAATATATTCATCACAAGAAGAACTAGCACTATCTAGTTGAGTATCCGAATGTACCTCAAGGGAGTCATTCCCTTGGACCATGAAGCAACGTTGGTCGGACTCTTCTCTACTAGATTCCTTCTCCATTTGGATTGGCAATTGAAGTTTTGGAGAGGTCAAGATGTTCCACACTGCAAAGGCGGAGACACAATGAGAAACCATATTTATATATTCTTTACTAAGAGATGCTCTAAGTGCCTTTAGGGCTTGTGCATTGGCCTCTATATGCATGCTATTACTAAGGTAGGATTCCTTGGTAATGGCAAGGTAAACTTTATAACCTATGGCTTTTAAATGCCAACTCATCCTAACCTTCCATATATCAATTTTAGAGATATCAAACATGGGAGGGCTATCCATGAGTATAAACAATATGCGTGCAAATGCAAATGATAGATTAACAAACCAAGATCACACTCCTAGGTGGTTAAACCTAATATCAGGAGCGTAGGCTCTGATACCAATTGAAAATCACCTAGAGGGGGGGTGAATAGGTGTAAGGCTAATCTAATGATCAATAATGCGGAATTAAAAACTAATTGAAACACACTTAGTGTAACCAACGAGTGTAGCCGAATTCCTGGTGAAAGGCTCTGGACTAACTCCTCTGAATTCCTCTAAATAAGAGTTGAGGTGCTATGTAAAGCTCTCTTGGTTAAAAACAAGTATGGGCACACACAAACAACACAAGCAAGTATATGATATGACAATAAGATGCAATGCTCAAATGTAAGAGAGAAAGTTAGAGAAAGTGGATCAAACGTAAACACCAAAATATGTTTCGAGGTTCGAGCACACAGCTCTACGTCCCCGCCTTCACACAGAAGGATTTTCACTAACTCGTCCACACAGGACTTCCCACATAGGGAACCTCCACTGAGGATTTGGGTAAATACAACCGGGAGTACACAACTCCTCTCTCCAACAAATACAACCTCTACACTTAGAGGCAAGGCACTAAGCCTACACAATATCAACCTTGTTGGTCCCGAGATGATGCCAATTGTAGGATCTACTATACACGTCAACACTCAAACAAAGATATTAGCGTTATAAACATAAAGTACTTGCAATAAAAGAAATTAAATCACAGAAAAGATAACAATCGCAAACACAAGTGATTTATCCTGATTCGGTCCTCGTGACCTACATCCAGTCCCCAAGCCACCCGCTTGAGATTTTCCTTTATCCTTTGACTTTGTACACCTAAAATCAACACCTTGCACACCACTTGACAAATCCCCTTTGCCAAATATGTACAACTCTTCTTACAACCAAGAAGACAAACAACTTGTACAACCTCTCTTCTACACCAAGAAGACGCTCTTGTACAATGCTCCTCTTTGAGTGATTACAAATGATCCTATAAGCCTTGAATCTGTATGTGATCGTGAACAAGGGCTATTATAGGTGGACTTTCAAAAATCTTCACAATAGAGTAGGAATTGGTGAAGAAACAGAAAGTGGAAACAAGTTTTCAGAAAACCAGAATTTTGACAGAGTTTTTCGTCAGAAAACTTTTGATTTGGATTGGTATTTTTAGCCTAGGACAACATCCCTATTTATAGGTGAAATCCATAGTCAGTTAGGATAGTTATCAGGACAAATTTGAATTTTGAAATGTTGGATAAAATACCAGAATTCAATTACTGTACAACAGTTACAAACTGCTATAAGTCGACTAGGGGTTGGGTGTTAGTCGACTAGTGTAGGCAAATTTGACTGGGTTAGTCGACTAATCTTGGGTATAAGTCGACTACATAAGACTGAAACAGATATGCAAGTTTCTGGGAACTATAATTAGTCGACCAGCAGGAATTATAAGTCGACTACAACATGTATTAGTCGACTAGTCATTTTGATAAGTCGACTAACAACCCTATTAGTCTGCTAATAGGAAAGGTCAAGTCTGCTAATAGCAACGGTCAAGTCCACTAATAGGTGGTCAAGTCTACTAATAGGAAGGGTCAAGTCTACTAATAGACTAATGATGTGTATGTGTGTTTCAAGGCTTTTAATATTCTAATAAATATTACAATACACATCCATAGCCACTCTCTTTGGAAAGTCTTGAGCATGTAGAACTCTTGTATAGGCTTGTGAGATAGAGCTCCAATGAAATAGCTTCACAAATGTATCATCAAAAGTAAGTTCCAACATTTTTCCCCTTTTTTGATGATGACACTTTGTGTGCACGAATACTCTCCCTGCAGAGAATATATTATATGTTCTCCCCCTGCAGAAAATATGTTCCCCCTACAGAAAAGGTTATAACAGATATAGAAAAACATGTGTTCTCCTCTTGCAAAAAATATATCATAACATATATATATATGATAAATGTTCTGAAATATTTTTCTTATCAAACTTATTATATGGTACCTGAAAGATAAACATTAGAATGGTACCAATCATAAGATCAAAGCATTAACTTTTAGGAGACCAAACCCAATTTGAATTTGATTTTCACCTGTTAGTATACACATAATTGCATGAATTACATATATCATGTATGTATGATGCAATATAAGTATTTTTATCAACAATGCTTAAGTTTTTAGGAATCCATATGAACTTGTTCTTAATTCTTTTTGAAATAATATCAGTATTTCTTTTCACAAAAGAATTATATAGATTACTATCATATGTAGATTTTTCAAAAAATCTAAGACCATAATGATTATGTGACATCTTTTGATATGATAATAAATCATTTAACTTTTCTTTTCCTTGATTAAATTTAGTCACATTTTTCAAAATCTCTTCATACTTCATTTTAAAAATTGACATGTCTTTATCTAATACAGAAATTCTTTCATTTAAAGACATAGTTTCTCTTTTCAATAAAACATTATTTTATAATAAATTCTCATTATCTTTTTTTTAATGATGATATCACTTTTTCAAAATCATCTTTTTGAGAATTTATAGAAGAAATTTGAGAAGCATAACAAGAATTTTCTTTGAAAAGATTTTCATTTTCCTTTGTCAAAACTTTATTCTTTATCTTTTCATTCTTAAGATCATTGTATAATTCTTGAAATGCATTTAAGAGTTCAGAAAATTGTACCTCATCTTCTTCTAGAGCCATGTAACAGATTTGGCATGTTCAGTGGCTTTTTCTTCATCAGAGGAAGAGGAATCACTATTTTCCCATGATGCTTGGTAGTCTTTCCTTTTTTTGAACTTTTTGCTCTTGAATTTACCTTTGTTTTTGAGCAATGGGCATTCCTTCTTCATATGGTCTGTTTTATTACAATTAAAACATTTAAACTTACCTTGCTTCAAGAACTTTCTTGAAAGCATTGCCATCTCCTCTTCATCGTTATCTGAATTGTCCGTGTCTGAGGATGCATGGAAGGCAAGTTCTTTCTTCTTGAGAGATATTGTTGTTTATCATTCTTTCTGTCTTCGAGTTGCACTTCATATGTCATTAGATTACCAATAAGGTTTTCTAATGACATTGTTGAGAGATCATTCGCTTCTTCTATTGCAGTTGTCTTCTTCTCCCAATCTGGTATGAGTGCACGAAGGATCTTGCAAACTTTTTCGACTTGGGTGTATTCCTTTCCAAGGGATGCTAAGGAATTTGTTATGTCGGTGAACCTTGTAACCATTTCTGAGATGGTTTCATTCTCCTTCATTTTGAAAAGTTCAAACCTGTGGACAAGAATAGAAATTTTAGATTTCTTAACCTTATTTGTGCCTTCATGTGTTACCTGTAGTATGTGCCATATTTGATTTGTAGAAGTGGCTGTGACACACTGTTAAATTCTTCTTTGGTTAAGACACAGAATAAAGCATTCATCGCTTTGGCATCAAGGTTCGCATTCTTCTTTTGATCATCACTCCAAGTAGTGTAGTTGGTTGTCGGTTTGGTGTACGTTGCTTCTACTATGTTCCATAGTTCGTAGTTGATCGATTGCAAGTAGATCTTCATTCTACACTTCCAGTAGTTGTAGTTCGATCCATCGAATAGCGGTGGACGTTGTGTAGGATGTTCTTCTTTGAATTGTGAAGAAGGAAACTTCGTTGCCATCCTTGAGATTGTTGACTAGGTATGCAGTGCTTGTATGTCTGGCCGGGCTCTGATACCAATTGTTGGTCCCGAGATGATGCCAATTGTAGGATCTACTATACACGTCAACACTCAAACAAAGATATTAGCGTTATAAAAATAAAGTACTTGCAATAAAGGAAATTAAATCACAGAAAAGATAACGATCGCAAACACAAGTGATTTATCCTGGTTCGGTCCTCGTGACCTACATCCAGTCCCCAAGCCACCCGCTTGATATTTTCCTTTGTCCTTTGACTTTGTACACCCAAAATCAACACCTTGCACACTACTTGACAAATTCTCTTTACCAAATGTGTACAACTCTTCTTACAACCAAGAAGACAAACACCTTGTACAACCTCTCTTCTACACCAAGAAGACGCTCTTGTACAATGCTCCTCTTTGAGTGATTACAATGATCCTATAAGCCTTGAATCTGTATGTGATCGTGAACAAGGGCTATTATAGGTGGACTTTCAAAAATCTTCACAATAGAGTAGGAATTGGTGAAGAAACAGAAAGTGGAAACAAGTTTTCAGAAAATCAGAATTTTGACAGAGTTTTTGGTCAGAAAACTTTTGATTTGGATTGGTATTTTTAGCCTAGGACAACATCCCTATTTATAGGTGAAATCCATAGTCAGTTAGGATAGTTAACAAGTTGGCATTTAAGCCGAACAAATAGTCCTTGACAACTCATCATGCTAAGGGGAATAGCATGGCTAGTCCAACTCAAATGGTAGTTGGTAAAGACTCACCAAATCTATTTATAGCTGAGGGTTTGTTAAAAATCCTAAGGGACCTGATCCCATTTGATTCTTCCAAAATTCTCTACCAATTCTCTTCCATGGAATGCTAGAATCGCAAAGCAAAAAGTCATGTTAAAGTTTTCACCTCTGACTTTTTCTTCATTCTAAGAAGTATTGTTCTCCTATTCCCCAACAGGATCGATTCCACAAACGAATTTTAGGGACACTGTCTCCTACACCTCGGCGGAATTCTCTAGCAATGTTCTTGTATTTCGCAGAGAACAGTCAATTCCACCAAAGTCCCTTGCCAGTTCCCGTCGATAGAATGGTAGGACCACATCAAACTGTAATCATTTTCTCAATAAAATGACTGCAGATAAATCTTTGCCAAGTTAACATCACACATCTGACAAGTCACAAATCCTCAAGCAGAGAAGCTGTCACGATATCTCCTTTTAGATTCTCTAGCAAGAAATTTGATTGTTACGTTAATGATTACCTCTGACAACATGTTAGGGAATAATCACTTCCCAATCTAATCTCTATAGAGTTCTTTTTGTCACGTTAATGGTTACCTCTGACATATGATCTCTTATGGGATTCATTTTCTAACTCCCCAGTGAATTTCTGATAAATCCCCATCAGAGACTATATTACCCTTTCCAGTCCCCAGTGGACTTGTCCCGGTGGACTTTCCTGGTTGTCACGTTAATAATATACCTCTGACAACTTCCAAATGATTTCCTAAAGAAATGCCAATTTCCCCATGGAATTCATAATCAAATCTTATTTCCCTCAGCGGAATTACTTCTTTTACCGTCATGTCCAGCTTGTCAGCTCTGAACGGTAAAAATGAGCTTGGTGGTTTCCCGATCGGTTATGTCCATGTTACCTCTGAACCGACAGATATCCAAGCCTCATTTTCCAATCCAGTAGGGACTACTCCTTTGTCGTTATGTCCAATTCACCACCTCTGAATGGCAAGACTCTGAGTCTAGTAACTCCCAATCGATTATATCCATATTATCTCTGAACTGATGGATGCCGAGACCACTTCCCTTTTATGATACTCAAACTGTCATGTTCAGTCTAACACCTCTAAACAGACGAGTCCATAACTTTGTTCTCCTTTCCTTCGTCAGGGCCAAGAGTTCTTGCTGTCATATTAATACGACTACCTCTGAATAGTGAATTACGAGTCTGGTGTCACTTAGTTAGTCATGTCCATATTACCTCTGAACTGATGGGTGCCCAGATCTAATTCACTTTTGCAATCCTTAGTGGGCTAACTACTAAGTTAATATGACTACCTCTGACAGCGGATTCGGAGTTTAGTGTGTCTTAGTCTATCATGTCTAGTTTATCACCTTTGAATAGACGGGTCCTTAAAACCGGTTCCCTTCATTTTGTCATTATGTCCAGTCTGTCACCTCTGAATGACAAAATTTGAGCTTGGTGGTTTCTCAATCGGTCATGTCTAGTCAATCACCTCTGAACAGACAGATAGTCAAGTCTCGCCTTTTCGTTTACTATTATGTCCAGTTTGCCACCTCTGAACAGTAAACATTTTTTATTTTGTAATTTATCAGTTATATCCAGTTCGTCACCTCTGAACCTATGATTTTCCAGATTTTACCCTTCTCTATCGTTATGTCCAGTTTGCCACCTCTGAACGACAAAATTTCATATCTGACGATTTCTATTCAGTCATGTCTAGCTTGTCATCTCTGAACTGACGAGTCACCGGACTTAATCTTCATTGGATTTAGTGATTCCTAACTCTAACCTCTTTTAATCCCCAGTGAATTCATATATTTGACTGACTTTATCATATTCTTAACCTCTCAATAATTTCAGTCACATTTGTAATTTTTTCAGAAATTCAACTTGGTGAATTTTTACCCTTTTTAGGTCTTTCAAAGGAACTTGCTTACCACATTCTTTTCTACGGGAGATTTATATTACTTATGGGTAATTACATGAGCAAACACAGATAAAGATATGGAGAGGAGCAAATGAGTCAAAAATAATATTTTATTGATTTAAAAAAAGAAAGATACATAGAAGATACATTAAACTGGTCTCTCGTATGATAGGAGTTTATTCTCAAAAGAAGACAGTTTTTGTTTCCTACTCTCTTCCGCCTTAATCAAAGCCTGTGACCTCAGATCTTCTGGGTCAATGGTTGCCAGCTGAGCCATGCAAGCCTGCATTTCTGCCATCGTCGCCTTCTTCTCTTCCTCTAGCTTGAGAGCCTGATTGTTCTAGGCATTCAGCTATTCAAACCGAGCGGTCTCCTCCGCATGTACTGGCCCGGCTCTGGATATGAGGAGGTTGGCCCTCTTGATCATTGCTTCTACTTTCTTAAGCTGCTCATTGGCATCAACAAGAGTATTGTTGGAAGCATCAATCACAACTGCAATTTTAATCTTTTCAGCCTCCACGATTCCAACTCCTGAGACTCTGCTTCCAATGCTTGTTGCGCCTCTACATAAGTCTTCTGCGTATGGTTAGAGAGACACTTGACCTCCTCTTCAACAACTGGGATTAGATCTAAGCTATTCAGGTGACACCACTAGCACACATCTTTCTCGACATCTTCCACTATCAGCTCCAGAGAAGCAACTTGATCAATTCCTCCAAAGTCTCTAATGGTCACGATGTTTCGAGTAAGGACGACCTTCAGAAACTCAAAAGGACTGGTCGAACCTTTTAACACCAGAGAGATGCATCATTTCAAGTTCTTGTAAAAAGTGCTGACCATCTCTGCATAAACTCCTTCTCTACCTCTATCACTCCAGGTGAGCGAGTAATCTTCATAGAGGAAGTCTCAGTGAGTTTGGTGGTCACAATTGTTGAAGGTGTCACGGGGGAAGCCGTCAGTTGAGCAGAAGAGATAGGCAGCAACTGTGGAGGGGTCCTTATAAAGATGAGTGTGCTGGCTAACAGAGAAATAGGGCTGGTGATCATAGGTTCTGGCTCAACCACCAGCGGTGGAGAGCACGGACTCGTAATTTCTGCCAAACCAATAGTAACCAGAACTGGAGACGTGGCAGGAGCAGAAATGGGTCGCTAGTGGTCTCAAGCTGAAACCCAGACTGCTTTACGATTGGTGCGGTGGGAGGCGCAAATGCAGCATCGTCAGTCATCATCAATCCTCGTCAGTCATCATCAAATCGCCAGTGGAAAAGGATCAACGCTGGATAATACTATGATAAAGGATGTCGACCCCTGCACTATCCAATATGATGGGAGCAGTTACCTCCCCTTGAGATGGCCCCGCAATGGGAACGATTAGCGCTAAGGTTCCTGCAAAAAGGCTTTGGAGTCAAAGAAAGAAAATAATAGCATATACAAGGCGACGGCTGAATCATTACCTTGAGGAGCTGAGGTGACAGCAGTAGTCACCACGGTGCTAGTCGTCGCAACAGGAACAATCTCCATGTGTGAGGTGACCACAGCAACAGTAGTTTCAGCCAAAAACCCCTAGATGGTAGGGGAATCCACCTTACTACTTGGCATGTCTCTTGGTGCAACTTCAGGAGGCGCTATACCCTCAGCAGCAGTAGTCTCGACAAAAGCCTCCCCAATAGCTGTTCTTCGATAGGTGGCTCAGCAATCGGTTGCCTTTCTTCATGGGACTTAATAATCTCTACATCTTCAGATTCATACCCCTGAATGGCGACAACTCCACCAGAAGGCCCCATATCTAGCTCCTGATTCCCAAGGCCTTCGGAGACAAAATAAGTCGCTTCATCCCCCCTTATAAGTGAAGAGGTTGTTGAGTTTCTCCTCTCCTCCACCCAGAGTTTCCTTGCCTATATCTGAGATTAAAAATAAGCAATTAATTATAGAAGTAAAGAAAAGAGACGAAAGAAAATAACATGAAGAGAATCAAGCTCACCGGAAACCTGAGTAGTCTACTTTAGAGCCTTCTTCTGACTGGGCAACCTGATAATTAGAGGGCGCGGGACTTACGCTACCGACTCACTCGCCGTAGCAGTAGAAGTTTTTTAGCATCTCGCTGATCCCTTTTTTACCACCTGCTTCTTGCGAGTGAGTAGCCTTCTTCTTGGTGGATTCTTTAAGAGCGGGCTCCTTTGACTCTGGCTTCTTCCACTTACGCTTGAAGTGTGTATCGCGGTCTTCATCCTCTTCCTCTTCTTTTAGAGGAGCTTTTCCTGCCCTACTGGTAGCCTCAGGAGCAGCTTCTTCACCACCAACTTCCTCAAACTAAGGACTTTCAACATCTGAAGCTTCACTTTCAGCGTCAGCCAAGAATTTCAAGAGGCCGGGACCCTAAACCGCTTCCGCTGATCTTATTCTACGGCCTTCTGCTTTAATCTTTTAAAAATGAGCTTGGTCCCAGTTGAATTGATGTTGAATCTTGTGGGGTTAGAGTTGGAAGTCCTGTACCATTGACAAAACCCCAATATTATCAATAAGTTAGGGGTTAAGTATGGCATGCAGAATTGGGCCACGCGCGTCCCAAGTAGAAATATCACAAGTACCCCCACGTCCTAGGCCGTCGCAAGGTGCAACCAACGATGAAGTGCCTCCAGGCTCTGGCTCCATCTATCAGAATTTCCATGAAGGCCAGGTGAGGGTTTAGATTCCCAACATAGAGTTGGTCATACCCAAACTGGCGAGCAAAACGGCTAGGGATGTATGGCTCCAGGTAACAAATGTCGCCGCATTGATACACCAAATGAGATGGTCGGATGCTCACTAGCCACTTGAATACTCCATGCCCGAGGGAAGATCTCCCATCACCCACATCAAAAATTTCTCGCCGTATCCAGCAATGGGAATAGAAGGGAAGCATCTGTAGAGGTTATATGCGCCATAACGGCATACCAATTTCTGCACTCCAGCAGTATAAGTCTGCAGCCACTGCGACCCTTCAAAATGATGAAGATGCACGAAGTGTACACCTTCTGGTGGCTCTTCTCTAGGTTGGATAATGGCGGGACAATGCAGTGTGAATCATGCCGTCAAATAGGTGTAAAGAACCTCCACTCTTGGTAGCAGGCGGTCAGCAGAAAGCTTCCATCATAGCCCAGAGACCACACTGAATGCCACAAACCATGGCAGGAAGCAAACCAAGAGGTTTCCCATGGACTAGCTGGACTGCGGGGAGAAGCACCAACGACAAGATCCTATCATGCGGAGGAGACGGAACAATGCACTTCTTCAGCCAGACCGACATGAAGCCAGCGAGAAGGGCTCTTCGTGACATAGGGTGTCTCGCCTAATGATGAATGCTCTTGAGCTCGTCACCTTTCTCATAAATCCCGTCGTCCTCCTCCAAGACGATATCTTCATGGGCGCTGAATATCATCTTCTGACGAATATCCTCTTCAGAGAGGGGGAATTGAACGTCCTCTGGGGCACCACCATCCAAAATTGGGAACAGATAGTCTGCCCAGACTTTTATCCCATTTGCATTACCACGGGCGTTGTGGACGTCCATGCAGCTGTAGAAATGGCATATCAATTCCCGATATGTTTCGAACATCTCAGGATCGTCCTTCTCCATCTTCTTCAGCTCCATGGTACAAGGAAAATACTCCTCATGTGGCATCAAGCCCATCGGGAGATTGGATATCTCCCACATCTCATGAAGTGCCAGCCCCAGTTCACCAACAGGGGTGAAGAAAGTCTATATAGCTAGACAGTATAGCTCAAAGATGACAAAGAAATTGGGCACACTGATCTATATTCCATGGCAGGTGGCCCTGACTGTTTCATGGAGTCCAATCTTCATCGGCTCTTCTTCAAAGTATTCCAAGGCATACAATGCCAAGTCTCTCCACCACGGCTTTTGAGCAGGGTGCACCCAGCCATGAGCTCTGAAATCTCTCACCGGGTAGTTACCTTGGATCTTGATGAAATGATTGAGGAAGGTCTGGGCCATCGCCGGATTATCTCCTACGGGAAGGTTTTGTCCTACCCTCCTAGAATGCATGCTAAGTATGGCCCTTGGAGATCCACAGCGGTTATAACCACTCAGTATCAAGACCCCAATGTGAGTAGACTGAGTCACTACCCATTTCATCTTCCGCGACGTGTAACCAATTGAAAGTATGAGAGTGGGAAGTGTCGCCTGCTCGATGGAAGATAGTACTTCTTGCCTTCCACACTAAAGATCCTTTGACCTTCACCAGCCAGCAACTGTTGATCGATATCAGGTATTGCATCTCCAAACAAGAAATTTGGCTTTTGGTACACTACCCAATTGTGATCCTCAAGTGGGGCAGTAGTCAATATACCCCACGTGACGCGCTAATTAGCTGAGCGGATAAAGTATCTCTCTCTGGCGAACTCTTTCACTGGAAAGGGAAGCCTGAGCCTAAAACTGAAAACACACATTCCCGTCTATTCCCCAGACTGTCCCAAACAAGCTGTTTGACGGTCCTGGCTCATAGTAAACTGCAAGGATACAAAGGGAAAATTTTGTTAATAAAGTGGAGAAAATACATAAATTTTTGGCTGGCTGTGCCAAGCAGGTAAAAAGGCCAAGTTATAGCCTCGCCCATACGGCAAGGCTAAACTGGCCTAAAAGAGGCTGAGTTCTAGTCTCGCCTATACGGCAAGGCTAGATTGGCTTATAAGAGGCCGAGTTCTAGGCTCGTCAAAATAGCCAGGCTAGATTCGCCTTAAAAAGGACAAGGCTTAACCTCGCCTATGGCGAGATTAGCCTTGCCTGAGATATTTACTTTGCCTAAATTAGGCAAGTACCAATTTTTTCAAGAAGCAAAAAGGTTTCCTCCAAAATCTGTCAGAAAGCAAAGGATCCAGGGAATCCTATCCCTAAATTTAGTTGTTAAAACTAAAATTGAGGGAGATAATTCCCGAAAGATCACCAAAAATGGTGAGATCGTGGAAGTAGCAGTGCTCACTAGCGATAGGTCGAGTAACGACCGGAGCGAAAGTTTCCTCAGGGGTCTCAACCTCCTTGCTCGGGCGATGAGGAGACGCCATCGGAATGATCGAGAAGAAGATGGTGATCTTGAGAGAGTTTGCAAGCAAAAGAGAGGAAAGCAAAACCTTGTTGCAAACGCGATGGAATGAAGAGGAATATTACAGAGAATGTGGGCCTATTTATAGGCCCCAATAAACAGCTGTGGTGCTTCAGATCACAGCGCGCGTGAGGCTAAGCACTTGAGTGCTTAACCTTGGGAAATGGAATGCCATGCCGTCACAGCGTATGCGAGACTAACGCTGACAAGCTAACCTCGCTTTGAAGCGAGGTTGCTTAAACAAGCACGAAGGCGAGGCTCGAAGGCGAAACTCAGAAGCGAGGCTCCTCCCAGAGGCGAGCCTATTCCAGCCTTAAAGTGAGCTTCTTGTCAGAGGCAAACTTATTCCAGACCTAAAGCAAGCCTCTTATCAGATGCGAGGCTACACAAAGGCAAGCCTATTGTAGCTCAGAGTCGAGCTTGTTCCAGCCTTAAGGAGAGCCTCTTGTCTGATGCGAGGCTACCCAGAGGCAAGCCTATTTCAGCTCACATGCGAGATTAGAATTCAGCCCCAAAAGCGAATCTGAGTTCAACCATCAAGGCGAAGCTCACACCCATATATCTATGATTATCAATCAAAGCAATTCAAAGTATTTTGAAATCTGAACCATCCCAGTACAGATATATGAAAACTTTGAAGGGGGCTTTGTTGATACACTAAAAAAGACAAACTCTAGTACAACTTTTCAACTGGTCAGAACGATGTCCAACTTGTTCACATCTACAAAAGACAAGCCGCGGACAAGCTGATGACCAACTCAACACATCCCGAGGGATAAAGCAGAAAATCAGGCCCTGCTGATCCACTGAAGCAAATATCAAGCCAAAAATTGCTTTTTGAGGCTAAGACAGCTCAATACTTAGCCTCGCGCGAGCCCAAGGTGCTAGCCTCACTCCAGAGGCTAATTATCTAGCTTCGCCTTGAAGCCCTTCAAAGCTCAGCAGAGAGCTAAGTACATGCTTCGCCTGAATCTCCATATAGCCATACAGAGGGCTGATTTCTAGCTTCGTTGAAGCTTTAAGCTCGGATTAAGAGCTTTTAGCCCCACGTGCAGAGTTAAATCTAGCCCCGCATGCGGAGCTAAATCTAGCCCGGCGTGCGGAGCTAAATCTAGCCTCACGCGAGGATACATCCAGCCTCGCACAAGGCTTTCTACGTCTCTATGCGAGGGTTGGCCAGGTCAAACTTTTGAACTAGTATTTAGTGGGCTAACCCCACTACGTTAGTGGGGTAAATACCACTTTAATTGGGCGGTTACATCCTCCACTTTGCCCTACATTCAGTGAAAACGATCGAGTCAATAAGCCATTTTTAGGCTTGCGCGAGCCTGTCTAGCCTCGCATGCCGCTCACATTTAGCCTAGCGCGGGCATTATAGTCTCGCATGAACCTCAAAACAACCTTTGGCACGAGACTAGCTAACAGTTATCAGTCGTGGTTGAATTCTAGAGGCAGTTACATCCCTCTAGAGTATATAAATAGCTCATCCGAGAATGATCTCAGGACGGAGAGAAAGCATCGAGAAAGAGGCACCAGAGTAAAAAGGCATCGAGTTGAAGGCATAGAGAGAGCTAGCAAGGCTTACTTTTTCTTATTTCCCAAAAGCTCTAGAGAATTATTTCTCTAAGTTCAGAGTGTTAATACCCTAAGGCCTTCCTTTCTTTCAAGAATCTCCGGAGCCAGGCGAGAAGAAATTCCCAGACAATACAATTCAAAGATCGACCAATCGCATCATCAACAGAATAAAGTGATCGTGTGCTGACCAGACTTCCATCGGCACACTTTTGCAGAATCTCAGAAGAGATACTTCTGATCTTTTTCTTCCTTTTTGATTACTTGTAACTTTCTCTCCACAATTTTGTAAGTTTTCTCCCTTTAAAAATCAATGGAAAACAGTTGTCCATTTACATTATTACTTAATTCAAACATCCATGTTGCCTAGATTACTGGGACAACACAGTGATAGTAACAGTACAATATATTAGTAAACAGTAATTGTATACATAGTAAACAGTAACATTAACAGTGAACAGTATCAGTAACTGTAACACCCCGCTCCCGGAATACGTACTTAGTTGCGAATTCAGATTTTTCGATCGTATTTTTTGATTTACTTCCTATATTTATTTTGTATTATGAATCATTTATATGATCATTTTGTCTTGGATCCGGATTCACGGACTCAGAGTCAGCCCTAGTCTGAACCGAGGACCCGATCCTAGGGTATTACTCGATTTGGTCTTTCTGGTATTTAGTTTGACCGATTTCAGTTTTAAACATCACTTTCCAATATTTTAGATTTTCTGTGATTTTTTGGAATTTTCCTGAATAAAAATGAAAATCTTCAAAACCGGTGTCGACTAGTGCCGCTGACCGATTCCTGGATTTTTAATTTACAAATGGAGTCAAATTTTGAGAAACCGCTTTTCAATATTTTCTTAGAATAATATTTTCTATCTTAATATATTTTTTGGGAATTTTCAGAATTTATCAGATTTTTGCCAGATTGGGTGTCGACCGATATTGGCGGTCGATTCCAGAATTTTTAATTTAAAAACTATAAAGAATTTCTTGAAACTAATTTCATCGTGATTCTTAGAATAATATTCTTGATTTTTGAGATTTTTTGCGGGTCGTTCCGAGATACTTGATTTTCGGACGATTTCGGTATTTTTCGAAAGTTTTCCGCATCCGCAACTAAATCCCGGGAATCCGCTACTCTAATTATTTTCACTTTTTCTTTCAAGAGAATATCTTCCTTTTTTAATTTCTTTTCCTTTTCCCTTTTTCTTTCCTTCCTTTTCCTTCCACCAAATTCTACAAAATTCTCCATTCTTCCACCAAAAATATCTTCTCCAAAAATATCTCCTTTCCTCCAAAAATATCTTCTCCAAAATAACCCAAACCACTCAAACTCCCCTCCCATCACCATGGCCGGCCAAGAGAGCCACCTCACCTATCCATTTTACAAAAAACCCCCTCCCTAAACATTTTTACATCACCTTCACAATTCCAATTCTTATATAAACTTTCCTTCTTCATTCCACTTCATTTTTCTCTTCACCAAAACTCTAACCACCACCAACTCCTCCTTCATCTCCACCACAACAACAACCACTACAACTTCTCCAACTCCTTACCTTCATCTTCTTCCTCCTCCATCTCCATGTAAACCACCACAAACTCCAACAACTCCACCAAAGCCTCCACCTTCTCCTTTACCTTCTCCAAAAATACCACCACCATCAAAACCCTCCACAAAACCACCACCCCATCACCACATCAAGAGCCAGCCACCTCCTTTGGATTGGGCCCGAGCTCTTCTTCATCGGTAATATCTCCGATGATTATTCCGGTAATCATTCGCGATTATTCCGGTAATCATTACGGTGACGATTACAACGACAACAACTAACATCACCATCACCTCTACTATTTTCCACCACCATCTTCACTTCCACCATCACTTTCACCATCACAACACCACCTCCATCTCCACTACTTCAACCTCCAAACATCACCTCTTTCACCTTCTTTTTCATTACTCCATCAAAATCCAACTCCTCCACCAAATAACACCACCACCAAAGCAAGCACCTTCCCCTTTCTCTCTCCCTCCTCCTCTCTGTATATTGCTGACGCGGATCTCACCCCCGCGTCCAGGCAACGCCTTAACGCGGATCTTCACGTTCTTGGCATCTGTTTAAACGCAGCCTTCGCGTTCTTATACCGACGCAACGCGGAGTCCATGCCTGCGTCTGTGTCCCTTTCATGTCTGCACGACGCGGAGCTAATGCCCACGTCTGTGTTCTTCTCATGCTAACGCGACGCGGAAACCATGACCGCGTCCGCGTTCTTCTCGTGTCCTGACTTGAACGCGGGTCTCGAACCCCGCGTTTGTGGCACCTTCGCGACGCGATTCCCGCGTCTGTGACTCCCGCGTCTGCGACTCCCGCGTCTCACTCTCAAAACCCGCATCTCCCTGTGCACTCTCTCCTTCCATATACTTCTCTCTCTAGTTTTCCTCTCTCTTTCTCTCTCCTCTTCACTTATTATATTTATGGCGCGTACGCGAGTTCCATGGATTTCAGAGTTTTCGGTTCTTCCGGAGATTTAGGCGAGTGTCCTCGCTCTCGCCTCCATTTGGGTTTCCCCGCTTTGTCGGGTCGACATGTATTTTATTCCATGTTTAAATGTATTTTGTATTGGGCTGAGTCCCTGTATTTGTGTATGGCCGAGTGCCAATGACTGGACATGTATTGCTCTGTGACGAATGTTTGTAATAGGATAGAACACCGCCTCCGGGCCATTCAGCCTCCGGTCTCTCACTATCTCGAAAGGGAAGTGATTGGGACCGTCAGGTCTCTCAGCTCTTCAGCATCCGGTCTCTCACTATCTCAAAAGAGAAGTGATTGGGACCGTCAGGTTTCTCAACTCCGTCTGGTGAGCATACTTAGCGCTCAGTACTTTATTCACTAAATTCGTCTAGGCGAGATGCTGTCGGATTTGCTACTCGTATTTTAAACCGAGTCGTCCCAGTAATCTCGCCAAGCGCATTAGTGTCTAAACCCTGTTTGCTGCCTGTGCCTCCAGCTTGTTCAGCTCCGCGTGGTCATCATGATCAGCGTTCAGCGCTTTACCACTAGATTCGTCTAGGTGAGATGCTGCCGGATTTTCTACTCGCATTTTAAGCCGAGTTGTCCCGGTAACCTTGCCAGACGCTCCAGTGTTAAATACTGTTTGTTATCTGTGCCTCCAGCTTGCTCAGCTCCGCTTGGTTGTGCTCAGCAACTACTCTATCACATGCCATGTATTTACCTGATATGTTAACACTTGACATGCCATTATTTCATACCTGTTAACTACATGCTACTATTTAACACCTGTTTGTATTACCTGGCAACTGAAGTGTTATCACCTGACACCAAACATGCTACTACTTGGCAAGGCCCCTTGTTATGACATGACTTGCCACCGGACTAATATCAATCTCTTGACATGACTTGTCACCTGCTAAATATCATCCTCCTGTCATGCTATCACTTGACACCCGGCATGATATACTTGACCTGTGACTATCACATTTACGGGAATACTATACTTGTTATCCTGCATTACATGCAGTGACTTGAATCTTGTACTTGTTATCCTGTATTATATATACAGTGACCTGAATCTGCAGTACTCATGTACTCCTGAACTCCTGATCATGTCTTGCACCTGCTATTCTCGTAAATTGATAATTACCTAATAAACCATAAAACTGGACAACTTACATCGGGTCGGGAGAAACTTGCGGCTATCAATATATGTTCGTGTTTACAGTGGTATTAGGCATGTTGTGTAACTAAAACTTCCGGTCTGACCTGTGGGCCTCCAGGGGACCGAGGGGAGAGCTGGCTCCCTCCTTCCTGGTACCATCTTGATAAGGGCATCCATAAGACCCTCCTGAATCGCCTTGCGGTAGGTTCCGTCACCAAGCAACGGAACATCCTGGGCCGTGGTCCCGGGTATGCACGGGACCCACTGTAAACATTGTTCGTTGATACCCCCGTTGGTTTCCAATAACAACCTTGCTTTACTCAGATGTGGATATATGTGTGCTGGGACGCTAGTCCACATATCTAGACATCAGGGTAAGATGAGTAAAATAATAATAAAAGATGTCAACTATGGATCCGTTGTATGCTTTTTCGAGTTTGCTTCATCGGGTTTTACATTGGATTTCCGTTTTATGATTATTATCATATTAGCTACTCATATCCTGTTTTATTACCCATGTTCCATTCCATCAGTCTACTGCTCCTATCTTATCATTCCATGAGTAGTTCCTGCTCGATATCACTTGTTATATATCTACCTGATTATATATGCTTATGCTCACGACACGATTTTCAATGCATGATTATGATTCGATTTTATCGATACACTTGTACTTATCTCAGCACGCCATCTGGCTTTTGTATCACCACTCACCTGGGGAGTTCTATCTGACTCCCCTGGATTCTCATGTCCAGGTCATGGAGCTTGGAGCGTGTGGATTCCCCTAGTTGTTGATCAGAGTGGCGCAGCGGTAGCATGGATCTCCAGCAGACCATCTGAAGCTCTATCCTTCCAGGCCCCCTGTGTGCCTCTCGAGTTTTCCTTTTGTAAACTCGTGAGTGCCTTTTGTACTGTTCATACTTGTACATCCTTTGTATTCTCGCATTTGCGCCATGTTGGTGATGTAATATTATTGTAATATTTGTCACCTCTGGTGATAACTTTGTAATTGTACTCATGTGTTGGAATGTATAATGCACCATTTGCTTCCGTACTCTGATTCTTGCCTGTACTGATACTTAGCGTTTATACGTGAGGGTATTTCTGACCTGCGTATATACGTTGCAGTAACGTCTCCGCACCCGCCGGGATCGGGGCGTTACAGGATGGTATCAGAGCCTAGGTTCTACATCCTCAGTACGTCCAGACGGCAAATTAATGGTAAAGAAATTTGCAACTGGAATGCATGAGTCCTGATTATACACTCAAACTACAAGTACAGAGTTATCTATTTTTCTTGATCATTCTTCCTTTGATTCCGAATCCCTTCCATCATTTCCCTGTTTTGGTTTTTCGAAGCCTTTATACCAACTTAAGATATGGATATACTAGAGGGGTAGTGGCTGGTTCTGAATGAAGCGATTATATGATCTCTTTGGCCAACTCTATGAAGCTCGGGTATTCTCAGGATTGATCCTGATCGGGTTATCTTTCAGAAGTCAGTAGTCGGAATTCTTTACGGATATTCTACATTCTCGGCTATATCTTTCAGAGTGATTGATGCTTGGTATTAGGAATTCTCAATTATCGGTCTTCTTTATTATGCTCAGGACTATCAGGGTTTTCTTTATCTTCAGTATTCTGGCTCATTCTCAGAGCGACATTAAGAATGCAGTACAACGGGAATTCTATTGAAAAGCTGTGTATCAGTCAGTATTATTCGGCATTGTTCGAAGGTTTATACAGTCGAAAGTGCAAAGGATGTCTATATTCTGATTATTGTTCAGTCAACTTGAGAGCCCTACCTATAGTGCTTCATATTTTAAATGGTATAAATTCCACCCATGTCCCCTTTGTGTTCATTTTACCCCTTATCAAAATTGCGAGGACGCAATTTTTTGTAAGGTGGATGGATTGTAACACCCCGCTCCCGAAATACGTACTTAGTTGCGTATTCAGATTTTTTGATCCTATTTTTCGATTTACTTCCTATATTTATTTTATATTATGAATCATTTATATGATCGTTTTGTCTTGGATCCGGATTCACGGACTCAGAGTCAGCCCTAGTCTGAACCGAGGACTCGATCCTAGGGTATTACTCGATTTGGTCTTTCTGGTATTTAGATTTAACCGATTTCAGTTTTAAATATCATTTTCCAATATTTTAGATTTTCTGTGATTTTCTGGAATTTTCCTGAATAAAAATGAAAATCTTCAAAACCGGTGTCGACCAGTGCCGCTGACCGATTCCTGGATTTTTAATTTACAAATGGAGTCAAATATTGAGAAACCGCTTTCACATATTTTTTTAGAATAATATTTTCTATCTTAATATATTTTTTGAGAATTTTCAGAATTTATCAGATTTCTGCAAGATTGGGTGTCGACCGATATTGGCGGCCGATTTCAGGATTTTTAATTTAAAAACTATAAAGAATTTCTTGAAACTAATTTCACCGTGATTCTTAGAATAATATTCTTGATTTTTGAGAATTTTTTCGGGTCGTTCTGAGATACTTGATTTTCGAACGATTTCGGTATTTTTCCGAAAGTTTTCCGCATCCGCAACTAAATCCCGGGAATCCGCTACTCTAATTATTTTCACTTTTTCTTCCAAGAGAATATCTTCCTTTTTTATTTCTTTTCCTTTTTCCTTTTTCTTTCCTTCCTTTTCCTTCCACCAAATTCTACAAAATTCTCCATTCTTCCACCAAAAATATCTTCTCCAAAAATATCTCCTTTCCTCCAAAAATATCTTCTCCAAAATAACCCAAACCACTCAAACTCCCCTCCCATCACCATGGCCGGCCAAGAGAGCCACCTCACCTATCCATTTTACAAAAAACCCCCTCCCTAAACATTTTTACATCACCTTCACAATTCTAATTCCTATATAAACTTTCCTTCTTCATTCCACTTCATTTTTCTCTTCACCAAAACTCTAACCACCACCAACTCCTCCTTCATCTCCACCACAACAACAACCACTACAACTTCTCCAACTCCTTACCTTCATCTTCTTCCTCCTCCATCTCCATGTAAACCACCACAAACTCCAACAACTTCATCAAAGCCTCCACCTTCTCCTTTACCTTCTCCAAAAATACCACCACCATCAAAACCCTCCACAAAACCACCACCCCATCACCACATCAAGAGCCGGCCACCTCCTTTGGATTGGGGCCGAGCTCTTCTTCGTCGGTAATATCTCCGATGATTATTCCGGTAATCATTCGCGATTATTTCGGTAATCATTATGGTGACGATTACAACGACAACAACTAACATCACCATCACCTCTACTATTTTCCACCACCATCTTCACTTCCACCATCACTTTCACCATCACAACACCACCTCCATCTCCACTACTTCAACCTCCAAACATTACCTCTTTCACCTTCTTTTTCATTACTCCATCAAAATCCAACTCCTCCACCAAATAACACCACCACCAAAGCAAGCACCTTTCCCTTTCTCTCTCCCTCCTCCTCTCTGTATATTGCTGACGCGGATCTCACCCCCGCGTCCAGGCAACGCCTTAACGCGGATCTTCGCGTTCTTGGCATCTGTTTAAACGCGGCCTTTGCGTTCTTATACTGACGCAATGCGGAGTCCATGCCCGCGTCTGTGTCCCTTTCATGTCTGCACGACGCGGAGCTAATGCCCACGTCTGTGTTCTTCTCATGCTAACACGACGCGGAACCCATGACCGCGTCCGCGTTCTTCTCGTGTCCTGACTTGAACGCGGGTCTCGAACCCCGCGTTTGTGGCACCTTCGCGACGCGATTCCCGCGTCTGTGACTCCTGCGTCTGCGACTCCCGCGTCTCACTCTCAAAACCCGCGTCTCCCTGTGCACTCTCTCCTTCCATATACTTCTCTCTCTAGTTTTCCTCTCTCTTTCTCTCTCTAACTCTTTCTCTCTCCTCTTCACTTATTATATTTATGGCGCGTACGCGAGTTCCATGGATTTCAGAGTTTTCGGTTCTTCGGAGATTTAGGCGAGTGTCCTCGCTCTCGCCTCCATTTGGGTTTCCCCGCTTTGTCGGGTCGACATGTATTTTATTCCATGTTTAAATGTATTTTGTATTGGGCTGAGTCCCTGTATTTGTGTATGGCCGAGTGCCAATGACTGGACATGTATTGCTTTGAGACGAATGTTTGTAATAAGATAGAACACCGCCTCCGGGCCATTCAGCCTCCGGTCTCTCACTATCTCGAAAGGGAAGTGATTGGACCGTCAGGTCTCTCAGCTCTTCAGCATCCGGTCTCTCACTATCTCGAAAGGGAAGTGATTGGGACCGTCAGGTCTCTCAGCTCTTTAGCCTCCGGTCTCTCACTATCTCAAAAGAGAAGTGTTTGGGACCGTCAGGTTTCTCAACTCCGTCTGGTGAGCATACTTAGCGCTCAGTGCTTTATTCACTAAATTCGTCTAGGCGAGATGCTGTCGGATTTGCTACTCGTATTTTAAACCGAGTCGTCCCAGTAATCTCACCAAGCGCATTAGTGTCTAAACCCTGTTTGCTGCCTGTGCCTCCAGCTTGTTCAGCTCCGCCTGATCATCATGTTCAGCGTTCAGCGCTTTACCACTAGATTCGTCTAGGTGAGATGCTGCCGGATTTTCTACTCGCATTTTAAGCCGAGTTGTCCCGGTAACCTTGCCAGACGCTCCAGTGTTAAATACTGTTTGCTATCTGTGCCTCCAGCTTGCTCAGCTCCGCTTGGTTGTGCTCAGCTACTACTCTATCACATGCCATGTATTTACCTGATATGTTAACACTTGACATGCCATTATTTCATACTGTTAACTACATGCTACTATTTAACACCTGTTTGTATCACCTGGCAACTGAAGTGTTATCACCTGAGACCATTAATGCTACTACTTGGCAAGGCCCCTTGTTATGACATGACTTGCCACCGGACTAATATCAATCTCTTGACATGACTTGTCACCTGCTAAATATCATCCTCCTGTCATGCTATCACTTGACACCCGGCATGATATACATGACCTGTGACTATCACATTTACGGGAATACTATACTTGTTATCCTGCATTACATGCAGTGACTTGAATCTTGTACTTGTTATCCTGTATTATATATACAGTGACCTGAATCTGCAGTACTCATGTACTCCTGAACTCCTGATCATGTCTTGCACCTGCTATTCCCGTAAATTGATAATTACCTAATAAACCATAAAACTGGACAACTTACATCGGGTCGGGGAAAACTTGCGGCTATCAATATATGTTCGTGTTTACAGTGGTATTAGGCATGTTGAGCAACTAAAACTTTCGGTCTGACCTGTGGGCCTCCAGGGGACCGAGGGGAGAGCTGGCTCCCTCCTTCCTGGTACCATCTTGATAAGGGCATCCATAAGACCCTCCTAAATCACCTTGCGGTAGGTTCCGTCACCAAGCAACGGAACATCCTGGGCCGTGGTCCCGGGTATGCACGGGACCCACTGTAAACATTGTTCGTTGATACCCCCGTTGGTTTCCAATAACAACCTTGCTTTACTCAGATGTGGATATATGTGTGCTGGGACGCTAGTTCACATATCTAGACATCAGGGTAAGATGAGTAAAATAATAATAAAAGATGCCAACTATGGATCCGTTGTATGCTTTTCCGAGTTTGCTTCCATCGGGTTTTACATTGGATTTCCGGTTTTATGATTATTATCATATTAGCTACTCATATCCTGTTTTATTACCCATGTTCCATTCCATCAGTCTACTGCTCCTATCTTATCATTCCATGAGTAGTTCCTGCTTGATATCACTTGTTATATATCTACCTGATTATACAAGCTTATGCTCACGACACGGTTTTCAATGCATGATTATGATTCGGTTTTATCGATACACTTGTACTTATCTCAGCACGCCATCTGGCTTTTGTATCACCACTCACCTGGGGAGTTCTATCTGACTCCCCTGGATTCTCATATCCAGGTCATGGAGCTTGGAGCGTGTGGATTCCCCTAGTTGTTGATCAGAGTGGCGCAGCGGTAGCATGGATCTCCAGCAGACCATCTGAAGCTCTATCCTTCCAGCCCCCTGTGTGCCTCTCGAGTTTTCCTTTTGTAAACTCGTGAGTGCCTTTTGTACTGTTCATACTTGTACATCCTTTGTATTCTCGCATTTGCGCCATGTTGGTGATGTAATATTATTGTAATATTTGTCACCTCTGGTGATAACTTTGTAATTGTACTCATGTGTTGGAATGTATAATGCACCATTTGCTTCCGTACTCTGATTCTTACCTGTACTGATGCTTAGCGTTTATACGTGAGGGTATTTCTGACCTGCTTATATACGTTGCAGTAACGTCTCCGCACCCGCCGGGATCGGGGCGTTACAGGTTGGTATCAGAGCCTAGGTTCTACATCCTCAGTACGTCCAGACGGCAAATTAATGGTAAAGAAATTTGCAACTGGAATGCATGAGTCCTGATTATACACTCAAACTACAAGTACAGAGTTATCTATTTTTCTTGATCATTCTTCCTTTGATTCCGAATCCCTTCCATCTTTTCCCTGTTTTGGTTTTTCGAAGCCTTTATACCAACTTAAGATATGGATATACTAGAGGGGTAGTGGCTGGTTCTGAATGAAGCGATTATATGATCTCTTTGGCCAACTCTATGAAGCTCGGGTATTCTCAGGATTGATCCTGATCGGGTTATCTTTCAGAAGTCAGTAGTCGGAATTCTTTACGGATATTCTACATTCTCGGCTATATCTTTCAGAGTGATTGATGCTTGGTATTAGGAATTCTCAATTATCGGTCTTCTTTATTATTCTCAGGACTATCAGGGTTTTCTTTATCTTTAGTATTCTGGCTCATTCTCAGAGCGACATTAAGTATGCAGTACAACGGGAATTCTATTGCAAAGCTGTGTATCAGTCAGTATTATTCGGCATTGTTCGAAGGTTTATACAGCCGAAAGTGCAAAGGATGTCTATATTCTGATTATTGTTCAGTCAACTTGAGAGCTCTACCTATAGTGCTTCATATCTTAAATGGTATAAATTCCACCCATGTCCCCTTTGTGTTCATTTTACCCTTATCAAAATTGCGAGGACGCAATTTTTTGTAAGGTGGATGGATTGTAACACCCCGCTCCCGAAATACGTACTTAGTTGCGTATTCAGATTTTTCGATCGTATTTTTCGATTTACTTCCTATATTTATTTTGTATTATGAATCATTTATATGATCGTTTTGTCTTGGATCCGGATTCACGGACTCAGAGTCAGCCCTAGTCTGAACCCGATCCTAGGGTATTACTCAATTTGGTCTTTCTGGTATTTAGATTTGACCGATTTCAGTTTTAAATATCATTTTCCAATATTTTAGATTTTCTGTGATTTTCTGGAATTTTCCTGAATAAAAATGAAAATCTTCAAAACCGGTGTCGACCAGTGCCGCTGACCGATTCCTGAATTTTTAATTTACAAATGGATTCAAATTTTGATAAACCGCTTTCTCATATTTTCTTAGAATAATATTTTCTATCTTAATATATTTTTTGGGAATTTTCAGAATTTATCAGATTTCTGCCAGATTGGGTGTCGACCAATATTGGCGGCCGATTCCAGGATTTTTAATTTAAAAACTATAAAGAATTTCTTGAAACTAATTTCACCGTGATTCTTAGAATAATATTCTTGATTTTTTAGAATTTTTGCGGGTCGTTCCGAGATACTTTATTTTCGGACGATTTCGGTATTTTTCCGAAAGTTTTCCGCATCCGCAACTAAATCCCGGGAATCCGCTACTCTAATTATTTTTACTTTTTCTTCCAAGAGAATATCTTCCTTTTTTTAATTTCTTTTCCTTTTTCCTTTTCTTTCCTTCCTTTTCCTTCCACCAAATTCTACAAAATTCTCCATTCTTCCACAAAAAATATCTTCTCTAAAAATATCTCCTTTCCTCCAAAAATATCTTCTCCAAAATAACCCAAACCACTCAAACTCCCCTCCCATCACCATGGCCGGCCAAGAGAGCCACCTCACCTATCCATTTTACAAAAACCCCCTCCCTAAACATTTTTACATCACCTTCACAATTCCAATTCCTATATAAACTTTCCTTCTTCATTCCACTTCATTTTTCTCTTCACCAAAACTCTAACCACCACCAACTCCTCCTTCATCTCCACCACAACAACAACCACTACAACTTCTCCAACTCCTTACCTTCATCTTCTTCCTCCTCCATCTCCATGTAAACCACCACAAACTCCAACAACTCCACCAAAGCCTCCACCTTCTCCTTTACCTTCTCCAAAAATATCACCACCATCAAAACCCTCCACAAAAACCACCACCCCATCACCACATCAAGAGCCGGCCACCTCCTTTGGATTGGGGCCGAGCTCTTCTTCGTCGGTAATATCTCTGATGATTATTCCGGTAATCGTTCGCGATTATTCCGGTAATCATTACGGTGACGATTACAACGACAACAACTAACATCACCATCACTCTACTATTTTCCACCACCATCTTCACTTCCACCATCACTTTCACCATCATAACACCACCTCCATCTCCACTACTTCAACCTCCAAACATCACCTCTTTTACCTTCTTTTTCATTACTCCATCAAAATCCAATTCCTCCACCAAATAACACCACCACCAAAGCAAGCACCTTTCCCTTTCTCTCTCCCTCCTCCTCTCTGTATATTGCTGACGTGGATCTAAACCCCGCGTCCAGGCAACGCCTTAACGCGGATCTTCACGTTCTTGGCATCTATTTAAACGCGGCCTTCGCGTTCTTGTACCGACGCAACGCGGAGTCCATGCCTGCGTCTGTGTCCCTTTCATGTCTGCACGACGCAGAGCTAATGCCCACGTCTGTGTTCTTCTCATGCTAACGCGACGCGGAACCCATGACCGTGTCCGCGTTCTTCTCGTGTCCTGACTTGAACGCGGGTCTCGAACCCCGCGTTTGTGGCACCTTCGCGACGCGATTCCCGCGTCTGTGACTCCCGCGTCTGCGACTCCCGCGTCTCACTCTCAAAACCCGCGTCTCCCTGTGCACTCTCTCCTTCCATATACTTCTCTCTAGTTTTCCTCTCTCTTTCTCTCTCTAACTCTTTCTGTAACACCCCGTTCCCGGAATACGTACTTAGTTGCGTATTCAGATTTTTCGACCGTATTTTTCGATTTGCTTCCTGTATTTGTTTTGTATTATGAATTGTTTATATGAACATTTTGTCTTGGATCCGGATTCTCGGACTCGGATTCAGCCTTAGTCTGAACCAAGGACCTGATCCTAGAGTATTGCTCGGTTTGGACATTCTGGTATTCTGATTTGACCGATTTCAGTTTTAAACGTCGTTTTTTTATATTTTAAATTTTCTATGATTTTCTGGAATTTTCCTGAATTAAGTTGAAAATCTTCAAAACGGGTGTCGATCAGTGCCGCTGACCGATTCCGGATTTTTAATTTACGAACGGATTGGAATTACTAGAAGGGCTTTAGGCATTATTTCTTAAAATCATATTTTCTACCTAAATACTTTTTCTGAGTATTTTATGAATTTATGAAAATTCCACCGGAGTCGGTATCGGCCAGTATCGGCGGTTGACTTCCGGATTTTTAATTTGAAAATGGGATTTTATTTCCGAAAACCGATTTCATATTGTTCCTCAGGATGATGTTTTCTACCTCTGGGTATTTTTGGGGATTTTTCTGGAACAGTCGATTTTCACGACCATATTATAATATTATATTTTATCTTGTCTTTTCTCCTCTTTCTTTCCTTTCTTTTCACCCAACAACCCCAGCAACCCACTCCTCTCCACGTGGGCCGCATCCCATCACCACACCCCTCACCTACCCCTTTCCCATCAATCACTTCCCCCATCATCACTTCTTTTTCTTTTTCTATTTCATTTCCTTTTCTTTCTTTTCTCTTCTTCTTATCTTTTCTTCTTCTTCATCTCCTCCAAGAGAGCCCAGCCGACCCCCAACTCTGGCCACCACCTCCGGTCACCTCGTCGCCGGCGAGGGCCCCATCTCCGGTGGCCGAGCCTCCTGACCATCATCACCAACCACCACCTCCATTTCCTTCCTCCACAAAACCACCACCAAACCCACCTTCTTCCTCTTCATCATCTTCTTCAAAATCAACCACCTCCACCACCATCTTCTCCACCCAAACACCACCCCTACAACACCCAACTCCTCTTCCTCCTCCCATCTCCTCCAATTCATCCACCACCAACTCAAATCAACCCCCAAAATCACCCCCAAAATCACCAAACCCACCATCACCACAAAACCCAACCCATCTCCTCCTTCCCCTCTTCTCTTTGGGGTGGCCGGAGCCACCCCTGGTCTTGGGCGCCGCCGGCGGTGGCCGGCGGCCGCGGGCGACCGGGGGCCCACCTGGGCCCCTGTGCTTGGTCTGAGAGGGGGGCAAGCCCCCTCTCTTTCTCTCTGTTGTGGGGGGGGGGGGGGGGGGGCAACAGCCCCCCTTTCTCTGCTGGAGGGGGGCACAGCCCCCTCCTTCACTCTGTTGAGGGGGCAGCCGCCCCCTCCTCCTCTGCCGGTGGCCGGCGCCGTCCGGCGCCGCCACCTGGCCGGCGGCCAGGCCGGGCGCCCCCAAGGGGGGGCGCTGTGCGCGGGAACCAGAGGGGGGCAGCAGCCCCCCTTCCCTCTCTTTTCTCTCACTGGGCCCCCTGTTTTTCCTCTCTCTCTCTCACCTGCCCACTCTCTCTCTCTCTCCATATTCTCTCTCTCTCTCCTAATTCTATCTCTCCCTAGACCTCCCTGTCTCTCTCTGATTATTTGCCGACGCGGATCTCACCCCCGCGTGCGGGCGACCTCCTTTAACGCGGCCTTCGCGTTACTGCATCGTCACGACGCGGGGCTAATAACCGCGTCTGTGATCTCCTCGTGCTAACGCGACGCGGACCCCACGACCGCGTCCGCGTTCTCCTCGTGTCCCGATTTGAACGCGGGTCTCGAACCCCACGTTTGTGGTATCTTCGCAACGCGATCCCCGCGTTTGTGATTCCCGCGTCTGCTATTCCTGCGACGCGACTCCCGCGTCTGCTCTTTCCCGCGTCTGCTATTCCTGCGACGTGACTCCCGCGTCTGCTCTTTCCCGCGTCTGCTATTCCTGCGACGCGACTCCCGCGTCTGCTCTTTCCCGCGTCTGCTATTCCTGCGACGCGACTCCCGCGTCTCACTGTCAAACCTGCATCTCTCTGTATCTCCTTCTCTCCCTAATATTTATATATTATTATATTTATGGCGCGTGCACGAGTTCCATGGATTCCAGACTTTTCGGCTTTCCGGTGATTTAGGCGAGTGATCTCGCTATCCTCTTGCCTTACTTTTTTATTGGTTATGCGAGTGTTCTCGCTCTCGCCTCCATTTGGGTTTCCCCGCTTCGTCGGGTCGACATGCACTTTATTCCATGCTTTCTTGTATTATGTATTGGGCTGAGTCCCTGTATTTGTGTATGGCCGAGTGCCAATAGCTGGACATGTATTGCTCTGTGGCGAATGCTTGTATTATTCTTGTTCATGTGGTACTAACATTGCAGGTACTCTTGTACCGACTCCGGGTTATGCTCACTCCTAGGCTGGCTACCCAATGGTTTGAAGCCGCACCCTTATTGGTTTCGTGGTAGCTACTAAGAGTGCTCCTAAACCCCGAGTGTACTTTAGCCTCCGGGCTTCCGCCCACTTCCTCGGAAGAGGAGTGCGCTTAGACCAACAGGTCTTCTTACTCCGCCTGGTAGGCACGCTTAGCGCTCAGCACTTTAACGCTAGATTCGTCTAGGCGAGATGCTGCCAGACTTTCCACTCGCACTTTAGCCGAGTCGTCCCGGTAACCTCGCTAAGCGCTCTAGTGTTAAACACTGATGGCTGTCCATACTTCCAGCTTGCTTAGTTCCGCAACTACTTTACTACTTGCCATGCTATATGTGATAACCGATACCAGTTCTTACCGTGCTATGCCTGACACAGGATACATGAGACCAACCCCTGACATACTACTACTTGACACTGACTCATGTTATACCACCTGTTCCCGGTTAACCCTGAATGGAACTAAGTGCCACATGGAACAAAGTGCCACATCACACACGTGGTGGGGGCCACCTCTTGAATCCGTGGGGGCCACCTCTAGAATCCATTCCCCTCAGAACAAAGTGCCACATGGAACAAAGTGCCACACCACACATATGGTGGGGGCCACCTCTTGAATCTGTGGGGGCCACCTCTTGAATCTGTAGGGCCATCTCCTGCCTGTACCTGACCTGTTATCCTGAATTCTATACAGTGACCTGTACTCCTGAACTCCTGATCATGTCCTGCTCCTGTTATTCCCGTGAATTGATACTTGCTTGATAAATTATAATAATACAACTTGCACCGTTGGGGGAAACTGATGGGCCCTGATTAATCATGTTCATGGTGGCACTATCGAGCCGCGCGTGGCCAAATACTTGGGGATCTCCTGGCGGCCACCAGGGATTCCGTGGGGTGTGCTGGCACCCCTACTCCTGATTATTCCTGCCGGGTATGCACACGCCCTAGGCCTATTCCTATGGGATCTGCGATACTCTATTCCTGTTCGGGCGACCATAAGTCCCGGTACCTAGCGGTACGTTCCGGCTCAGCACCGGATACTCCTGAACCGTTGTCCCGGGCATGTACGGGGCCCATCCGAAACATGATTCATCGAACTTTATCAGTTTCCAAATAACTGGCTATATAAGTTGTGAGTGGAAGTATGTGGAATGGGACACATACTGAAGCTTGGAACTTAGGCGGCCCCAATAATAATAATAATAAGCTATGTGAATCTGTTGTGTTGTTTTGTAACTCGGATTGTATGCGCTTGGATTACGGTGACATGAGATAAAGGTATATAGATGAGGGTTTCCTTGTTTGGATTATTCCTTCGATGTACTAGTCTCATGGAGCCTAACCTAAGTGTTTACGATTGGTTTTGCTCGTAATCGGCTTTACTCGGTTTTATCGATTTTTATCGGTTTTATATTAGTTTAGGAGACATCGAGTGATGCCTGTTATGACTCTTGTTATCCCTGTTATGATTCCAGCTATGTATTCCTGTTGTGACTCCCTTTATGCCTGCTATGCACTCCTGTTATGACCGTTGTGTGATTTGCCACAAATACTTTCATCGGGTTCTATAACAGAATCCCAGTTTTATGATTATCATGCTATACCTGTTCACACCTGCTTATACATGCTCTTGTTCACGGCACAGTTTTCAATACATGATTATGGTTCGGTTTTTATCGATACACATGTGCTTATCCTTGCTCGCCATTTGGCTTTTGCTTCACCACTCGCCTGGGGAGTTTCATCTGACTCCCCTGGATCCTCATGTCCAGGTCATGGAGCTTGGAGCGTGTGGATTCTCCTAGTTGCTGATCAGAGTGGCGCAGCGGTAGCGTGGATCTCCAGCAGACCGTTCGGAGCACTATCCTTCCAGGCCCCCCTGTATGCCTCTCGAGTTTTCCTTTTGTAAACTCGTGAGTGCCTGTGTACTGTTCATACTTGTACATTTCCTTGTAATCCCGCAATTGCGCATATCAGTGATGTAATATTCATGTAATATTGGATCACCTCTGGTGATAACTTTGTAATTGTACTCATGTGTTGGAATGTATAATGCACCACTTGCTTCCGTACTTTGATTCTTGCCTGTACTGATGCTTAGCGTATATACGTGAGGGTATTTTCTGACCTGCGTATATACGTTGCAGTAATGTCTCCGTATCCACCAGGATCGGGGCGTTACACTTTCTCTCTCCTCTTCACTTATTATATTTATGGCGCGTACGCGAGTTCCATGGATTTCAGAGTTTTCGGTTCTTCCGGAGATTTAGGCGAGTGTCCTCGCTCTCGCCTCCATTTGGGTTTCCCCGCTTTGTCGGGTCGACATGTATTTTATTCCATGTTTAAATGTATTTTGTATTGAGCTGAGTCCCTGTATTTGTGTATGGCCGAGTGCCAATGACTGGACATGTATTGCTCTGTGACGAATGTTTGTAATAGGATAGAACACCGCCTCCGGGCCATTCAGCCTCCGGTCTCTCACTATCTCGAAAGGGAAGTGATTGGGACCGTCAGGTCTCTCAGCTCTTCAGCCTCCGGTCTCTCACTATCTCAAAGAGAAGTGTTTGGGACCGTCAGGTTTCTCAACTCCGTCTGGTGAGCATACTTAGCGCTCAGTGCTTTATTCACTAAATTCGTCTAGGCGAGATGCTGTCAGATTTGCTACTCGTATTTTAAACCGAGTCGTCCCAGTAATCTCGCCAAGCGCATTAGTGTCTAAACCCTGTTTGCTGCCTGTGCCTCCAGCTTGTTCAGCTCCGCCTGGTCATCATGATCAGCGTTCAGCGCTTTACCACTAGATTCGTCTAGGTGAGATGCTGCCGGATTTTCTACTCGCATTTTAAACCGAGTTGTCCCGGTAACCTTGCCATACGCTCCAGTGTTAAATACTGTTTCCTATCTGTGCCTCCAGCTTGCTCAGCTCCGCTTGGTTGTGCTCAGCTACTACTCTATCACATGCCATGTATTTACCTGATATGTTAACACTTGACATGCCATTATTTCATACCTGTTAACTACATGCTACTATTTAACACCTGTTTGTATCACCTGGCAACTGAAGTGTTATCACCTGACACCAGACATGCTACTACTTGGCAAGGCCCCTTGTTATGACATGACTTGCCACCGGACTAATATCAATCTCTTGACATGACTTGTCACCTGCTAAATATCATCCTCCTGTCATGCTATCACTTGACACCCGGCATGATATACTTGACCTGTGACTATCACATTTACGGGAATACTATACTTGTTTCCTGCATTACATGCAGTGACTTGAATCTTGTACTTGTTATCCTGTATTATATATACAGTGACCTGAATCTGCAGTACTCATGTACTCCTGAACTCCTGATCATGTCTTGCACCTGCTATTCTCGTAAATTGATAATTACCTAATAAACCATAAAACTGGACAACTTACATCGGGTCGGGGGAAACTTGCGGCTATCAATATATGTTCGTGTTTACAGTGGTATTAGGCATGTTGTGCAACTAAAACTTCCGGTCTGACCTGTGGGCCTCCAGGGGACTGAGGGAGAGCTGGCTCCCTCCTTCCTGGTACCATCTTGATAAGGGCATCCATAAGACCCTCCTGAATCGCCTTGCGGTAGGTTCCGTCACCAAGCAACGGAACATCCTGGGCCGTGGTCCCGGGTATGCACGGGACCCACTGTAAACATTGTTCGTTGATACCCCCGTTGGTTTCCAATAACAACCTTGCTTTACTCAGATGTGGATATATGTGTGCTGGGACGCTAGTTCACATATCTAGACATCAGGGTAAGATGAGTAAAATAATAATAAAAGATGCCAACTATGGATCTGTTGTATGCTTTTCCGAGTTTGCTTCCATCGGGTTTTACATTGGATTTCTGATTTTATGATTATTATCATATTAGCTACTCATATCCTGTTTTATTACCCATGTTCCATTCCATCAGTCTACTGCTCCTATCTTATCATTCCATGAGTAGTTCCTGCTTGATATCACTTGTTATATATCTACCTGATTATACATGCTTATGCTCACGACACGATTTTCAATGCATGATTATGATTCGGTTTTATCGATACACTTGTACTTATCTCAGCACGCCATCTGGCTTTAGTATTACCACTCACCTGGGGAGTTCTATCTGACTCCCCTGGATTCTCATGTCCAGGTCATGGAGCTTGGAGCGTGTGGATTCCCCTAGTTGTTGATCAGAGTGGCGCAGCGGTAGCATGGATCTCCAGCAGACCATCTGAAGCTCTATCCTTCCAGGCCCCCTGTGTGCCTCTCGAGTTTTCCTTTTGTAAACTCGTGAGTGCCTTTTGTACTGTTCATACTTGTACATCCTTTGTATTCTCGCATTTGCGCCATGTTGGTGATGTAATATTATTGTAATATTTGTCACCTCTGGTGATAACTTTGTAATTGTACTCATGTGTTGGAATGTATAATGCACCATTTGCTTCCGTACTCTGATTCTTGCATGTACTGATGCTTAGCGTATATACGTGAGGGTATTTCTGACCTGCGTATATACGTTGCAGTAACGTCTCCGCACCCGCCGGGATCGGGGCGTTACAGTAACTGTGTATACGATAAATGATAAAACTGTACAGGGTGTTACAGTCTAGCAATACTTTCTCAATGGTTTTGGTAACATGAAATGATACATTATCAAGTTTGAACTCTAATCAATAAACAGTCTCATCTAAAACTGATCAACATCTCATCAACTCACACTGGATATAACAGTAATGAATTCACCAATTCATAGTCTCAATAATCAGCATGAACATCAAATACTAAGTCTGTATCAGAGTATCCAATACTATAAACCACCAGTCCAGTAAATAATTAGTCAATTCTCTCTGCTACCAATCTACTCTAATCCTCTAAATCACCAATAACTGAGATCAAACGATACCTGCTATCAAACTCAAAATATAAAATGTGATCACCGATATCAATAAAATTACTCTCACAATGACTCTATATCTATAATTGAATAACTGAAGTAGTCAAGACTCAATCATGAAGCACTGAATATATCCTCGAGATCAACTAAAATGAAAAATATACTCAAAACCAAATGTATCCAACTATAATCAAGATTATAACTAAGGAGTACAACATCCTCGATCAATCATGACATCTTGATCATCTCTACATCTAATATCCAACATCGATAAGATCATCAATACTCAAGCAATATAATTAGGGTAAATCTGAAAGTCCTTATTTCAATAATCTAAAACCAAGATCATGTTACACATCGATATCAAAGGTAAGCTATCTACACAACACCTGATGATAATCTAACAAGATCAGTCTCCTCTATAAGTTGATCAAGATCCAATGTAAAAATATATATCACAGGTCAAGTCCAATTCTAACTAAGTCCATATCAATCCGTGTATCAGTCAATCCATCGATAAAGCAATGTCACATCTACTTGTCCTCAAATATCCAAAGAGTTTCGGTCGGAATATCACCAATAATGGTCAATAAACACTATACATAAAATATGTCCTCTATCCTCAATTATAAATTAGGCCAACTGATCAGTAAATCAAATCAAGTCATAGTCTACTGTATACCACAACTAGTCCTGGATCAATAATGGCAACCAACTATCACATGAAATGACACAGATAAATACTCATATCAACTGTACAAATAAAGTGAGCACTCACCGACTTTACGTAAAATGATACAGGTAATCATACTGGTAAAATATATCAGACGGTCACATGAAATGATACAAGTAACATATAAATAATACTGATAAAGATAAATAAGGAAATGATACAAGAGCAAATACTCATATGAAATGACACGGTTTCAGGTCTGAATCATCGTCTGGTTTTCATTGCATGAACTGGTACGAATCTACGGATCATCCCATTGGTCAATCTTCGAATCGCCAGTGTATCGGGTTCAAAACGGTACAAATCTGAATCTCCTATTACCGAGTTCAGATCGCACAAACAAGTCCGAAACACATGAATTCACACGAACACATAAATACACGTACACACAAACACATACTATTATACGCACATACACGCACTACCAATACAAACATATTATATATACATACCCTCATGCACTCATCCATGCATACATACTCATACATAATTAGACACACATACATACACACTAATTGAAATCACCTAGAGGGGGGGGTGAATAGGTGATAATGCTAATCAATGCACAATTAAAAACTTATGATGCAACAATCACCCAAAACAAGTGAATATATCAATGAATGTAGAGAGCAAATAATAAGAGCAATGAAAGTAGAGCAAGAAACAAGAGTAAGTAAACCAAACGCAAACACCGAGAATTTTTTCGAGGTTCGAGCACCCAGCTCTACGTCCCCGCCTTCACCCAGAAGGATTTCTAACCACTATAACTTCACAAAGACTTACAATCACACCGGAGTACCCAACTCCACAATCTCAAGTACAAGTTCTCTCTTGGCGATCAAAAGACCACAAACTCTCTTTTGAAAAATTCTCTTCCCTTACAAAATCCTAGTAGAACAATGAGTAGGATTGAAGCTCTTGTATGTAAGTGGAAGAAGAAAATGAAATCAGAGAGTTTTGAAAAGCACTTCAGAAAATGAGAGAGATTTCAGCACAAAACCAAGAAATGAAACTCTTTTGAATGCCTTAAACTTTTGAAACTTTTGCAAATTTTTGTTGTAAACAAACCTCACCCTAATCACCCCTATTTATAGGATAGGGCTAGGGATTAAAGAGTAAACCCACTTAATGGTAATTAGGAAGTATTAGGTCCAGAAATATCATTTAAACTCATTTAGAGAGGAAAAAGACAAATTTAAAACGAGTTTAGAAAGTAGCCGTTATGGCAGAAACGACTCTCTCGGTCGACCGACCGGTCGACCGGGGTTCAAAGAAAAGAGCCGTTGCAGGTTCTCGTCGACCGCTCAGTCGACCAGTCACAAACAGAGAGCAACTGCACTTCAGTCGGCCAGCCGCTCGGTCGACCGAAGGGCTCCGGTCGTCCGCCCGGTCGACCGGGAAACGTGCACACATGCACGCACCAAAACTGCCAGAAGTCCGGTCGACTGGGTCAGTCGACCGACCTGACCTGACTTAGTGTTGGTCGACCGGTCGGTCGACCGGCTCAGGACAAAAATCAAAATTAAAACAGAATTTTGAGGAGATTTTGATATCTAACAAAATAGTTTTGATTTGAACAAAGTATGATATACAAAATTGAGTTTATAATCAAAAGGCTTTGTATTAAAATATTTTGTATATATTTATAGGGATTATTTTTAGAAATGAGATGTGCGCAAAAACGTGTGTGTTGGAATATAGAGCTTCAAACCTATTCACTAGTCTTTAACAAAACTATAAAACTAGAAACAAATCTAATGAAGTCTCTTGAAGTCTTGAGCCATGCACTGCCTTACTAGAGTCTTCTCTTCTATGTTCCTTCTTTGTTGTGCCATATGCCTTATTTGCTCCATGAACCTAGAATTTCTTGCAAAAGCTAAGCAATGGCCTCCAAACATGGTACTAACCTGAAACTTATCTTGAACGAACTTATTAGTACCAAAATAGCTCTTGTTTGTTTTGTTATCATCAAAACTCTAAACAAATGGATAGTGTAACCTTTTGGGCCAACAATCTCCCCCTTTTTGATGATGACAAAACAAATAGGCTATGATCAAAAAATAGGGGAGGTGAAAGCTCCCCCTCAAATTATGCTATATAAAACAAATTAAAGAGAGGTGAATTGCAAGACCATGAGACATAAACACTTGCAAAACACTTAAACTCAAATATAAGAAAAAAACCATGAAACATAAAAACACTTTGCAAAAACCAAAGCATATAAACTCATATGGAACCAAAACCATATAAACTTATATTTCCTTATATTTCCATATAAACTCATTCTCCCCCTTTTTGTCATACATCAAAAAGGGTTAAGAAAACATTTTTATTCAATAATACAAACATTAAGTTCACCACAAATAAAGGAAAATCTAGCAAAATTAAGTGGTTTAGTGAAAATATCGGCAAGTTGCAAATCCGTGGAAACATACTCAATATCTATATCACCTTTCTCAAAATGATCTCTAAGAAAGTGATATCTAATCTTAATGTGCTTGGTCTTATTATGTTGATTTGCATTCTTTGTCATATGAATAGTACTAGTATTATTACAAAATATTTTTATATGGTCATAATGCAAATCATAATCAAGGAGAGTATGTTTCATCCAAAGGACTTGTGCACAACAAGCCCCCGCGGCAACATACTCCGCCTCGGCGGTTGAGAGAGCTACGGAATTTTGTTTCCTAGAGGACCATGAAACAAGACAATTACCAAGAAATTGACATGTCCCACTAGTACTCTTTCTATCTACTCTACAACCCGCATAGTCGGCATTCGAATAACTCGTCATTGAGAAATCTTCGATTTTCGGATACCAAAGACCCATTCCAATTGTGCCCTTAATATAACGAATGATGCATTTTACCGCAATAAGATGGGACTCTTTAGGACACGATTGGAATCTAGCACAAAGACACACACTAAACATGATGTCCGGCCTACTTGCCGTCAAATACAACAAACTTCCTATCATGCTTCCATATAACTTATATTAACACATTTACCTTGGTCATCCTTATCAAGCTTGGTTGTAGTTGCCATGGGAGTGTTGCAAACTTTTGAGCCTTCAAGTCCAAACTTCTTTACGAGTTCCTTTGCATACTTGGCTTGACATATGAAATTCCCATCTTGTAATTGCTTGATTTGGAGTCCAAGAAAGAAATTCAATTCACCCATGGAAGACATTTCAAACTCACATTGCATAACCTTTTCAAATTCCTTGCATAAAAACTCATTAGTAGAACAAAAAATTATATAATCCACATAAATTTGCACAATTAAAATGTCATTATCAACATGCTTAGTGAATAATGTTGTGTCTACTTTGCCTTTAACAAAATCATTTGAAATGAGAAAACTAGAAAGCCTTTCATACCAAGCTCTTGGAGCTTGTTTCAATCCATACAAAGCTTTATCAAGTTTAAAAACAAATTGGGATGAACATGATCAACAAAACCGGGAGGTTGTTCAACATAAACTTCTTCATTTATAAAACCATTCAAAAATGCACTTTTCACATCCATTTGAAAAAGTTTAAAGTTTTTAAAAGATGCAAAAGCTAGTGTCATCCGTATGGCTTCAAGCCGTGCTACGGGTGCAAAGGTCTCCTCAAAGTCAATTCCCTCAACTTGAGTGTAACCTTGGGCCACTAACCTAGTTTTATTCCTAATGACATTTCTGGACTCATCCATCTTGTTCCTAAAGATCCACTTAGTACCAATTATTGGTCTATCGTGAGGCCTAGGAACAAGGTGCCAAACTTGGTTGCGTTCAAATTGATTGAGTTCCTCTTGCATGGCTAGCAACCAATATGAGTCCCCTTCGGCTTCAAGGATGTTTTTGGGTTCAAAATGAGAAATGAATGCAAAGTTACCACATAAGTCATGGAGTTTGGAGCGAGTTGTTACCCCTTTAGAGACATCACCTAAAATGAGTTCCTTGGGGTGATTTGTAGCGTATCTCCAATCTTTAGGAAGCGGTTGAGAGCTTTCCTCTTTATCCTCTTGAACATAACCAATGGGTTTCTTGCTTTTCTTCTTGAGCGGGTGAGTCCTTCAAGGATAGTCTCTCCATGTCTTCACCTAATGGGTCAATCTCTACAACATTCTCAACAACCACATTAGATTCTTCAAATTTAACATGCATGGATTCTTCAATGGTAAGGGAAGATTTATTGAATACTCTATAAGCTTTACTAGTAGTAGAGTATCCAACAAAGATAGCTTCATAAGCCTTAACATCAAATTTACCCAATTTATCTCTAGTATTCAAAACAAAACACTTGCATCCAAAAACTTTGAAATATGCAACATTAGGTTTTCTAGAATGATACATTTTAAAAGATGTTTTGGAAGAATTTTTACACAAATAAATACGATTTGAAATATAGCATGCGATGTTTACGGCCTCGGCCCATAGATATTGTGGGAGGTCATATTCACTTATCATGGTCCTAGCCATCTCTTGAAGTGTTCTATTCTTTCTTTCTACAACTCCATTTGTTGTGGAGTTCTAGGACATAACATTTCATGCTTGATTCCCTTTTCATCACAATAAGTCATGAAGAGTTGGTTAACAACTCACCACCTCTATCACTCCTTATTTTCAAAATCGAAAAACCTTTTTCTTTTTCAACCCTTTTTGAAAAATCTTGAAATGAGAAAAGTTTGATCTTTGTGTTCCAAAAAGAAAACCCAAGTGAAACGGAAAAAATCATCAACTAAAACAAATGCATATCTACTACCATTTAAGCTCTTAGTTTTAGTTGGTCCAAAGAGATCCATATGAATTAATTCTAATGGCCTAGTTGACATGATATCCTTGATTGGTTTGAAGGAAGACTTGGTTTGTTTCCCAAGTTGGCACGCACCACAAATGCGGTCTTTCTCAAACTTCAAGCAAGGAATACCCTTCACCAATTCCTTAGAATTAATCCTAGAAAGATGGTCAAAAGATGCATGTCCTAATCTTCTATGCCAAAGCCAAGAATTCTCATCAAAAGCATTCAAGCATTTAGTAGAACAATCCAAATTAAGCATGTCAATGATATAAACATTATTATCACGAAATTCGGTGAGAATACAATCATTGGTTTTACAATCAAAGATTTTGCAAGAAGAATCATCAAAAACAACTTTAAGTTTACGGTCACAAAGTTTACTAATACTAAGCAAGTTATGTTTCAAACCATCAATAAGAACAACATTTTCTATAATAGGAGATGCACCAATTTGAATGTTACCTATACCGATGATAGTGCCCTTGGAGTCGTCCCCGAAGGTGACGGTGCCACCTTCCACGTACCTTGATAGGGTTGTAAAGTTGTTGATATCCCATGTCATGTGTCTTGAACAACCACTATCACCCTTACGTCTTGGAGCCTTGGTGTGTACCTACATCAAATAATTTAGGACTTGATTTTGGTACTCACATTTTCTTGGGTCCTAAAGTGTTAGTGTCATGAACCCATACAAGATTATTTATTCTATTTATTTGGTCATAACAAAACTTAGTCAAATGTTCATTCTTACCACAATAAGTACATTTATACACTCTACCATATTTAAAAGCATAGTGAGTGTGTGACTTGTGAGCATGTGTAGATTTAGCATGAGTGTTGTGTGTAGTGTGAGCATGAGGAATTTTGACATGAGAAGCTTTAGTTTGAGAAGGGTGCTTTTTAGAAAAAATTTCCTCAAGTTTCTTAGTGTTGAAAGCACAATCCTTCAAAATTTTTTCAAAATCAACTTCTCTAGTTTTTAACAAAGAAATTTCTTTTTCATCAATCTTTGAAAATTTTGCTTTGCAAGCAACTTTATAAGCACTAAATTCATTTTGAGTAGAAATAAGATTAGAAAAATTTCATCCTTTTCTTTAGAAACAATAGCAAGTTGATTTTTAAGAAAAGCAATTTCTTTTTCCAATTTTGAACATTCTACCTTTTTGTCATCATAGCTTTCTGAAAGTTCAACAAAAGCATGTACAAGCATTTCTTTACTTAATTCATCTTCATCATCATGAGTTTGAGTGGTTACCTTGGGTGTGTTTGCCATGAAACACATGTTCGCCGTGTCCACCTCATCTTCGGATTCGCTTTCCGAATCCCATGTGGCTTTGTAAGCTTTCTTTTCGACCGGCTTCTTTTGCTTGAAGGAGGAAGTCACCTTTTCTTGAATTCCGGACAATCGGCCATGATGTGTCCGGGCTTTCGGCAATTATAGCAAATGATTCTTCTCTCCTCTTTTTCTTCAAATTTCTTCTAAAGTTGAGCTTGTTCTTCCGGCACATTCTCTTCACGTTTCGCACAAGGAGGGATAGCTCCTCATCTTCTTCTTCATCTATTTCATCGTCATCAAGAGTGGAGGAAGATTTGAAGGCTATGGATTTCTTCTTTTGAGGGTCCGCTTTTTTCTTTTGCCTTCTTTTTCATCTCATGAGTCTTCAAGTTTCCAATGAGACTTATGAGATCCATTTCATCCTTGTCATTCAACTCTTTCAAGGTGGTGGCCTTTATCTCCCATGATGAAGGAAGAGCCCGAATCACTTTCCGCACCTTTTGGTCATTGCTAATATCATCACCTAAAGAGGAAAGAGCATTGGTAATTTTAGTAAACCTTGTAATCATGCAATCAATAGATTCATCATCAATCATTTTAAAGCTTTCATATTGGGACATCAAGAGATCTATCTTAGCTCTCTTTACTTGTGATGTCCCCTCGTGTGTAACCAACAAATGTTGCCAAATCTCATAGGCGGATTGGCAATGTATTACCCGTGTAAGGTCATCCTCATTCAAGGCGGTTAGGAGGAATTTTGGGCCTTGGAGTTAGCCTCATATTCTCTAAAGGTAAAGTCGGACCAAGTGCTTTCCTCACTATCGAGTATAACATAGGGCTTGGGCAAGGATTTTGCAACTAAGCTACCTAAAGATTGTAAGAAAATAGTCATCCTAACCTTCCAAATAGGGAAATTAAGTCCATCAAATTTAGGAGGGGTTTTGATGTTGTCGGCCATGTTTACTAGTGTATGAATGAAGGAATGCAAATGATGATTAGCAAATTTTAAGGATCTCTCTAAGGATGTTAAGCCAAACCTAGAGTCCAAGCTCTGATACCAATTGAATCACCTAGAGGGGGGGTGAATAGGTGATAATGCTAATCAATGCATAATTAAAAACTTATGATGCAACAATCACCCAAAACAAGTGAATATAGCAATGAATGTAGAGAGCAAGTAATAAGAGCAATGAAAGTAGAGCAAGAAACAAGAGCAAGTAAACCAAACGCAAACACCGAGAATTTTTTCGAGGTTCGAGCACCCAGCTCTACGTCCCCGCCTTCACCCAGAAGGATTTCTAACCACTATAACTTCACAAAGAATTATAATCACACCGAGTACCCAACTCCACAATCTCAAGTACAAGTTCTTTCCTGGTGATCAAAAGACCACAAACTCTCTTTTAAAAATTCTCTTCCCTTACAAAATCCTAGTAGAACAATGAGTAGGATTGAAGCTCTTGTATGTAAGTGGAAGAAGAAAATGAAATCAGAGAGTTTTGAAAAACACTTCAGAAAATGAGAGAGATTTTCAGCACAAAAACCAAGAAATGAAACTCTTTTGAATGCCTTAAACTTTTGAAACTTTTGCAAATTTTTGTTGTAAACAAACCTCACCCTAATCACCCCTATTTATAGGATAGGGCTAGGGATTAAAGAGTAAACCCACTTAATGGTAATTAGGAAGTATTAGGTCCAGAAAATATCATTTAAACTCGTTTAGAGAGGAAAAAGACAAATTTAAAACGAGTTTAGAAAGTAGCCGTTATGGCAGAAACGACTCTCTCGGTCGACCGACCGATCGACCAGGGTTCAAAGAAAAGAGCCGTTGCAGGTTCTCGGTCGACCGCTCGGTCGACCGGTCACAAACAGAGAGCAACTGCACTTCAGTCGGCCAGCCGCTCGGTCGACCGAAGGGCTCCGGTCGTCCGCCCGGTCGACCGAGAAACGTGCACACATGCACGCACCAAAACTGCCAGAAGTCCGGTCGACTGGGTCAGTCGACCGACCTGACCTGACTTAGTGTTGGTCGACCGGTCGGTCGACCGGTTCAGGCCAAAAATTAAAATTAAAACAAAATTTTGAGGAGATTTTGATATCTAACAAAATAGTTTTGATTTGAACAAAGTATAATATACAAAATTGAGTTTATAATCAAAAGGTTTTGTATTAAAATATTTTGTATATATTTATAGGGATTATTTTTAGAAATGAGATGTGCGCAAAAACGTGTGTGTTGGAATATAGAGCTTCAAACCTATTCACTAGTCTTTAACAAAACTATAAAACTATAAACAAATCTAATGAAGTCTCTTGAAGTCTTGAGCCATGCACTGCCTTGCTAGAGCCTTCTCTTCTATGTTCCTTCCTTATTGTGCCATATGCCTTATTTGCTCCATGAACCTAGAATTTCTTACAAAAGCTAAGCAATGGCCTCCAAACATGGTACTAACCTGAAACTTATCTTGAACGAACTTATTAGTATCAAAATAGCTCTTGTTTGTTTTGTTATCATCAAAACTCTAAACAAATGGAGAGTGTAACCTTTTGGGCCAACACTAATTAATTCTCATGCATACACCACACACACACGCACACACACACACACGCACACATGTATACACTCACGCACACAGTACACACCCATACATTACATGCATGCACATTAATTAAAACACACTTACATATTATATACATACACATTCACATAAATATATCTACAAGTATAGACATTCACACACATATCTACATTAACATACATACTACACAAATAATTAGAGAGAGAGAGAAAGATGGGACTCACGCAGAGGGAGACGAGAGCTCGGCCATGGTGGATGGCGGAAGCCACGGAGGAGGTCGACGGCTCGAGGATCTTGCCAGAGAGGATGCGAGTGTGCTTGCTTCGCCGGCGGAGGATGCCGGTGGCTCACGAAGGCTCCGACTGTTGGGTTGCCGCAGAGTGGTGGAGTATGCTATGGAGATGGTGGTCACGGCCAAGGTAGGGGGATGATGGTTCGAAGGTTGGGTTGGTGTTCGTCAGCCGCAGCGGAGGGGTAGGTGTTGGCCGGGGCTGTTGGGTTGATGCGCAGGGGGGTTAGGGGTGCAAGAGCTTGGCAAAGAGGAGGTCGGGATGCTGCGCCATGGAGGAGGGGGGAGGCTCACGACCTAGTAGAGGGGATGGGCTTCGGCAGCAGACCAAGGCACGTGGAGAAGTTGTAGGTCACCTAGAGGGGGGTGAATAAGTGGCTAGCTAATCTAATGATGAATAATGCGGAATTAAAACTATTTAAGCAAACTAAAAACTATTATGCAAAACACACCAAAGTATAACACAAGAATGTAGCCGAATTTTCGGTGAAGGGCTCTGGACTATCTCCTCGAGATTCCTCTAGATAAGAGTTGAGGTGCCGCTATGACTCTCTTGGTTGAATACAAGTGCGAGCAAACAATCCCAAGAATATAACAATAGAGCACAAGATATATCAAGCATATATAGATATAAGCAATGTAAGCATTCAAGATATAAACACAAGTGAGAGATAGAGAGAGCAATCGCAAACACGGGAGATTTGTTTCGAGGTTCGAGCACCCTTACTCTACGTCCCCGCCTTTAACACTATGAAGGATTTCCACTAAAAACAATCCCACCGGATCACTCGGTGTCGCAATACTTACAACGAGTTCACATTAGAACTCCTTGAACTCACTAGTCCCTCTCTTGTTCCTGCAAGAACAACACACGCAAGCACACTAGCTTGTCGAGGTCGCACCTTTACACCAAGCTCCCACATGAACTCGAAACAACACGAACCCGCAAGTTCGCCTCCTCAAATACAAGATGAAACACTTTGGTGATCTCAACACTTTGAACACCTAAAACTCTCTCACAATAAAGATCCCTATAGGATTGATATAGCGATGGATAGCTCAAGATTGTGTGAGAAAACTAGGATAGATTTTGTGGTGAAAAACTCAAGAAATCACTTTTGAAAACCATTCTTGAAAACTCTCCTTTTGATATGAAAGTTTTAGCTCTAAAACATGTGGAGAAAACCTCTAAGATAGGTAGGAAAAACTAGCTCAAAAACTCTCTTGAAATCTTATATAAAACAGCCCAAGGGAACCCCATTTTATAGGCTCCCAAAAACTAGCCGTTGCAGGCTAAATCAGCAGCTGACGCTGTTGTCGGTCGACCGGCCGATCGACCGGCCAACGGTCAAATTTCTGACCGTTGCCGCTTGCCAGTCGACCGCCCGGTCGACCGTGCCTTAGGCTTGACCTACCGGTCGACCGGGGCCAGATCCAGAGAGCAGATCTCTCTGGACGGTCGACCTGGTCGGTCGACCGGCCCACAAGCCAAAAGACCTGTGCACGTCTGTGCACATCGGTCGACCGGGACGGTCGACCGACTCTTAGTCCGGTCGACCGGGACGGTCGACCGACTCTTAGTCCGGTCGACCGTCCGGTCGACCGCTAGTGTAGTCTGGCTAAAATATTGGGATTAAAACCTTGTTATTTTAACTCTAATAAAATCCCATAAATTCTCATAAATTCTATAAAATAGGTTCATTGAAATACTTTGATATACAAACATGTTTGATCAAAAATCAATATATGTTACAAACATTTTGAACCATTTTTGTAATATAGAAATTTTGCCTTAAACAAAAATCCGTATTTTTCAAAATCAATCTCCAAATTGAAAAACGATTTTGTCAAAACTTCTCCAAATACAAAAACAAGATATTTTAAACACTTTTGAAGCTTAGTGTGTATGGATATGATCCACTACACATATGAGATGAAATATCTATGTTTTTGACAGTAAGCTCTAAAATAAGTTCTGATAAAACTAAAACGATATTTTCTAAACTCAAAACTATCTTATGAAAACACATATAAATTTTGTGTGTGTGTATGAACTTGAGCAATCCACAACTAATCTATTCTTTATAGTTTATCTAAAACAAAATCTTAATACTTATAAACACGACACAAGTCTTCTTGAAAATCTTCTTCTCTTTCTTGACTTGGACCAAAACTTTGATCCATGAGCTAGACTCCTCCGCGAGCTCTTAAATCAACACGTGCTAGCTTCAAAACTTGACTTCGAATTCTTTATTGAAGCTAAACACCTACTAAGATCTTGATCAAATATCTGAGACTAATTAAACACAAGATCATTAGTACTATAACTACATGAGTTAATTATCATCAAAACTAGAGCGATAGGCCTTTGGCCAACAGAGGTCAGTTGGTGTTGGAGGTCTCATGTGATGGCTAAGGAGGAAGAAGATCTAGCGCTCCGACAGTTGCCAGGGGAAATGGTGAGGGAGGCGCACGATGGAAGGGGATTACAGGGCTGGTTGCATGAAGGAGTCAGAGAACAGAGGAGGAAGATGTGGAGATGGGGTGTGCAGTTGAGGAGTGATGTGCAGGCACCGTGCGGGTGGATGGCTCGGCAAGAAGGGGGAACGGCGGCCTGGTGCGCTGGGTGATCATGACAAGGGGCTGTGGAGTGGTGGAGGCTTGGATAGAGTTGGTGGTTGCCGCGGAGGCTCGCAGGCTGCCGGAGTGGTGGGGTTTGCCGTGGAGATGGAAGGGAGCACGGTGGGGTGTTGTCGGTCATGACAGGTGGAAGAGATGCAAGGCCACGACAAGGGTGTGCGTGAAGTTGCTGCCGTGGGTTGCTCGGCCATGGTGGAGGAGGCCATGGAGGCGCTGCGCATGGAGGGAAAGCCTAGGGATGTGCTGTTGGCGTGGGTGACATGTTAGAGAGAGAGGAAGAGATGGGTGGCACTTCCGGTGTCTGACGAAGATCGAAGCATGGTGGGGAGGTGGGCCCGAGGGATCTCAGGTGGAGGGCTGCCGGCCTGAGAGAGGTTGCGGTGCCTATGGTGGAGGGAGAGAAGAAGAGGGAGATGAAGAAGCCAGCTGTGGTCAAGGAATGGGAATTAGGTTAGATATGATTTGTTAGGATTATGATTTATTAGTTAGGATTAGGATTTGATAAAGACTATATATAGAAGTATAATGGATTGTGAGTTTCGAGTTGATAATGGGTAGTGGGTTGTGTTATGGAATGCTAATGGGTATGGGTGAGAATCAAAGAATGGAAAACTACTACTAATAATAATAACAATAAATAATAGTAACAATAATAAATAATAGTAATAATAGTATTAGTTAACCAAATAATAATAATAACATTAACAGAATAATAATATCAATACTAATAATAATATTAACAAATAATAATAATCATACTTAGTAATAATATTAATATATAATGGTACTTATCAATAACAATAATACACAAAGATATTTAATAATAACAATAATAATAATTACCAATAATAATAATCATAACAATAATACATAACAATAATAATAAGAATTAACACACAATGCATGTACATAAATTAAAAATATTATTCTTCATTATTAAATCTTGTATTTCAAAAATGTAGATATTACATTATAATAGGAATGAAGAAAGGAGAAGAAATCCTAGGTTCGACCAGATCACAATGCATGGTCTTTCTCTTGGGGGGTTGGGGGGTTTGTTTTAGGGGTGAGCAGAGTTCGGTTAAAACCGAAAAAATCGCCCGAAAATCGAAAACCGAAACCGATCCGAACCGAACCGCATAAATTCGGTCGGGTTTCGGTATCGGGTTTCGAAACCCGAACCGAACTGAATTAACCGAACTAAATTAACCCAGCACAGTTTTACGCCAATACAAGCAACATTCATGGTTTTACAATGATGTTGATGTATGTCATGTCATGCATGCTTGTGTTTATGTCATGAGTACACAGCCCTAACTTTTCAGAATCATTAAAATGCTTGAATTAGTGAAACATTTCAAGCAATAAATTCATGAGATGTTCACATTTTTGTGTAATATTAAGGTTATTGTTTACATATCGCTTATATTTTTTTGAAATATTCTGTTATATGCAATAAAGTATTACGCAACTCTTTTAATATCTAATGTAGATATATTCTAAAGCTTTTCTTAAATCATTTTTGAACTTTTATGTTCGTCTAAGTTTTGAAAGCTAGTTTATTTTTTAAATCAGTGTTCGCATGAGAAAAATATTGATCACGGGAAAAAGATTCATAATCAAGTTAGCTTTGACGTGAAAGTGCGAAAGTTGAGATGGGAAGTTCGACGGTGAGGTGATCCCCCGAATTAACCGAACCAAACCGATCCGATCCGAGTCGGTTCGGTTCATCACCTTGTTCGGTTCGATTTTGTCAAAACTGATAAAACCCGGATCCGAACCGATCGATGCTCACCCCTAATTTGTTTTGTACTGAAAAGATTGCAAAGGAGAAAACCAATGACATGTGTACCCCCCTGCAGTCAAGAGTTGACCACCACCGAAACACCTTAATAAGTTCAACAGGAAAAATTCAGTTATCATAGTAAAAGCTAATCCTTTAAAAAAAAGTAAGGCATGAATAGGGATATAAAGAGTTGTAGGGCTAATAGAACAAAAACTGGAATATCATTAAGAGAGACATATAACCCCACTCCATGATGAATCATTAGATGCGAACATATTAATTATATCAGCGCCGAACAAAAGAGCTGAACTTAAACCAGACAATGCAATCAGGAGAAAATCCCACCTAGGCCATTACCACAGCTAAAGCGCACCAGGTATCATTGAGACTCCATCCTTCGAACATCAGGGAATCAAGTTCATAGTGGCTCCCCTACAAAATAGCATTTAAACTCATCACCTAAAATGTTGCTACTTTCATACAACAGCAGAAGTTGGAAAAATATATAGGTCAACAGGAAATGTTCTCTACGTGCCTAAAAATGGGAAACAGCCGGCTGTAAGCCATGGAATATATTACGTCAAGTGCGAACATACCACAGGGGACCATCAGAAAGCAAAACCATGCTCCGCAGGCCCCGTCTCTGGACGTCGATTTTCAGTGCCAAAATTGAGGAAAACACACTTGACACAATAAAAGTCAAAGCAGAACATCTCCAGGATTTTGGAACAGTAACATTCAAGATCTCTGCATCCTGATATGGCTTCTCATTTTTATCTGTCTTGACCTTTTCGATTGCCTGCCCACATAATAATATCGTAAATAAAATGCCAATCAATTGGAGTAAATAAAAACTTCAGTTTCAGAAGTACCTGAACCACATCCATCCCCTTCACAACTCTACCAAAAACAGTATGCTTGTGATCCAGCCATGGAGTAGCCACTGTAGTGATGAAAAACTGAGAACCATTTGCATTTGGTCCCGTGTTTGCCATTGACAGAGTAAAAGGCCGGCCTATCATGCCTCAAGCTGCAAGCATGAAAAAAAAAAAAACTTGAGATGAGCAGAAATACAGATTATTTTCTCATCTCTGGAGCATCTAAACATAATAAAATATACTCAACAAAATGGAATAATTTAAAAACAATAAGGGGAAAACATGATAGATAAAGAACAAACATAAGGATAAGGGTGAGGAACACTTAGGAGTGCTAGGCGACAAAATAAGTCTTATTATAATAGTGAAATGGAACCTTGCCATGGATGACAAGCCCTTTTCAAGAACTCTCCAATAAAGTGCCGAACCCAGTGTTACTAGAGAGTTTTCCAAATCAATTTAACTTTCTTCATATTATATTCAGTGGCGTAGCCCGGATATCAAAGTTGGGGGCACAAAATAACATACAATAATATCAAAATTGTAAGGACATTTAATACTAAATAATAATGATTTTTTTTTTCAAAAATACTAGGAGAAAGGGAGGGGTCTCAAACTTAAAATCTCTCAACCAATATTCTTTTGCATAAAAGTGATTGTTACAGTGTGAAACTACACATCCAACTTCAAAAGTATAACTTGCAAATCAAACTCCTTACATATTAAAGAAAATAAAATCCAATCACCTTAAACATAAGTGAAATAAGATAACGACAATACCTTACAAACTGCCTCGACGCTTTGACATATTTTGAAACCGTTTCATGATTACATTATTACTAATAGTATCAAATACATCAGATTCGATATATGTTACCAAACAGTCATTCATCCACTGATCTCCCATGCGGTTGCGCATTTTAGATTTCATAATATTCATAGCAGAAAATACTCTCTCAACATTTGCAGCTGTCACAGGTAAAATCAATGCAAACTTCACAAGTTTATAAACAAAAGGATATACCACATCTTTTTTCATCTCCACCATCTTCACTGCAAGACCTGCAATCCCTTTTAGTTACAGAAATTCATTTTTTGATCGCACATCATGAATAAATGTATCAAGTTGATCATCAAGAGCCATGACCACAGTTATTGAGAAATCATTAGGATAAAACTCAGCAAGACGAAGTAACTTCTCCTTATTAAATGCAGCAAAAGAATTACTAGAATTTAAGCATGCTACACAAAGAAGTAACTCAGTGTTCGCCTCAGTAAAGCGATTGTTTAGCTCTTGAACTTGCAAATCTATAACTGCATAAAATAAGTCACACTAATAATGATACAAGTTGGTAAAACTCTGAGCATTGTGGCGTGATCTCCCTGTGGGTATAAACATATCATCCATGTTAGGGACCTCGAAATAATGTTTGACACAGAATAAAGAAACAAGCTCAAGGAAAGAATCCCATCCATCATCTCTCATTTGTTGAAATCATTGTTTAGCTATTTTAATAAGGTCCATAGCATTTACAATATTTTGATCTTTTCTTTGAAGCGCCAAAGACAACTCATTGGTGATCCCCAACACAATTTTCATCAAATGAATAGAAAATGCAAACTCAAAGGTTCGCATCATTTGTAAAATCAACACAGCTTCTCCTCTTTTCAACACATGATGTTTTCTCTATACTCTCAAGAGGTACAATCACAGGAGTGTATAAAATAATCAAGTTTAGCATTGCATAATAATGAGAGCTCCAACGCGTATCACCAGCACGTTTAAGCCCCATTTTCTGGTTCAAACCTCTCCTAGTACTGAGTTCACTACTTTCAAGTCCTTTCAGAATCTCATTAGCTTGTGCTTTCTGGAGAATGTCACGACATTTGGCAGAAGCCCCAACAATATTGTAAATATTTGCAACAACTGTGAACACCACATCCATCTTAGAATTATTTTTAGTAACAACTACTAGTGCCAACTGAAGCTGGTGTGCAAAACAATAAATATAAAAGGCAGATTTGTTTTCATTCAAGGTAAGAGCTCTAAGTCCATTGAATTGACCCCTCATGTTGCCCCATCATAGCCTTGTCCTCGCAATTTTGAGATGCTTAATCCATATGTAATAGCATCAATTGCTTGCTTCAAGCTCGTGGCACTAGTGTCATAAACATATAAGATTTTCAGAAAGCGCTCAATCACATGGCCTTTTTTATCCACATAACATAATACAACTGCTATTTTCTCCTTTGTTGATACATCTCGAGATTCATCGACCAAAATGGCAAAATATTCATTCTCTAAGTCATTTACAATAGCATTTTTGGTCTCTATTGCAGCCGCACACACAATATCCTCCTGAATATCAGGAGATATCATCTTTTGATTCTATGGAGCATTTTTCAAAACAACTTTTTCTATCTCCTCACAGTTCTTTGCAAGAACTTGCAAAAGTTCTAAAAAGTTACCTCAGTTTCTAAAATTGTAAGATTCATCATGTCCACGAAAAGCTAATCCTTGCCGCAAAAGATACCAAATAGAATCGATCGAGGCATTCAACCGAGTCCGATATTGAACTCGAGCAAGTTGTGAAGTCTTTAAGATTACGCTATCAATGTGTAGGTCTTGTCGTAGCAAGTTCTCACACTTCTTCACTGCTAAATTGTGAGAACTGTTAGGGCCTCCAACATGAGCTTTCAATTTCGTTGTTACATGAGCCCAGCTTTTGAATCCTTCAACAATAAATGCATCTTCACCATATTGCTCATGTTGACCTTTGAAAAGAAAGCAACATAAACAAATGCTGCATCTTTTTCGACGCTATACTCCAACCAATTCGAATACATGTCAAACCATTTTGGATTGAATCGACGGTATTTATTGTTAAATAAAGTTTGAGGGTAGTCATCTTTTCCCATACGACGCTGACAAGGAACTTTCTGTAAATATGCTCTTCTTTTCCGATCTTGCTCTTTAGGAGAAGTGTCTTTATCATATATTGCTTTTTTTAATCCAAATCTGCTGAAAGTTCTTCTAAATTAGTCTCAATGCGTCTCTGTTTTAATGAAGGTTCAGATTCTTTGTGAATTGTAGAAGTGTTTTGGGCATTTGGGCCCAAGTTGATTAACACTTTCTCCCATACTTGAACTTTCATTTGGTTTTGATTTTCTTATAAGTTGTCCAGTCCTACAAGCATATACTATGTGTTCTCAATTTCATGGTTGTTATCTTGTAATCCAAACATAAGCATGTAATTGTAATCACCTAGAGGGAGGGTGAATAGGTGATGGCTAATCTAATGGTCAAATAATGCGGAATTAAAAACTTATTAAACTAAACACCAAGTATAACACAAGAGTATAGCCGGATTTCCCATGAAGGGCTCTGAACTAACTCCTCAAGATTCCTCTAAATAAGAGTTGAGGTACCGCGTTGGCTCTCTTGGTTGAATACAAGTGTTAGCAAACAATCCCCAAGCATATAACAATTAAGCACACAATATATCAAGCATATAAAGATAAAGACAATATTAGCATGTAAGATATAAAGACAAGTAAGAGATATAGAGAGCAATCGCAAACACGGGAGATTTGTTTTGAGATTCGAGCACACTTGCTCTACGTCCCCGCCTTCAACACTATGAAGGATTTTCACTATAAACCGATCCCATCGGATCACTTGGTGCCGCAACACCTACAAGCTCTTGGACTCTCTAGTCCCTCTCTTGTTCCCGCAAGAACACAACGCAAGCCCACTAGCTTGCCGAGGCCGCACCTCAAACACCGAGTTCTCACTAGAACCCGAAACAACGCGAATACAACTGTCCGCCTCCTCAAAGTACAAAGATGAAACTTTGGTGATCACAACACTTTGATCACCTAAAATCCTCTCACAACAAATATCCCTATAGGTAGATATAGCAATGAATAGCTCAAGTGTTTGTGTGAGAAAACTAGGATTGAAATGGTGGAGGAAAACTCAAGAAAAAATCACTTTGAAAACTCTTGATAAACTCTCCTTTTAATTGGAAATATTTGCTCTCAACTAAGAGAAAAAAACCTCTAAATAGATTAGGAAAAACTGGCTCAAACCCACTAAAAAATCTTGTAAAAAACAGCCCCAAAAGCCCCTTTAAATAGGGCTAGAAAAAACTAGCCGTTGGGCAGTTTTTCAGCCCAGGCGGCTGGCGGTCGACCGGCCCGATCGATCGCCAACGGTCAGAAATCTGACCGTTGGGGCGTCGATCGATCGGCCCGGTCGATCGCTGCCTGGAACAAAGAACAAAGTTCTTTGCCGGTCGACCGGCCCGGTCGACCGGGGCTTTCCAGAGAGCAGAAGCTCTCTGCAGTCGACCGGGTCGGTCGACCGGCCCTCCAGCAGACCTAGCGTGCACGTTCTGTGTACGTCGGTCGACTGACTCGGTCGACCGACTTCAAGCTCGGTCGACCGGTCCGGTCGACCGGCTGAAGTCAGACAGGGATTTTTGGGAGAAGAAAACTTGGTCATTTTGGCTCAAATAAAATACCATAAAATCACCAAAAATCTACAAAAATAGTTTTAACATAATACTTTGACAATTAAACATGCTTGAGAAAAATCAAGACATGTTACAAATAATTTGAACTATTTTTGTGACTTAGAAATTTTGGCTAAAAACGAAAACTGTATTTTTCCAAAATTGATTTTTCCAAAACTTCTCCAAATACAAAAACAAGATATTTTAAACTCTTTTAAAGCATGGTGTGTATGGATATGATCCTCTACACGTATATGGTGAAATATCTATGTTTTTGACATTAAGCACTAAACATGGTTTTGGTTACAGATACATGTATATATGAAGTTCAAAAATCAAACCGGTATTTTTCCAAATGAAAACTCTTTTGTATTTTTCCAAAATACAAATTCTTGTATGAAAAACTTATCTAAATCAAGAGTGTGTGTATGTAATATATACTTGAGCAATCCACCAACTATTCTATCCTTTACATTTTAACTAAAAACAAAATCTTAATAAAAATAAACCTAGACACAAGTCTTGATCATGAAGGTCTTCACTTGAAGTCTTCTCATTTTCTTGACTTGGTCCAAACTTGATCCAACGAGATAGACTCCTCTTGAGTACTTGATGTGGTCTTAATGCACAAGCTCTTGAATCAAACCATGTTAGCTCCAAAACTTGACTTTAAATCCTTTATTGAAGCTACGCACCTACTAAGATCTTGATCACAAATCTGAGACTAAATAAATACAAGATCATTAGTACTATAACTACATGAGTTGATCATCATCAAAACTAGAGTGATGGGCCTTTGGGCCAACAGTAATGTTATAATGAAAATATGAAATTTACTATAGATAATCAATCCAACAACTTCAAGAAATAAAAAACACTTCAATTAGAAGCATGATACTTATTGTAAACTGTGTCTATGAATTGTAGACTCTTCTCGGCCTCCTAAAAGTATATCCCTCTGCAAATAAAGTATGCAATGCAATATTAGTTTTCAAATTGCGCACACACTTATGACTTATCTAATCGCCATGTCAAATTGCGCAGATAAATTTCCAATCAAATAAATTTACAAACACACGAATTCCGAATTCTACAGCACAAGCACATGAATTCCCGATTCCAATATCCCAATTGCAGCATGAATCCCCATTTCCAATACAAATATACAATAATTATACTCAAGCATCCAAAGCATTAAAGCTTCATCATAGAAATAAAAAAAGAAGGAAAATACTTGGGATTTGGTGTTGATTGAGAAAGGGCATCTGATATTTGGGATGAAATTGGAAGCAAAATTGCTGTTGTGGCTTGCAGTCTTGACTCTTGCAGACACAATTTGAAATTGAAATCAACTCATCAAGGTTGATGACTTTCATGGTTGTTTGCAAGTGTTTATAATTTTTTTATTGGTATAATTAAATGGCATCTACTGATCTAAAAGTTGAAGTTGATGAAGCATCTGAAGGAGTTGCGCTGCCGGCGGTAAGAGCGAGGGTGGTGACGGTGAGAGCGGGCGAGCCGAGGGCGGTAATTGAAATGTTTTTTTTACTTAATTGGAAATTTGAAAGTGTTTTGAGAAGTCTAGAAATCCAAAGATCTGAAACAAGATCTCCCCAAATTTCCTTGATAATCAAGAATCAGACTCAGACCTCAATTAGCATAAAAAGAACAAATTGAGAGAATGAAAATATTTACCTTAATTGGATATTTGGGGGAAGAACTTCGACTCTTTGACCAGTGGACAAGCCGCGAACGAGATCGGAAACCCTAGCCCTGGGTCCTGGAATTCAAGCGAGTACGAGAGCAAAAAAATAGGAGAGGTTGTTAGGCTTTAACCCTCTCAGCCTTTTCTAGGTTATTCATAGGCTGGGTTAGTAATAGGAGGGTTTTTTTTCTTGTGGGCCCGGGGGGGCACATGCCACCTTGTGCCACCCCCAGGCTCCGCCACTGATTATATTTACATCTTCTACTCCTGATGACCCTTACAGCTTCCAAACAAAATACAAGCACTTCCACATATCAATCCCTTCTGAACTTCAACACGCTCAAACCGTCATGTTTGTTTCTCCATCATCTTATCATCAAGTAATATAGTACAAGAACCATCTCTTATGTACTCTTTCCCTACCCAATCTTCCACAACAATACGACCAGGCACATCTTAACATGCCAACATCTACTATTTCCAACCAGGCTTCTCAAACAGCCTTTCCTTGCCTAAGATTCTCATCTCTACTTGTAACCACAACTCATTTGATTAGAATGCTAATTTGTTAGGACACATTCATGTCACGTCCAAACAAAATCTGGCCACATTTACAAATCTTTAGCTAAACTCAAAATCTAGTCATCAGTTTACATCTCTGTCTCAAAAAGAAGATTAAAGAAAATAAGGTTGTTAGAGTTATTAGTTATTGGTTTTGGATTGTTTATTTATTGTAAACCCAAACTCATTAAGTTTCCTATATATAATAAATCATAGACTGAGATCTCCAACTCTCTCAGATCCCTTTTCCATCATAAGATTGTATCAGAGTGTAAACCTTAACCCTAACCCTAGATCTCTCTCGCCATGCCTCTGTTGTCACTCAAACATCCCGATCACCTCTCCCCACAATCACCTAACCTATCCGAGGCTAATGAGGCTTCCTTCTCACCTCGTTGACGCCAACAAGGTCCCCTGATGACCTCATCGAGTCCTCTAAGAGGCAAACTGTTGACCTCGCTGAGACCGAGGAGGCCCTCTGCTGACCTCGCTGAGGCTCCCTACTGACCTCTCTGACACCTACCAAGCCTTGTTTGCCCTCGTCGAGTTGTCTGCAACCATCTTCTAACCTCACCGAGGGTTCTTCATGCTTGCATAACTTCACTGATGGCCTTGTGATGATTCTACAATCTGCCAAGGCCATCTATTACCATGTTGATCTCTGTTGCCCTGTTTTCATGCCTACAACAATAGATTGTTAAGGTTCTACCTGACTACTCTTTCTACCTGGTTATTCTTCGGTGATTTGACTACTGGCAACTATATTTTCCGAAGACATTAAACACACTTTTTACTTCGCAACGTCTAAGCAACTCTTCATCACCACCATGAAACTCAATGGCAAAAACTATCCCTCTGAGTTTAGTCTTTTTGTCTCTTTGCTGGTTCACAGAAGCGGAAGCATCTTACGGATGATCCTCCGGCCATGGGTATTTTAGCTTATGATGATTGGACGGTTAATCACTTCAACGTGATGACTTGGCTCATCAACAGTGTGGATGAAAAGATCAGTGATGGCGTCATGTTTTTGAAGAGTGCGGAGGAGATATTTGACACTCTGAAGGAGATATAATCTAATGAACAGAATATCTATCTAGTTGCTGATTTGTATAAGAGATCGCTCTTATTGCGATAAGATGATCGCCTTATGGCTGACTACTACTTTGAACTGAAGGGAATTCTTAACGAGTTGGAATTTTATCAGCCACAGATATTGGATCTGATGATACTACGACGGTATCATGAGGAGCTAACGGTGGCTAAGTTCCTCTCTGGCCTAGATGCATCCTTAGGGAATCAGGTTTGTGGGTAGATCCTAGGAGATACAGTTCCTCCTCTTGCAACTACTGTGTCAATGTTTTCCATTGAAAATTCAATAAAGGGAAAGCTTACAAAATATTAAGGAGCAAAATTACAAGTAATTCTTTAAAGAAAAAAAAGAAAATTATAGGTAGATCTCCTCTGAGATTTTCGAGAAAGTGTGTTGGTGGGAGTCTGATCAGTGCGCGACCACTTTGTCCAGTTAACGATGCGAGCGATCAATCTTCAAATTCTACTGCTTGGGAATTCCTTCTCGCCGAATTCTGGGGATTCTTTAAGAAGGAGAAGATCTTAGGGTATTAGCACCCTGAATTGATCCTTATAAGATTAGAGAAGTGATTCTCTGAATTCTTAGAAGCGAGAGAGTAGATCTCTTGTTGGCTTAAGCTTTGAAGCCACCAAAGAAGCTTATGCTCTTCAAAAAGCCTCTTGGACTTGAATTTCTTCAAGACCCTGAGCCTAGCCTATTAGTTGGCTATTTATAGGCTCAATAGGGAGTTATGATTCCCTTAATTGTCTCCTCTTAATGAGGGATCATGGGTGTAACTATCCGTTAACTCTCCCCACTAAACAATAGGGAGTTCCCTTGATTGTATCCTCTTAATGAGGGATCATGGGTTGTAACTACCCGTTAACTCCCCCCACTAACTTAATGGGGCGGTTACTTTCCTCATGCGAAGCTAGCCAGTTGAGGCGAACGAAGCATTTTAGCTCTTTCAGCGGAGTTGTGCCAAGCTTCTAGCGAAGGTAGAAGTTGACCTTCTGTGCGACTGTATAGAGCTTCAGGTGAAAATATAATTAGCCTCTGGTGAGGCTATAAGTTAGCTCTATGTGGAGTGATGAAGAGCTTCATGCAAAGCTATCAAGTAAGCTTCAGGTGAAACTATAATTAGCTTCCGGCCAAGCTGTAAGTTAGCTTTTTGTGGAGCTATGAAGAGCTTTATGCGAAGCTATCAAGAAAGCTTCAGGCAAAGCTGTAAGTTAGCTCTCTGTGGAGCTATGAAGAGCTTCATGCGAAGCTATCAAGAAAGTGTCAGGCGAAGTTAGAATTAGCTTCAGGTGAAGCTGTAAATTAGCTCTCTGTGGAGCTATGAAGAGCTTCATGCGAAGCTAGACAAACTTAGCCTCTCGGCGAGGCTATCCCCTTAGAATCATGCGAGGCTAAGTGTTGAGTTAATTAGCATCTTAGGTCTACTTAGGTCTTTTTAAAGGCAACCTTGGCTTACTGTCTGCTTCACTGGATCAGTAGGTCACTGATTTGTCCCTGGGGATGGGTAGAAACTAATCGTCAGCTTATCTATAACTTGTCTTTTGTAAATATCGAAAAGTTAGACATCGTTTAGACCGGTTAAAAAGCTATTTGAGATTGTCTTTTTTGAGTGTCAACAAAACCCCTTTAAAGTTTTTGTAAATTCGTAATGGGATGGTTCAAATTTTGAAATACTTTGAATTACCTCGAGTGTTCAAAAGGGAGCAGATCTACGAAACCATCTGTTTAGAGGTAATGTGGACATAACAGGTTCGGAATCGCTAGAAAAGAAGGTTTATGTTCAGAGGTGATAAACTGGACATAACAGCGAGAAGAGTCCCTACCGGACTGGAAAGTTAGATCTGGATATTCGTTAGTTCAGAGGTGACGAACTAGACATAACTGATTAAGAATCACAAGACACGAAGCCTTGTCGTTTAGAGGTGACGAACTGGACATAATGACAAAGAAAGGTGGATTGGATATTCATCGGTTCAGAGGTGACAAACTGGACATAACCGATTAGAAATTATCAAACTTGGAGTGTTTACTGTTCAAAGGTGACGAACTGGACAGAACATTAAACAAAAAGGGGAGATTTGGCTATCTATCAGTTCAGAGGTGATGAACTGGACATGACCGATTGAGAAGCCACCAAGCTCAGAATTTTGTCATTCAGAGGTGGTGATCTGGACATGATGACAAAATGGAGATGAAACCAATTTTAGGGACTCGTCTATTTAGAGATGATAAACTGAAAATGATAGATTAAGACACACTAAATTCTGAATCCACTGCCAGAGGTAGTCGCATTAACTTAGCAGCTAGCCCACTAGGGACTGCAAGGGTGAATTGGATCTGAGCACTTGTCAGTTCAGAGGTAATATGAACATGACCAACTAAGAGACATCAAGCTCACAATTCGCTATTTAGAGGTAGTCGTATTAACATGATAGCAGGAACTCCCAGCCCTGAATGGGGAAAGGAGAACAAAGTTATGAATTCGTCTGTTCAAAGGTGATGAACTGGTCATGACAGTTAGAGTACCATAAAAGGGGAGAGATCTAGGCATCCGTTAGTTCAGAGGTAATATGGACATAACTGATTAGAAGTTGCTAGACTCAGAGCTCTGTCGTTCAGAGGTGGCGAACTGGACATAACGGCAAAGGAATAGTCCCTACCGGACTGGAAGATGGGACTTGGTTATCGGTCGTTCAGAGGTAACATGGACATAGCCGATTGAGAAACCACCAAGCTCAGGATTTCTACCGCTCAGAAGTGACAAGCTGGACTGTTGACACTCTAAAAAAGATAAGATTCTTGACTGGCCTGAATAATGTCTAACTTGTTGATATTTACAAAAGACAAGTGGCAGACAAGCTGTCGACCAGTTTTTACCCATCTCCGAGGGACAAATCAGCGACTTGGACTCTACTGATCCAGTGAAGCAGACAGTGAGCCCAGATTGTCTTTGAAGAGAGCTAAGCAGGTCTAAGATGCTAAGTTAGCTCAACACTTAGCATCACATAAGCCCAAGGGGATAGCCTCACCCGAAGGGCTAAGTTTGTCCAACTTTGCCTTGAAGCCGTTCAAAGCTCTATCAAGGAGCTAACTTACAGCTTCGCCTGAAGTGCTCAGTTAACTCCGTTGAGAGTTAGCTTCACTCGAAGCCACACGCAACCGCGCAAAAGGATGGTCGATAGCTTCGCCACAGATGTTTATCCAGCTCCGCTGAAGAGCTTTCTTCTGACTTCGCCAGATGCTCCTTCTAGCTCCGCTGTGAGCTCGACGCGGGAGCTCCGTTGCGGGTCTTTCGTGGTCACCTTTGACCAATCAAATCTCTAGATGAGATCAAATCTATTCAAGATCAAATCTAATCGAGATCAAATCTGAGATCAAATTTGGTAGTTGTTTATCATAATCTCTTGACTCTCCTAAAACAAGTAAAAGGATCAGGGGAGATCTTTCAGTTATTTGAAAAGAATCAAAACAGATCAGGAGATCGACGCTACCTGCTATTCCTAACTTCACAGAAGCTGATTCTATCCTCGCGGCAAGGCTACTTTCTAGATTTAAACAGATTGACTCAATCTGTTTCCAGATTTTCAAGGGACAATTATACTCCTGCTCTCCCTATAAATAGCCCACCAGATATGCACAGATAGAGAGGCTGAAAAATAGAGAGAGACGGCTAAACAGAGACCTATTCTCTTGTTTCTAAGAATTCAGAGAACTGCTTCTCTAATCAGGGTGCTAATACCCTAATATCTTCCTCCCTCTTAAGGAATCTTCGGAACCAGGCGAGAAGGAATTCCCAAGTGGAGGCAATTTGAGAAGTAACAAGAGGGTTCTACCAACTTTCTGTTCTCCGATTTTCCGAATCAGGCGAGAAGGGAATCCCATCGATCGCATCGTCAAAGGGACAAAGTGGTCGCGCGCTGACCAGACTCCTATCGGCACACTTCTCCAGAATCTCAGAGAATATCTACTTGTAATTTTTTTACTTCAAAGAATTACTTGTAATTTAGCTCCTCGACCCCTTTTGTAAGTTTTCCCCCTTTGCAAAATCAATGGAAAACAAGATGGCGACTCCGCTGGGGAACGAATTCTCTACTGTTGAGAATCAAGTGTCGCAATGCGACGAACAGACCTTCGGGTCTACTTTTGAATTCAAGAAAGTCGGTGTGGCCAGAGCATCTCTGGCTAAATCTTCGAAGCAAGTCTCTGTGAAGACAGATAAGGCTCCCTGTGAGCCTACCACGGTCCTCTGGCGCAAGAAGGAAGCAGGCCCGCAATCCAAGGGTTAGAATCTTGAGCCTGTTACCTTCGAAAACCTAGTCATTCATTTCGACCAAGGAAAGTTCGAAGAACTCCTCTCTGGGGTTGGTCTAATGCTCCATGCACGAAAGCATAGAAAGCTCTCGATGGCCAAGGTTTCAGAGCAGAAACCGGAAGCAGAATCCTTCCAACTCCTCTCAGCCTCGCGTGTGGCTAGTCAGGTTCCCTGCGAACCTAAGTCTCCTTTTTCAAAGCAGATGTGGAGGCCAAAGCAAAAGGCTCTGTATGAAGCCTCAGGCGTAGCTACACCACAAGTTCATCTCTCTCGGAAGAAAAAGGCAAGATGCCTGCCTGCTTCGTCGAGACTGTCAGCCGCGAAGTTACGACGGTGATCATGCCTTCGCCTAATTCAGGAGCAGTAACTCCTCGCGCCAGCCTCGTTCTTATGAGTGAAGCTACTGATGGTGTGCCAAGCACAGTACCTCAGGGTATGGATGAAGTTTGCATCCGCGAAGCCGGAACCAAAGCACCACAGTGTGCTTCGTTTCCCAGTTCTTCAAGTACTAAGCTCGCTCTTCGCAGCAAAGCTAAGGGATTCCCCCTAAGTGCTGATAGCAGTGCTTATGTAGCTTTAGTGCCCAAGGGCATTTCCAAAGCTTTTAGCCGCAAATTTAGAGTCAAAGTACTATCTAGGGTTAATCACCTTCGCAGCAACATAACGGATAAAGCACCACAGCGTGCTTCACTCCTCAGTTCATCAAGCACTAAGCTCGCCCTTCGCAGCGGAGCTAGGGGATCATCCCTAAGTGTTGACAGCGGTGCTTATGCAGCTTCAGCACCCAAGGACATTCCCAAGGTTCTTAGCCGCGAAGTTAGAGCTAAAGCACTATTTAGTGCTAATCACCTCTGCGGTGATGAAAAGAATAGGACATCGTCCTATGCGCGACTTAGCCAAAGTCAAAGTCATTCAGAGCATGCATCCACCTAGGAATCTCAAAGAACTTAGAGGCTTGCAAGGTAGACTGGCATATATCAGAAGATTCATTGCAAATCTCTCAGGCCACTGTCAACCGTTCATCTGACTCATGAAAAAGGGTGTTTTCTTTGTATGGGATCAAGCTTATCAAAAAGCTTATGAGGATATCAAGAAATATCTCACAAAACTTCAGTCTTAGTAGCTCCCACATCAGGAAAACCGTTCATACTTTATGTGAAAGTTATGGACCACTCTCTTGGTGCCCTGCTTGCTCAAAAAGATGATAATGGTCACGAACAGGCCATTTATTATCTGAGCAGGACTCTGATAGGGGCAGAGTCTCGCTATAATCCTATTGAGAAGGAATGCTTAGCTCTTGTCTTTGCCGTTCAGAAAACATGACATTACTTGGTCGGCCAAACCATACATGTCATTTTCATAGTGAATCCTTTGCGTCTCCTCATGACGAAACCAGGATCATTGAATTCAAGACTAGCTAAGTGGGCGCTTCTTTTGTCTCAGTACGACATGCTCTTTGTCCCTCAAAAGGCGGTTAAAGGCCAAGCACTTGTAGAGTTCTTGGCTGCTCAACCAGTTCCGGAAGGCTCAAAACTTCATGAAGACATTCTAGATGAAGTCTTTGAATCTAATATAACTTCAGAAGACGAAGTATGGCAGATGTTTTTTGATGGAGAATCACGAATAGGTCCTAAAGGCAGGATCATTGCCGGCGTGGGGGTTGTGTTTAGCTCTCCACAAAACCATGTCCTTCCTAGAGCATTTTCTCTGACGGAATCATGCTCCAACAATGTGGTGGAATACAATGCTCTACTTAGTGGCCTTCAGCTCGCCCACGAAATGGGGGTACGCTACCTCGAAGCTTATGGCGATTCAAAATTGATCGTCAATCAGATTAAAGGCGAATACGAGGTCCATCACGAAGACTTGGTGCCTCACCATCATGCAGTCATCGAAATGGCTAATTTATTTAATGGCTTTTACATCGGGCACGTGTCTCAATCTCAAAATACTAAGGCGGATGCTCTGGCTGTATTAGCAACAACGTTAGCCTGCCACTCGACACCAAGTATCACCTTACGGTGGCAACTCGACACCTTGTTTGTTCTAAACATGTGTTGAGAACCAAAGAGGTCTATAACATCTCGACGGAACTTGAACCAAGAGATTGGCGATTTTCCCTCGTCAACTACGCTTTGCATGGTTTGCTACCGGACAACCCCAAAGAAACGGCATCTATCAGACGAAGATCTCTCCTTTTTACTATGATCCGACACTAAAAACGCTCTACCGTCGTTCATATGACGGTATCCTCCTCCATTGCCTTTCTAATTTAGAGGCACTGGAAGTGCTCAAAGAAGCACACGACGGCATATGCGGAGCTCATCAGCCAAGTCCAAAACCCAAGGACAGACTGCACAGACTTGGATATTATTGGCCAACCATGATAGCCGACGCCATCCAGTATGCACGAAGGTATAAAGCATGCCAAATTCATGCGGACTTCATACACCAGCCTCCAGAGTTGCTCCACCCAACTGTTGCTTCATGGTCATTCGAAGAATGGGGAATCGATGTCGTAGGGCCAATCATTCCCTCTTCAACAAAAGGTCACCGGTTTATCTTAGCAACAACCGATTACTTTTCAAAGTGGGCAGAAGGTATACCACTGGTTGAAGTCAAAACTTCCAATGTGGTTAATTTCATCAAACACCACGTCATTCATCGATTTGGTATCCCTAGGCGGATCATCCATGATAACGGCCCCCAGTTCAAAAGCCAGGTATTCTATCGATTCTGCATAAGTACCAAATTCAGAATATGGCTTCAACTGCTTATAAATCCGCCGCCAATGGCTTGGCGGAAATATTCAACAAGATAATCATTAAGTTAATCAAAAAGTTTGTCTCCTCCAATAAGTGAGATTAGAACGAGAAGCTTAGTGAATGTCTTTGGGCCTACCGAACCACGGTTCGGACCCCGATAGGCAATACGCCTTTTTCCCTGGTATACGGGTGTGAAGTAGTCATACCGTTAGAAATTCAGATGTCGTCATTACGAGTCGCTCTGATCACTAAGATCACATCAGAGGACAATGATCGGTTGCGTCTTCAAGAGCTCGAAGCCCTAGATGAGAAGCGGTTACAAGCTTAGCAACACATTGAGTTGTATCAAGCTCGGATCTCAAAAGCCTTCAATAAGAAAGTCAAACAAAGAGTCTTTTAGAAAGGAGATTTGGTTTTAGCTGTCAGACGACCAATGATCATGATGCACAAAACCAAAGGCAAATTTCAGCCCAAATGGGAGGGACAGTTTGTAATAGAACAGTCTATTCAAACGAAGCATATCGCCTTATGACTGTAGATGGTGATTTACTCATGATGCCGATCAATGGCAAGTTCTTGAAGAAATATTATCCTTGATTAAGGATCCTTCTCATGATCAAGTTAACATTACACCTCTGATCAAGACCTTCAAATCCAAGGTACGCAGAAAGAGCGCCTCTCTCTTCCTCCAAGCGAGATCATACAACCATAAACCAGTAGGAACCTGGTCATACACTGGTTATCTCAAAGAAGAATCAAGGTTACACATGCGCTAACCATTTGATCCAACACCTTTAACGGTTAAGGATAGAGGAAAATGTTGGCCTTTAAGCCCAACATAAGTCCTCGACAACTCATCATGCTGAGGGGAATAGCATGGCTAGCCTGACTCAAATGGTAGTTGGTAAAGGCATATCAAACCCGTTGACAGCTGAGGATTTGCTAAAAATCCTAAGGGACCTGTTCCCATTTGATTCCCTTCCCAAAATCACTTATCAATTCTCATCCATATAATGGTAAGATCACATATAAAGAACGACAGATCCACTCGAATTACTGTTATGTTCAAACACCTCTAACAGTAAATGAATCTCTCGGTCAAGTTAATACTACACTTCTGATCAAAATTGTTCATACCACGCATCCATTTCGCTGTTAAGTTAACATTAAACCTATGACAGTGATCTCCTCGATTTTCTCAGTGAAAACGAGACCTTTCCATGCTAAGTTTAACACTACACCTCTGCCATCTATTTCGCTGTTAAGTTAACATTAAACCTATGACAGTAATCTCCTCAATTTTCTCAATGAAAACGAGACCTTTTCATGCTAAGTTTAACACTACACCTCTGGCATCCATTTCGCTGTTAAGTTAACATTAAACCTATGACAGTGATCTCCTCGATTTTCTCAGTGAAAACGAGACCTTTCCATGCTAAGTTTAACACTACACCTCTGGCATCCATTTCGCTGTTAAGTTAACATTAAACCTATGACAGTGATCTCCTCGATTTTCTCAGTGAAAACGAGACCTTTTCATGCTAAGTTTAACACTACACCTCTGGCATCCATATCGCTGTTAAATTAACATTAAACCTATGACAGTGATCTCCTCGATTTTCTCAGTGAAAACGAGACCTTTCCATGCTAAGTTTAACACTACACCTCTGGCAACCATTTCGCTGTTAAGTTAACATTAAACATATGACAGTGATCTCGATTTTCTCAGTGAAAACGAGACCTTTCCATGCCAAGTTAACACTACACCTCTGACATCCATTTCCTGTTAAGTTAACATTAAACCTATGACAGTGATCTCCTCAATTTTCTCAGTGAAAACAAGATCTTTCCATGCTATGTTTAACACTACACCTCTGGCATATCTTTTTGTCAAGTTAACATTACACCTCTGACAAATTGCTTTCCGAATTCCTACGAAGTTCTTTTTGTCACGTTAACATTACACCTCTGACATATGATCTTTTATGGGATTCATTTCCTAGCTCCCCAGCAAGTTTCTGAGTCCCACTCAGTCTTTAGTGGACTTCTCTGTTGTCACGTTCGCAATATACCTCTGACAATTTCTTTCAAGTCCCATCCAAATTTTGAGCTTGGTGGCTTCTCAATCGGTTATGTCATGCGACCTCTGAACCGACAGATAACCAAGTCTCATCTTTGAGTCCGGTAAGGACTATTTCTTTGTCATCATATGACAAAATTTTGAGCTTGGTGGCTTCTCAATCGGTTACGTCATTGCGACCTCTGAACCGACAGATAGCCAAGTCTCATCTTTCAGTCTGGCAAGGACTATTTCTTTGTTATCATTATCATATCACAAAATTTTGAGCTTGGTGGCTTCTCAATCGGTTACGTCATTGCGACCTCTGAACTGACAGATCGCCAAATCTCATCTTTCAATCTGGCAAGGACTATTTCTTTGTTATTGTATGACAAATTTTGAAATTGGTGGCTTCTCAATCGGTTACGTTATTGCGACCTCTGAACCAGCAGATAGCCAAGTCTCATCTTTCAGTCTGGCAAGGACTATTTTTTTGTCATCATATGACAAAATTTTGAGCTTGGTGCTTTCTCATTCGGTTATATCATTACGACCTCTGAACTGGAAGATAGCCAAGTCTCATCTTTTAGTCCAATAAGGACTATTTTCTCAAATGTGTGATTAATTCTCTCAGCTTATCACCGCTGATTAAAGGGCTGCAATACAACTTGAAAGCAAGAATTTAGAAGATAAAACAAGTTGAAAATGCAACAGAGGAGTCAAATAAAATCACTTTTTATTGATTCCAAAAGAGGGATACATGAATGCACAGAATACAAGCTACGACGGCGCTTCATAGGACTTGATCCGTTCTTCAAGAGTGGCTAGCCTAGTCTTCCTCTCTTCAGCAGCCCTGATAAGCTCTTGCGACCTCAACTCGGCCTCATTAAAACTCGCTGTCTGGGCCAAGCGAGCTTCAATTTCAACCAAGGTTGCCCTCTGTGCTAGCTCCTACCGCAAGACTTCATCATTCTAGGCCTTAAGCTGCTCAAACCGAGCAGTCTCTTCAAGACGCACTGGTTCAGCCTTGGACAAAGGAGATTAGCCGTCCTGATCATTTTCTTGGCCTTTTCAATTTTATCCTCAGCGTCAAGAAGAGCACTGCTAGAAGCGTCTATGGTATCCCCGAGCTCTACTTTCCTTATCTCCAAAGATTTCAAATCAAAAGAAATTACCTTAGCAGCTTCTTGAGCGGTGAGATGAGCTTCATGCATCTGACCAACAAGATGCTTAAGCTGTTTGTTAACTGAAGACTACAGATCTGAATGTCTAAGACGGCGCCATTCGTCCACATCCCTCTTGAGTCTGTCCACCAGAAGCTCCAATGTGGCGGCCTGGTCATCCCCTCTAAAGTCTCGGATACTGTCAATGCTTCGGGAGAGAACCACCTTTAAAGCAGAGAATGAGGTAGTCGAGCCCTTCAAGACCAAAGCAATGGATCGTTTCAAGCTCTTATAAAAGCTGTCGACTAACTCAGCCACGAATTCATTCTCGGCCTCAATTACTCCCAACAGACGAGCAGCCCCTGAAGACAGAGCTTCCACTGCCTTCATTGACGTAACTATGGAAGAAATGATAGAAGCACTGGCTGCAGCAACATGAGGGGTCGTCGGTGATCTCAGAGGAGTCCTCATTGAAACCATTACACCAGCCACAACCGAAGTAAGACTAGTGACTATTTCTGAGAGAGCTGGCTCAACCACCAATGTTGGAGAAGTAGGACTGGTAATCACCTTCAGCTCCGCGCTTAGCAAAATAGGCGGCACTGGCAAAACCAATGGCACCTCACTTACCGATATAGTTGGAAGCAAGGATGGTTCCGTAACTACTGTTCCCTCAATCCCCCTTCCACTTGTCGGTTCAGGTTGATAGGAGGACAGACCGTGATACAAGGCCTCCAGCTCAGCAGCATCCGCCGCAGTCGAAGTACTTGCTTCACCCCCGGTTCCCTCAGGAAGATTGGTTGGCTCTCTTAAAGTCGATGCACTAAGAGGTGGAACACCTGTAGCAAGATTTTGTTTAAGCAAGGCGTAATGAATACCAGAAGAAAATTACTCACGAAAGAGCAGAATGCTACTAAAAGATGGTATCATCTCGACTGCCTTAGCCGCAGTCTCTCTCTGGAGTCCTTCGACAACGGCATTAGTCCCCTCAGGGTCTATAGGAAAGTCTTTAGCAGAGTCAACACGGACGACCGGCCCACCTTCACTTGCCGAACCCTCAGTGCTCCACCCAAAAGAGCTAGAAGATATGGGACTTCCTTTTGAAGTCCCAGCACCCGAAGGACCTACATCGGCCACATCACCTCCAGACTCTTCCGAGACGGCAAAATAACCAGCCTCATCGCCTTCTCTATAAGTGAACAGGAGATCATAATGCTCCCCCTGTTCTCCGGCAGCCTCAGCTCTCGGGTCTCTCACCGCCTCGTTCCTGAATCATAAAGTAAATAATGAGCTTCTAGAATATATAAGAATGTATTATAAGAACGGAGTTGATCATACCCGGGTCTGGAGCAGCTTTACCAGCGGTCTGCCTGTGGGCCGATAGCTTAAGGACTAATGGAGCAGGAGGAGCAGGCACTGCAGATGATTCGCCCTCTGCAATAACCGTGGGAGCGTAGCGACGAGGCTTCTTCACTACCCTCTTCCTACGAGATCCTCCTTCCCGCATTCGCTTGAAGTGGACGTCAGGATCTTCTTCCTCCACTTCTTCCACATCAACATGTTCCATGGGGGCTGTACCTACCCCACCAGAAGCAGCTGCTAGAGTTTCAGCACCTGTATCCCTTTCAAAGCGGGGACTTCTTGAAAAACACCTAGAGGGGGGTGAATAGGTGTAAGTGCTAATCTAGAACTAAATGCAAAACTAAGTGCGCTAAATGTGGAAGCTAATGCAAATCTTGCACAAACTTAATACAACATAACAAGTGTAGCCGAATTCCCCGTGAAGGGCTCTGGACTAACTCCTCTTGATTCCCCTTGAATGGGTTGAGGTGCTATGTGAAGCTCTTGTTGGTTAAGTATAAGTTAGGCACACACACAAGCAAGCCAAGTAAATAAGGATGAATATAGCAATATGAAATATGCAAGGCACAACACAAATGTAAGCAAGTAATATGAATGATGAATGATGCTTTTCACAAATGTAAAGAGAGAGAGTTTAGAGACAAGTGGATCAAACGCAAACACAATGATATGTTTCGAGGTTCGAGCACCCTTGCTCTACATCCCCGCCTACACAAACGTGTAGGATTACCAATCCATTATACCGTCCACCGAGGACTCCCACCGAGGGAACCTTCACCGAGAAGGATTTGTTACAACTCTAGGAGTACCAAACTCCTCTCTCAAACAACCACCTCACAACCGAGGGGTAGGCCCGTAGCCAATACAACCAACAACCAACACCTCTACCGAAGAGGTTTACAACCAAACTCCACCTCTCACTAGAGGGAGCAAACCAATCACCCGATCACCTCTACCTAAGATGGATACAACAAGAATAAGGATGTTTACAACAAGTGGTTCCAAAGACCACAAACTCAAACTCTCTTTCTTTTTCTCTTTATCCACAAAAACAAATGATCCTAATAGATTAGGATAGATGATAGCTCAAGTGTGGAAACAAGGTGTTTTTGGAAACAAGCAACAAAGAAAAACTAATAGGGAAATCTCTTGTAAATGATAGAAAATGAAAATCAATACAATCTCCCAAAACCCTAGTTTTCTTTGATTTTTCAAAAACCCAAAACAATAAAGATGAGAAGTTTAAAGCCCAAAAACTCTTTTAAAAACTTGTTTTAAACTCTGAAAAACTGGGATTTTTTCTCTTGTAAAAACCTTGGCCAAAAACCCAAAGAGATGGGATTTTTATAGGCCCATCAGAAAACTAGCCGTTAGGCTGATGTGGCAGCCTGACAGGCTGACGGTCGACCGGCCCGGTCGACCGCCAACGGTCAGAAATGTGACCGTTGGGCAACCACGGTCGACCGGCCCGGTCGACCCAAACAAACAGAGAGCACTGCTCTCAGACCGGTCGACCGTCCGGGTCGACCGTCCCAGTGCTGCCAAACGTGCACAGATTTGTGCACGTCGGTCGACCGGCCCGGTCGACCGACTTCACCCAAGTCGACTAGGTCAGTTGACTTAGTCGACTGATTGAAGCCTGGAACAGAAACTGGGTCAGAAAAACAGTTTAAAAATATTTTGAAAAATCTTTTAAGTCTTCTAAAAATCCACAAAACTTGTTTTAACATTTTGTATTGAAACACAAACTTGTGATAAAAATTTTAAGACATATATCAATCATATCAATTCATTTTTGAGTCTTGCAAATTTTATCAAAAACAAAACTTGTATTTTTATCAAACTTGATTTTTCAATACATGAATAAGATAGTCAAAATAAGTTTGTCTAGCAAGTTTAAAGCATGTATGTATATCTAGAACATATCTAATATACATAGAAATAAAGTAAACTTGTTTTGATCTACTATTCATGAAAACCAAATCCAAAACATGAAAACGTGTGTGTTTGTGCACTTGAGCATATCAACTATACTAAGCTTTACAAATGGATCTAAAACACATTATCTAAACTATGGATACCTAAGTCTTCTTGATGATCTTCATCTTCAAGTTGACTTGCTCCAAAACTCCATCCATGGGCTAGGCAAGGTATGATCTTGATGCTTTGGCCCTGGAATCACTATGAAAAGCTTCTAAACTCCTTGTTGAAGCTAATCACCAACTAATATCTTGGTTAATGATATGAAACTTAAACAACACAAGATTATTAGTAAACATAATTACATGAGTTAATCATCATCAAAACTAGGGTGGAAGGCCTTTGGGCCAACAATCTCCCCCTTTTTGATGATGACAAAACTCATGGAGTTATATATGCATGGATTAAAGTTAAGCTTCAAGGAAGCTCCCCCTTAACTCATGCATAAACAAATAAATATAAGATATGCAATGAATGTACATAAACATGTATGCATCAACATGCATAAAACATATTCTAGAAGCTCTAGATACCAATTAAATTAATAAAATATTAACAAAACACTAGATGCTCTAGATACCAATAAAACTTAATATATGCAAAAACATAAGTATGCATATAAAAACATGTACCAATCATGCATAGAATAATTTGTGTTTTATAATATGTTTATGTGTTTTATGCATGTTAAACTTCTCAAATAATTCTCCCCCTTTTTGTCAATCATCAACAAAGGGGTAAACAATCAAAACAATAAAATGAGGGGTAAAACTCTTTCTCCCCCTTTATGTCAATCAAAACAATAAAACAATGTTCTCCCCCCTTTTTTGTCTAAAACAAAAACAAGGTCAATAAGGGGTGACTATAAACAACATGATATCAATAGATAAATATGTCAATGAAGCATCTTGATATCAATTGAAAATAAACAAAGATCAATATATGTTATATGCTATATACATTCATGAAGAGGAAGACGCTAAGTTAGCTTCCCTACACATATGCATTACATGAAAGAGGGATGTTAAGCCCTAATTCACATAACACACATTATGTAATGCATAAGAGGAGATGTGAAGCTCTCCCTACACACGTGTACCACATAAAGAAGAGATGTTAAGTTCTTCATACAAGATACACTCAACATGAATCTATATGTGGAAGAGATGTTAAGCTCTCCTTGCATATAGTCAATATAAATCAAACTTTTGTATTTTTCTTTAAACAAAATTTTTAGATACCAATTTAAAACACAAAACATCTTGATATCAAAAGATAGTAATTTTCTTTTTAAGTCATATAAACAATTGAAATGACTATTTTCTATCATAAAGTAAGGGAGTGGAAAACTAAATACCAATTGAAATTTGAAAATCGAATTTTCTCCCCCTTTATGAAATACCAACAAAAACAATGCGTAGGCTTGAAATAAGATACCAATTGAAAACTAAATCAATTGAAATAAAGTTGAAGCTCAAGGTGTTGGGTTATGCTAGAGCTTGAGGAAACAAAAACTAAAATTTGTGATATTTTTGAACACAAATAAAACATATATGTATGAAAATTAGATACCAATAGAAATTGATACCATTGAAATTGAAGCATACATATATAAACAAATATATGAGTATACCAAAAATGTCAAAATTGATACCAATTGAAAGAGTCAATGATACCAATTGAATCAACAATAATAATCAAGTGTATATCTCATATAATCTACCACCCAATCATGGTTCAAGTTTTAAATGATTTTCACTTGTAAAGCATACATGAATATGATCTCCCTTCCAACCGCCCTTAAAGGGTAGGGGTTTTCAAAAATAGATTTGAAAATAGAGTACGTTTGAAAAACTCTACCAAAATGAAGAATACCGTAACTAGTTATAAATAGAAAGTTTTGTTAACTAGTACGAAATCCTTCAAGTAAGGAATACAACAAAATAGTTTTTCATAAAACACATGTAAATCACATAGCACTTAAAACACTCTAATATCCATAAAGTCCGTAAAATTTTCAAAAAGAGGTGAGTGCACTAGTGTTATGTGGAACATGGTATCATGAAAATGTCAATAAAGCTCAATTGTTCCTTAAACAAGAGAACATGAAAATCATGAAAATATGAAAATCATCTAAACTATTTAATCTTCAAGGCATATGTATGTCTAATACAAACTAAAGTATACATACATATCCAAAAACACAATTGAGTCCATATATATAGATTTGCATGAAAGGCAAATGACTCAAGGGGTATACATGTATATCTTAAAGTTTGGCAATACAAACATATACATGAAGTGAAAACTCATAAAACAAATCTAAAAATGGGATACAAGTTTGAAATGTATGAATCATCAAACTAGACTATACTAGCACATCTAATGGGTTCAAATAAGCAATCAAGCACAAACATATATAGATTTATTTGTGGCCCACTATATGTACAAGTATAAGTCCTAGTCTTAATGAAAACTAACATCTAAACAAGTAATCTTAACATGAAGCATCAAAACAATATAAAAATCATCATGATAAAACTAAAACATGATTATTATGAATATCGACATGTTATTAGAACTATGATATACGCAATAGCAACCAAATAGAGAGAACACAAATGAATTTATCTATATTAACATGGGTGTCTCAAAATAACTAAACATGTATATCACACGTCTAATAAGCATGGCATTTTCATACTAATCACTAAACAATGAAACATGCTATGAAAGATAAACATGGAAAGTATGTAAACAATAAATGGGAGTAAAGGATTGTTACCAAAACCGAAGAAGCAACTCTCCTTGTCTCCAAAACATGGTGGTCCTCTCCACCAAATCTTCCCTTGAAAGTGATGCATCCAATTGATTTCCTTTAAGTACGGAACGCATCTACTCCAAGGTACCTTCACTCTCACGTCATGTGAGAGCCCACACCTACATTAAAATTCTTAGGGGTGGTCTTTGGTACCCATATCTTATTGGGTCCATGGGGGTTAGTACCTTCTCTAACCCAAACAAAATTCTTTGCTAAATTTGAAGTATGTAGTCTATCATAGCAAAATTTAGCAAGGTGGCCCTTACGACCACAATGTGTACATGTGTACACATGAGCATACATAGTGTGATGGTGTCCATGAGGAGCATGTGTATGCCGTGGAGGGTGTGCATGAATAGATGGAACTTGTTTCTTTCGAAACAAAGTTTCCAAACGTGTATGCCCAACAACACATTGGCTCAAAGCGGAGCCCAAACAATCTACACTCTTCTTTAATAAACAAATATCATCATTGATCCTAGAAGAAGAGGTACATGCATTAGGTAGACTAGATGAAGAAGCTACACTAGCATGGCAAACATGTGCATCCATCTTATTTTGCAAAACAATGTTTTTCTTTAAACACACATCTAAATCATTTGAAATAGAAATAATTTTATTTTTCAAAGCAACATTCTCCTTTAAAACAAAATCAATTTTTAGAGACAAATTTTCATTTTTTTTCAAAATTGTTTCACAATTTTTTTAGACTTTAAAACTTTATTTTCTTTTAGAGCAAGATCAAGTTGAGATTTTAATGAATCCCTCTCATTAGCAATCTCCTCTTTCTCTTGCAAAACAATATCAAGTCTAGCAATCAAATTTTTATTTTCATTGTTAATACCAAGACTTTTCTTTTTCAAAACATTATATTTTTCTATTAATTTTTCACAAACTATAGATAGTTCTTCATTCAAAGCATGGGGATCAACATAATTATTTGAAGAACTAGCACAATCATCATTATCTAAGTGGGGTTCCAAATGTACCTCAAGGGAGTCATTCCCTTGGACCATGAAGCATTGTGAATCGGATTCTCCACTAGATTCCTCCTCTTGGATTTGTACTTGAAGCTCAGAGGTGGTGGTTGTTGTCAACAAATTTCACACTGCAAAGGCGGAATCAATGTTAGAAACACGTAAAAGATAATCTTTAGATAATGTGCTTCTAATGGCCTCAAGGGCTTGTGCATTGGCCCCTATATGATTGCTATTACTAAGGAAGGATTCCTTGGTAATGGCAAGGCAAACTTTATGACCTAGGGCAGTCATTCTAATCTTCCAAACATGAATGTTGGAAGGGTCAAACATAGGTGGGGTCATGAAAGCCATGGTAAACTATATGTGTGCAAACAAGCAAATGCAAACAATAGATTAACAAGCAAATGGATCTCACTCCTAGGATGTTAAGCATAATATCAGGAGCACTAGCTCTGATACCAATTGAAAAATACCTAGAGGGGGGGGTGAATAGGTGTAAGTGCTAATCTAGAACTAAATGCAAAACTAAGTGCGCTAAATGCGGAAGCTAATGCAAATCTTGCACAAACTTAATACAACACAACAAGTGTAGCCGAATTCCCGTGAAGGGCTCTGGACTAACTCTTCTTGATTCCCCTTGAATGGGTTGAGGTGCTATGTGAAGCTCTTGTTGGTTAAGTATAAGTTAGGCACACACAAGCAAGCCAAGCAAATAAGGATGAATATAGCAATATGAAATATGCAAGGCACAACACAAATGCAAGCAAGTAATATGAATGATGAATGATGCTTTGCACAAATGTAAAGAGAGAGAGTTTAGAGACAAGTGGATCAAACGCAAACACAATGATATGCTCCGAGGTTCGAGCACCCTTGCTCTACATCCCCGCCTACACCACCGTGTAGGATTTCCAATCCATTATACCGTCCACCGAGGACTCCCACCGAGGGAACCTTCACCGAGAAGGATTTGTTACAACTCTAGGAGTACCAAACTCCTCTCTCAAACAGCCACCTCACAACCAAGGGGTAGGCCCGTAGCCAATACAACCAACACCTCTACCGAAGAGGGTTTACAACCAAACTCCACCTCACACTAGAGGGAGCAAACCAATCACCCGATCACCTCTACCTAAGAGGGATACAACAAGAATAAGGGTGTTTACAACAAGTGGTTCCAAAGACTACAAACTCAAACTCTCTTTCTTTTTCTCTTTATCCACAAAAACAAATGATCCTAATAGATTAGGATAGATGATAGCTCAAGTGTGGAAACAAGGTGTTTTTGGAAACAAGCAACAAAGAAAAACTAATAGGGAAATCTCTTGTAAATGATAGAAAATGAAAATCAATACAATCTCCCAAAACCCTAGTTTTCTTTGATTTTTCAAAAACCCAAAACAATAGAGATGAGAAGTTTAAAGCCCAAAAACTCTTTTTAAAACTTGTTTTAAACTCTGGAAAACTGGGATTTTTTCTCTTGTAAAAACCTTGGCCAAAAACCCAAAGAGATGGGGTTTTTATAGGCCCATCAGAAAACTAGCCGTTAGGCTGATGTGGCAGCCTGACAGGCTGATGTGGACCGTTGGGCAACCACGGTCGACCGGCCCGGTCGACCCAAACAAATAGAGAGCACTGCTCTCAGACCGGTCGACCGTCCGGGTCGACCGTCCCAGTGCTGCCAAACGTGCACAGATTTGTGCACGTCGGTCGACCGGCCCGGTCGACCGACTTCACCCAAGTCGACTAGGTCAGTTGACTTAGTCGACTGATTTCAGCCTGGAACAGAAACTGGGTCAGAAAAACAGTTTAAAAATATTTTGAAAAATCTTTTAAGTCTTCTAAAAATCCACAAAACTTGTTTTAACATTTTGTATTGAAACACAAACTTGTGATAAAAATTTCAAGACATATATCAATCATATCAATTCATTTTTGAGTCTTGCAAATTTTATCAAAAACAAAACTTATATTTTTATCAAACTTGATTTTTCAATACATGAATAAGATAGTCAAAATAAGTTTGTCTAGCAAGTTTAAAGCATGTATGTATATCTAGAACATATCTAATATACATAGAAATAAAGTAAACTTGTTTTGATCTACTATTCATGAAAACCAAATCCAAAACATGAAAACGTGTGTGTTTGTGCACTTGAGCATATCAACTATACTAAGCTTTACAAATGGATCTAAAACATACTATCTAAACTATGGATACCTAAGTCTTCTTGATGATCTTCATCTTCAAGTTGACTTGCTCTAAAACTCCATCCATGGGCTAGGCAAGGTATGATCTTGATGCTTTGTCCCTGGAATCACTATGAAAAGCTTCTAAACTCCTTGTTGAAACTAATCACCAACTAATATCTTGGTTAATGATCTGAAACTTAAACAACACAAGATTATTAGTAAACATAACTACATGAGTTAATCATCATCAAAACTAGGGTGGAAGGCCTTTGGGCCAACACTTCCTACATCCGAAGCCTCACTTTCATCAACAATAATGAATTCCCCGAGGCCTAAAACGCGGACCCTCTTACCCTCGCTCTTCTCAGTGACCTTCCGCTTCAACCGCTGAGAGATTAACTTCACACCAAAGGAATTAATGGAAAACTTAGTTGGCGTGGAGTTCGAAGTTCTATACCACTGGCAGAATCTCAGGGTTGTCAGAGGGTTCGGAGTCCTTAGCGGCATGCACAGTCGCGCCTCAATACAGTCAGCAATGTAGAACCGCCAGACACGAGCTCCATCGATGAGCCTCCCCATAAAGGCCAGACTGCTATTCGGATTGCCTACATACAGTTGGTCATATCCAAACTGACGGGCAAACTGACTCGGAACATAGGGCTTCAGGTAACAGGTGTCCCCACTTCTATACAACAAGTGGGATGGCCGGATGCTAACCAGCCATTCGAAGACTCCCCGACTCAATGACATCTGCCTTCCTCTACATCCTTGAATTCTTCACCATAGCCTGCATCACGAATGTAGGAAAAGCACCGAAAAAGACTGTAGACGTCATGACGGTACATAGGGGTGGCAATTGGGTCAGGTCGGATCTAATTGGGTCGGGTCTTAAATGGGTCGACTCATAATCGGGTCGGGTCGACCCGACCCATTTATTTATATGGGTCAAAAATCCAAACCCAAACCCGGCCCAGTATTATGCGGGTCGACCCGACCCATTTGACTCATTTAACTAAATGGGTCGGCCGGGTCGGGTCGACCCGTTAGACCCAAATGACCCATTTGAATGACATGTTTCAGTACAAAGAAAGCTAATAACAAAGTTATGAGATACATATTTACTCAGATACCAAGAAAATTGAAATTTATAACAAAAAGCAATGGTTCAAGAGACAAAAAAGCCATGATGGGCTAGTACATTTCACAGAATCCACTAGAGTTTTGTTCAGCTACGTTTTTTAAAGCTTCAAAATATGAAAATCTAACTCAAGCCACTGGCTTCTGTTAAAAAAAAATTTGCCACTGAACCAGCTTAATAGGAAGATCAAATATTGGGTATCTTACCGACTGACTTTAACTTTCTTCTTGGTCCACAGCCTGTCGAGAGCACTATCAGCATCGGCCAGTAAAATATCAAAACTAACATAAGGAGACAAGCTCTGTTAACCTACATAAAAATACCAAGAAATATTAGCGTGTATAAATTAACACCCTGCATTTATTTACAAGGTCTTTAACACACAATAGATTAGTCTTAAAAGGACACCAAGCTCTCTTCCATACTCTGTGAGGTTAAATGAAACATTAAAGTCTGTAATTGGAGGCCACATGTTTCTGTCATGTAATCAAAATCTTTTTGCTGAAGTATAAATTAACAACAATCATCCGCTCTTCGAAGTATAAATTAACAACAAAAATAAATGTCATTACCTTCGTGCTCAAGTAAGAACAGTAGTAGATTCTTGAGTTAAAGACTCTCCAATACTAAGATTCATAATATCTTCGATGAGCTCATCCAAATCTAATTCCTCATTATCTAGCACAAAAGAGAACAATAAACTTACAAGTTAATCAAATAGACTATAGAAGAGAGATATAAAATATTCTTTAATAAATATATACATGAAAACATAATTCATTTACCTCTCATTTCATATAACCAATCCCGTGCACACACTAATGCTTCAACATTTTTCGGCTTGAGAGCACTTCGATATTGGTCAAGGACTCGTCCACTAACACTAAAAGCACTCTCGGATGCCACGGTAGAAATGGGAACTGACATCACATCTCTCACCATGAGAGCAAGTTCGGGATACCGGAATTGATTAGACTTCCAAAATGCAAGAATATCCACTTTGAAATTCCGATCATATCTTGGCTCATCTAAATAAAGCTCCAATTGGGATTTTTGAGAGGTAACAAATTCTTGACTCTCAAATGAATCAAAGTCGTGTAATATTGAAGCATAAGAAAAAAAATTATTAAACAATGCATGTGAGATGCTAAAATTCACAAGATGAAAATTTTTTTAATATTTAAAAAATATTTTACCTTCAAAACATCCATGCAATGTTCATCATAAATGTCTTCGTGAACTTGGGAGCTCCCCGCCTTGTTAGAATCCTCAAATGTTCTTGGCATACGAAATTCCGATTTGCTTGCATATTCATTGAAGAGAGAGAAACGCTTGCTTTTTACCTTCCCAAATTGTCTAGAATCATCTCCATACAACCGCTTGTAGCAAAATTCCACAAATTGTATCTTATATCGAGGGTCCAATACACAAGCAATAGCAAGCAATAAATTATATTCTCTCCAATACTTTTCAAACTTTCTACTCATCTCAATAGCCATTGATTTCACATGAAAATCATCACTTTCCATCCCCATCTTCAAAGTATGTTGAACAACAAAAACCTTTGGAAAATAAATATTAGCCGTGGGATATTTTGTACCGGACAAGATACATGTCACATTATAGAATACTCTTAAGAATGTTTTAATTTTTTCGGCTTTATCCCATTCCTCTTCGGATGGACAAAATCTAGTGTAATTAGAATCACTTAGTTTCATGTGAAGAAAAGCTCAGCGGTAGTATAAAGAACTCTCAAGCATCAAAAAAGTAGAGTTCCATCTTGTTGGAACATCTTACCTCAAACTCTTTCTTGCATCCAAAGAAACATGAGCCACACATTCAAGAAACTTTTGTTTTCTAATTTGAGAACCCTTAACGTACTTAATACTTTCTCGAATTTTAGAAATACAACTATCAAGTTCCTTTAATCCATCTTGCACAATCAAATTAAGAATGTGTGCACAACATCTCACATGAAAGAGTTCTCCATTTCAAGAAGTGCTTGCTTTAATTTAAGTTGTTCCTTCAACAAATCAACAAACACATCATTCGCCGAAGCATTATCCAATGTGCAAGAAAATAGTTTATGATCTATTTTCCAATCAACAAGCAAATTGTAGATTCTTTCACAAATTGCGACACCGGAGTGGGGTGGAGGCATAAAACAAAAATTAAGGATGTGCTTTTGTAGCCTCCAATCATCATCTATGAAGTGTGCCGTGAGACAAAGATAACCATCAGTAGCAATGAAAGTCCACAAATCAGAAGTCAGATTAACTCTACCAGGAATTGATTCTAAGAGTCTTTTAAGTCTACATTTTTCTTTCTTATATAGATTCAAAACATCGGACTTGGCGGTATTCCTTGAAATGTGTTTCACCTCTTCCTGAAGGTATGAAAGAATAGCTCTAACTCCTTCATATTCAACAAATTTGAATGGCAAATCATGTTGGATAATTGCTCTAATGACCAACTCTCTAAACTTGTCAGGATCAAACTTTGATGCATGCATAGTTAAAGACCCACTCGATTGAGAAAACAACATTTGACTAAGATCTCTTTGCTTCTTACAAGTTTGTAAATGCTTCAATAAATTTTTTGTACCATGACCAGTGTCACAAATATACTTTGATCCACATTTATTACACCTGCAGGTTCTTTTTTGTCCCACGACTTCTTCATCTTTAGTAAAATATTTCCAAACCATTGAAGTTTCTCTTCTTTTTTTTTTCACATGAGACCCTTTCTTGTTAGTAACAGAATCGGGTTTTTCACTATCATTCACACCAGGTGAAATATCCAACTCAATACCAATAACTTCATCAACGGAATCATTAGCATCGAACTCCATAATTATCTGTAAAAATATATATTCTTTCAAACAAAATACTATCAAATTCTCATTTAAACAACAAAATCCATAATACTCAAAAGCAGCTAAAAGCAAAACAATACAAAAATGACATGCAGGTTTGTCTCAAGAAAAGCAACCAATTTGTCATATCAAAGCGGCTTGATTAAGTATAAATAAGTCATTTGCAGAAGCATACTAATAAACATATAAATTGTATTTCAATTGCTCCCTTTTGTTGCATATATAGAAAGTGGTCAGAAAGAAAATTTAGAGTTATGACAACCTGTTAGATCATCGTGTTACAAACTAAGTCATTTGCATGGTTCTTTTCTATAAAACTATGTGGGTTGGTGATTTCATTACATCTGATTCTGTATTGACTTCAAGACTAAGATCATTTTCTTAGATAGTTCATGATAAGCAGGAGTGACAAATTTCAACTGTGCATAAATATTTGCTAGAGGGATGGATTGCTTATGATAACTTCTCTTAAGTTTCAATGGGAAACAAAGTCTCAACTGACGAACATGAATCTTCCACCAGATGCATTAGTTGTAAATGTTTTGTAGGAACCTTGTTCTTACATTCTATAAGTAGATGACAGTGGCATGATGTTGGTTTCAATAAGTTAAAATGGTTTCAATAAGTTAAAAATCATAAAATCATGTATATCAAATGCAATGCTTCTTATTCTCTGAAATAAAGGTGAAAGTATTAGTGGGATTGAGACAAACTCAGGGATTGTTTATGCAATATAATTTTGTTTATTTATGAGAATGTAGTTAAAATTAAGGGGCTTTAGGTTTTTCATAGAAGATTGTACAATGTGTATGGTGTATTGGATTTTGACGAAGAAAGGATGGAGAGCTAAATTATGAAGTCCCAGACAGCATTTAAGCAAATTGAGTGGATGTATAATATTGCAGAAATGTATGTTGATGGATGCGATATAGAAATAATGGTAACTTTATCTTATCCATTGAAATTTGTTTGCAGAATATCGGGATTTATATTAAGATTCTTAATTTAGGAGAATCTGAAGCAAAAAACTACATGCATCAAAACCCTGTTCTTTTAGTTCGTTCCTTTTGAAGGATGCAAAGCTATGAGTTTCTTGGAATCTTGCATAATCAATTAAGGGCTTTTTTGGTTGCTGCAAGTGGACCAGATTCAAAGCCCACTTGCAACAATTTTTTTACCCTTTGTTCAAGAAATCATTCTAATTGACAGGTAGATCACCATGCTTAAGAAATCATTCAGGATACCAAAATTATTCAGGATATCACACAACGGATCTGAATCTGATGAAGCTCGTGCGAATGTCTCGAAGAAAGGAGGAAGAGAAACTTACCTTTCAGATTCGTGAAGTCACCGAGTCCGATAGCTCGCCGGAGAGAAATCTGGGGAAGCTGTGAAGATGCGAAAGTACGACTTCGATCGGATCGATGGATTATTTGAAGTTGGAACTGGAGACTGGAGAGGGAGGAGAAGAAAGGATGGATTTGAATGAAGAGGCCAATGACTTGGATTGGTCGATGGATGATCTAGGGTTTCGTTGGATCTTGGAAGGAGAATTGAGAATGGCTGCGGCAGAAAGAGGGGGAAGCGGCAGGTTGGTAGCGGGTTTCGGCCACGTATCGGTGGATCGGGCAGTGAGAGAGGGCGGGGATGGGTTTCTTCACTTCGCCCGGGGGGCGGGAGGAGGGGGCGAGAGAGGGAGAGAGGTTATCTGGAGATTAGAGATATGAGGGGAAAAGAGGGGAGATTAGTCATTCATTAGAAACAAAGAGAAAGAAAGAGGAGTGGTTTTTATTTTTATTTTCCACCAAGGTTTACGTTTTTTTTATTTTGTTTTCTTTCTCTGGAAGAAATATTTTTGGCTACCCAGGATTCCTTTGGTTCGGATGGTGTGATAAATGATTCCCAAAAAATCTCTGGATCAAAATATAAAAAGGTAAACGGGTCTTAGCGGGTTTAGCTGGTTTGGTGGGTTTGGGTCGACCCGACCCATTATTAATCGGGTCTGGTAGGTCGACCCGATTATGACCCAAACCCGTATAGCTCAAACCCATACCCACTTACTCTGGGTCGGGTCGGGTCGGGTCTGAATTGCCCCCCTAACGGTATAGCAGTTTACAGACTGCAGCCACATAAGTCCATGACCACGAACACCCCTCGAATCGACGGAGAAGCGCCATGCGAACACCTTCTGGGGGCTCCTCTCCGGCTTGGATAATGGAGGGGTAGTGAAGGGCGAACCATGCCATCAAATAAGTATATGGCAAACCAATTCTGGGGTTTGGTCCGTCGCGAGGTAAGATAGTCCCCTTTCCCCGCTTCGTTGTTGGTGGCCTACAGAAAGCCTCCGTCAATGCACGAAGGCCTCTTTGAATACAGCACACCATGGCTGGAAGAAGTCCAAGAGAACGACCATGGACTAGACGAACAGCAGGCAATAAGACAGTCAGATGAATGACATCGCCAGACGAAGATGGCACCACACATCTCTTCAACCAAACCGTTAAAAAGCCAGCCAGAAGTGCCTTCTGGGACGTCGGCCAACGAACCTGGTGGTGGAAACTCTGAAGAATATCACCTTTCTCATAGGGTCCGTCGTCTTCTTCCAAAATCAAATCCCCTTAGGAGTGCTCTTGCATCCGGCGAAAGATGTCTTCATCTGTAACTCCACAATGAGCCGCTTCAGGAGTACCTTCCAGGTCGGGGAACAAATAATTCCCCCAGCTCTTCAAACTGCATGAAGCTCCCTTATGGCTCCCATGCATGCTGGAGCAAATGTAAAGGTGGCACATCAATTCCCGGTAAGTCTCAAACAAGGCGGGCTCCTGCTTCTCCAGAAGTGCCAATTCTGCCTCGCACGGGAAATATTCTTCATATGGGAGAGACCCCAAAGGCAGAGCAGAGACTTCCCACATCTCGTGCAGAGCCATGCCCAATTCGCCAACAGGGGTGAAGAAGGTCCCTGTAGCCGGGGAGTATAACTCAAAGATGGCGTAGAAGTTCGCTACGCTCATCTGAATACCATAACAGGTCGCCCTAACGGCCTCGTAGAGTCGCAGCCTCTCCAGATCTTCTTCAAAATGGGCAAGGACATATAAAATCAAGTCCCTCCACCATGCCTTGGGAGGATGAATCCACTCCGGGGTCCTGAAATCAGTGGCCGGATAATTACCACAAACCTTAAAGAACTGATTTCCAAAAGTCTGAGCCACCACGGGATTTTCTCCTACTGGGATGTCTGAAAGTACTTCCCAGGATGAAGACCCAATACGCAGCGAGGAGGACCCGCCCTCGTATAACCAGGGGACGGAGCTATCAACTTTCCCACGTGAACGGAGTCAGTAGTCCGAGTCACTTGCCACTGCATCTTCCGAGCCCTCGTCACACATTGAAAGGAGGACAAGGGAAATGGCCGCTTGCTACATGGGAGATAGTACTTCTCACCATTCAATTTGAAAATTCACTGCCCCTCTCCGGCTAGCAGCTGGTGATCGTTGTCTAGCACTGCATCTCCAAACATGAAGCCGGGCTTCCGATAGATTCTTCGGTTGGAATCTTCAAGGGGAGCAGAAGTTAAGATGCTCCTCATGGTACGCTAGTCCCCAGCATGAATAAGTGCATCCCGACCAGGAGCGCTCCGCTCGCTAAATAATGAAGTCTGCTCTTGGAACTGCAGGCCGACATTGCCGTCCAGCCCCCTGACTATTCCAAAGAGACTATTCAGAGGACCAGGAGTATAGTGCACTGCAAAAATAAGGAGAAACTATGATTAGTTCATCGGCTAAAGGAGAGCTAAAACAACAATGTAATTTTTGTTAAGGCATAGCTTCGCTCTCCGAGCGAAGCTGGCCTAACAATAGCTTCACCTTGAAGCTCAGCTTCACAGCTGGAGCTTAACTCCGCACTCCACATGAAGGCAGGATGCAGAAAAAATATCTAAGTAGTAGCTTCGCTCTGGAAGCTTGACCTCGGATAACAGAACGCGACAAAGCCCCAAGAGCTAACTTCGTCAGAAGAATACTGCTGCTTAAAAAACTATTTCAAGGGCATTAAGGTCCTTTTCTAACCGCGCTTCTAAGGCTAACTTTGCATCCTATCATCCAACAGGATGTGAATCGCCTAAGGGATAGCTTCGCACAGAAGCTTGAAGAAGAAACCCCTTCGGGTCTTAGATTCCCAATCAAGAAATCAAGGGAAATTAAGGGACTTGAACTCCCTAAGATCACTGGATCACAATGGATCGTTCTAGATTCATTATGAGATAGCCGAAAGATTAGCTTCAAGAAGAGATGAAAATCTCTGAACAAAAGGGAAAGATCCCTACCCGCGATGGGTCGTTCGATGACCGGAGGAGGAGAGGGTCCCTCCGTCATAGAGGTTGCTACCTCTTTTCCTGCTCGTCTTTTGGGAGCCATTGGAGAACTTAAGAAGTTCTTGAAATTCCAAACATGGGAGAAAGAAGAAGAAAAGATTTGCAGCTCTCTGAAAATTCAAAGAGAAATGGTGCCTTCTCTTTCAGGCCGATCAGGCTTTTATAGGCTAATGATTGCCTAAAACTCCGCCTCCTCGAAAGGAGCGCAGGCAGTCGTTTCAAATTAATTTGAAATGGCGCCTAAAGCGCCTTCTCAAGAAGCGTTACTTTAGCCCCGCTAAGGGCTAACTCCGCCGTGAGTCCAGTGTTGACTTAACGCGACGCTTGAATAACTTCGCTGAGAAATATGCCTTAGCTCCGCTAAAAGCACATCTCTAACTTCGCGGAAATTCCGTGCTAGCTTCGCCATAAACTGGCTCCTGACTTATTTGGAAATCTATCTTCAGCTTCGCTAGATGCTTAGCTCGGCTAAGAGTTTTCATTTCCTCCTAAGGAAAAGGCTTACCGAAGCTAGTCCACACTAGGTGTTCTCGGATAAAAAAGAAGGGAAACAAAGCAGATAAACAGCAGAAAATAAACATTTTATTTGATTCAAAAGGGAAGATACATTGATGCTACATCAAAGTGGTCTTTCGTACAACCGAATCATTGCTCCAAAGGCATACAAGTGGTCCTATCTACTTCCAAGGTGATAAGCCAAACCAACTGGACACGAAAGGCCTTCCTCCTGTACAAAGCCATAATCCTTCGCATAATGGCAAATTTTGTCATCAAGAAGCCGAATCTTCTTTGATGAAAATTGGCAAAGGACCGTTTGCCACCAGAAAGTCGGATCTTCTTTGATGAAAATTGGCAAAGGAAGGATCCGAGACCTTACAGGTGACGTCCGCTTGCCCGAAGTGGATCATCTCGGATAAGCGACTACCAGCCCCTTCTTGAAGTGGATCATCTCAGATAAGCGATTGCCAACCTCTTCTGGAAACACGCATCAGCTACTCCAGTTTGTTCCTCCTGCTTACGATTAAAGTTTCAACTTGAAAATCAAGAGGCAAGTTTCAGGTCTCTTTCATCAAGATGAAAGACGTGCGAGCATAGTTCACTGCAATACAAACTGGAAACAACTTAGCAGTAAATCAAAGGAAAATGCAAGCATGATACGCTAAGTCAAATTATTTGGGCGAAGCAATTTATATCCGATCCAGTTGCACTTTAAGGATTAATTTCAGTTAAGCAAAGGATAGCCCCGCTTGCACAGTGATGATGGGCTAGCTCAGCATAAGCCAAGTCTTAGCTCCGCCTAAGGCAGTTGGACTGAAGGAGCATAAAAAAGGGCCAAGTCCAAGCCTCGCCTATATGGCTAAGCCATACTGATCCAGAGGGACGCAGTCTTGACCCCACCTATATGGCAAGACTGGCTCAACCTTGAAGAGACTAAGTCCCAATTCTTGCCTATGTGGCGAACTTAACAGGCAGATTCAACAGATCAAGGCCAGTCAGATACAAAATGAAGAATAAGGAAAATCAATCCCTGAGGTAGCTAATAAAGATAAATTAAGGGAGATAAACTCCCTAAAGTTATTAGTCCATTGGTAAAGTCTCTGGATGACCGAGACTCGCCAGTTCTTGGCCGGTTAATGACCAGAGTGGACACCCTACTATTTCAGAGATCTGAGCATCCTTCTCTGAACAACCAGGAGATCTCATGAATGGACTGTTTCCTTGAAGAGGACTTCAAGTGTCCTATTTATAGGCCTCATGGCCTGATCGCACTGCCGCTGCTTCAAGCTTGAAAGTGCGAGCGAATTTAAGGCATTCAAGTACTGAGCCTTGAGAAAGGGAATAGTCTCCCTCGGAAATGCGCACAGAAGCAATGATCTTCCTCGTTAATGCAAGTGAGGTTATTCTAACCTCTAAAAAAGAGGCAATCCTTCTCGAAACTAGCCAAAAGGCAGTTGGCCTCGGGAAAGGAATGACGTTCCAAGACCAATTTGAAGCGGATCTACTCTAGGAGGCTCGAACGCTAAGCCACCCAAACGCGAAGCTACCCAGAATCGCGAATCTACACGATTCCTCAGCGAACTTATTCTAATCCGGAAGCAGGATTGAAAGCGAAGCTGAACTCAACCACCATGGTGACGTTCGTACTTCACATACCATCAATCAAAACAATTCAAAGTATTTTGAAGTCTGAACCATTCCATTGCAGACTTTCGAAAACTTTGAAGGGGGTCTTGTTGATAATCTAAAAAAGACAAGATTCCTGACTGGTCTGAACAATGTCTAACTTGTTGACATTTACAAAAGACAAGTGGTAGACAAGATGACGACCAGTTTTTACCCATCTCCGAGGGAAAAATTAGTGACTTGACTCTACTGATCCAGTGAAGCAGACAATGAGCCCAGATTGTCTTTGAAGAGACCTAAGCAGGTCTAAGATGCTAAGTTAGCTCAACATTTAGCATCACATAAGCCCAAGGGGATAGCCTCACCTGAGAGGTAAGTTTGTCCAACTTCGCCTTGAAGCCGTTCAAAGCTCTATCAGGGAGTTAACTTACAGCTTCGCCTGAAGTGCTCAGTTAACTCCGCGGAGAGTTAGCTTCGCTCGAAGCCACACGCAACCGCGCAGAAGGATGGTCGATAGCTTCGCCACAGATGTTTATCCAGCTCCGCTGAAGAGCTTTCTTCTGACTTTTCCAGATGCTCCTTCCAGCTCCGCTGTGAGCTTGACGCAGCAGCTCCGCTGCGAGTCTTTCATGGTCACCTTTGACCAATCAAATCTCCAGATGAGATCAAATCTATTCAAGATCAAATCTAATCGAGATCAAATCTGAGATCAAATTTGGTAGTTCTTTACCATAATCTCTTGACTCTCCTAAAATAAGTAAAAGGATCAGGGAGATCTTTCAGTTATTTGAAAAGAATCAAAACAGATCAGGAGATCGACGCTACCTGCTATTCCTAGCTTCGCAGAAGCTGATTCTAGCCTGCGACAAGGCTACTTTTCAGATTTAAATAGATTGACTCAATCTGCTTTCAAATTTTCAAAGGACAACTATACCCCTGCTCTCCCTATAAATAGCCCACCAGACATGCACAGAGAGAGAGGCTGAAAAATAGAGAGAGACGGCTAAACAGAGACCTATTCTCTTGTTTCCAAGAATTCAGAGAACTGCTTCTCTAATCAGGGTGCTAATACTCTAATATCTTCCTCCCTCTCAAGGAATCTCCGGAACCAGGAGAGAAGGAATTCCCAAGTGGAGGCAGTTTGAGAAGTAATAAGAGGGTTCTACCAACCTTCTATTCTCCGATTCCCCGAACCAGGCGAGAAGGGAATCTCATCGATCGCATCGTCAAAGGGACAAAGTGGTCGCACGCTGACCAGACTCCTATCGGCACACTTCTCCAGAATCTCAGAGGAGATCTACTTGTAATCTTTTTACTTCAAAGAATTACTTGTAATTTAGCTCCTCGACCCCTTTTTGTAAGTTTTCCCCCTTTGCAAAATCAATGAAAAACATGGACATGATAGTAAAAGAAATAATTCTACTTGGGGAAATAAGACATGATCATTAACTCAGTAGGGAAATTGATATCTCCTTCGGATGTTATTTGAAAGAAATTGTCAGAGGTATATTGTTAACGTGACAACCAAGAAAGTCCACTAGAGACTGAAAAGGGGAATAATAGACTTCGAGAGGAGTCTAACAGAAGCTCGCTGGGGAGTTAACGAAATGAATCTCATAAGAGATTATATGTCAGAGGTAATTATTAACATGACAAAAAGAACTCCGAGGGGATTCAGTAGGGAAAGGATTATTCCCTAAAGAGTTGTCAGAGATAACAATCAAATGTCTTGCTGAAGAATTAGGAGATTTTATCAGAAGTGATCATGACAGCTTCTCTACTTGAGAATTTGTAAAGCACCCTGTCAGAGGTGTGATGTTAACTTGACAAGGATTCAGTTACTATTAGAGGTGTTTGAACTTAACAGCAATTTGAGTGGGCCTGTCATTCTATTGAAGAGAATGACAAGTGGAGTTTGATTTGCTAGAGATATTAGCAAGATTCGTCACGAAAAAGTTTTACTGTCAGAGGCGTGAGCTTTAAGCATGACAGTTCTAATCTGTTATTGGGAAAATGAATACAGCCTTTTGTGGCCCTATCATTCAATGGACGGGAATTGGTAGGGGACTTTGGTGGGAAAAGCATATCAGGTCCCTTAGGTTTTTTAGCAAATCCTCAACTGTCAACGGATTTGGAATGCCTTTACCAACTACCGTTTGAGTTGGGCTAGCCATGCTATTCCCCTCAGCATGATGAGTTGTTGAGAATTTTATATTGGGCTTTAAAGCCAATATTTTCTTCTAGCCTTATTCACCAAATGCTTCAGGTCGTGTTAAGTGAACATTTCTGTATTCTACTGGTGACCTCTAAAATCTCACTGGGGATTAAAGAATTAAATCTAAACTTCATGGGAAATTTGTCAGGTAGATCGATATTTCTTGTGGAGCCTCCCCTTTTGTTCTTCAAGACTCTAGTTCTCAGCTGATCTTCGTGTCTAGATATGGAGTACGAACTTCACAGGGAATTATCGAGTAAGTTGAGATTCCTCGTAGAGTTCTACTTTTGTTCGTCATAATCAAGACTTTAGTCACAGCTGATCATCGAATCTGAACATGAATATGGAAACATTAAAAAGGTCCTACAAGGATGCATCACGAACCTTCTTAGATGAATTCGGCTCATTCAAGATTATTGTGAAACCGAATTGATTTGCTGAAAGAAGAATGCAGAGATGGTTGAAATTGATTCCACCTGTAGAAAGGGACTCCTTGAGGAGATGAAACAATCAAACGAGCCAGACTTGATGATTAGAGGTGTAATGTTAAATGATCATGTATAGTACTTCTTTGATCAGAGGTATAGTATTAACGTGATCATGAATTGCACTTGTCATTGATTAGCATCAGGAGTGTGTCACCGTTTAGATTCGCTAGGCGATAAGCTCCACTCGAGTAGACTACCTATACTATGAAATCTTGTCCTCATTTGATTGGTGGAATGACATATTCCAACCCCCTGCGCATATCCCGACGTTGTTGGCTGTTGTGTCTCGTCAGGGGTCTGGTTGTACTGTCGCAAGTATTATTTGCCAGACTAAATGCTTGTCGGCTATCAAATAATGGTTGAGACGGTTGTCTCCTCTTCAGAGCTGCTAAGTGGAGTTGCTAGTGCGAGAGACATTGCAATCCTTGCTTTTAGCTTTGAAATGGCTTGAGTCCCATTGCTCTAGCCATTGATGAGATAAAACTCATGACTTTTGGAAGCAGAGTTGACTACCTCCATACTCTCCTTTAGGATAAGTGTTTAGGCAGTGGCCCTTGACTTCAGGGTCAAAACACCCGCTTCAATCAGCGCTTGGCTTTTGTCCTTAAGAACATTGCACCCGCAAGTAGGATGATGAACCATCCTATGGAAAAGACAATAGTTGGGATCATTCGTTCATCCCACTTTGTCTGGGCGTCTAGCCTCTGGTAACTTGAGCTTGTTATCATTGTTGAGCAAGTGGAAAAGTGTCACTACATGCTCATATTTGAAGGAGTATTGTCTCTGATACTTCAAAGTCCTATTGAAGTTACCTTCCTTTGATCGAGTTCCTCCATGTACTTACAATGCTGATGTATCAGAAGATTAAGCTGTGTCATAACTTTTGTTGTTAATTTCCCACATGCTTTTAAGGGTCTCAAACTTTTTAGCCGATTTTTCAGCTATCTTGGCTTGTTCAATAAGCTCCTTCCAAGTGTGGGCTTTGATGGCTCTCGCAAACTTCCACTTTGTCGAGAATGTTATGCCTACACGTCTGAAGCAACATAGGTTAAGGCATACCTGCAAGGCACATGAGAGAAAGGTTATGAAACCTCTCCATGTAATCCCGTAAAGATTCTCCTCCTTCTGGATTGTCGAAAGAAGTGTGCCCATGATCACCTCGGTATCATCCTCTAGAATCGGGAGAGGAATCGGGTTTCCAAGTCGAGCCCGGAATTGATGGAGTTCACGGGAAGACTCCTGAACCAATCAAAGGCTACCCCCTTCAGGGTGCCAATGAACCAATCAAAGCCTCTTTAAATGTTTGAGGTTCGCTCTCAATAGCGTATGCTATGAAATCTGGACCAAAAGATTTTGAGATTCTAGATCTCTGACTTCTTCTTGGTTCAGTTTCCGCATTAACAATTGGTTCCTCGGGGCTTTCGTCCCTGAACGCCATCTCGTGTGTTCTTTTCCCAGAAGTCTTATCTGTTTCCCGTTTGTACGGAAAGATGTCTTCAAAGAACACAGCATCTCGAGATTCGATAATCATGTTTACATGAATATCTGGTATTTCTGATTTATGAACCAGAAATCTGTAGGCACTACTATTCAAGGCATAGCCTATGAATATGCAGTCCATAGTTTTTGCTCCCAACTTAGTCTTTTTAGGTAATGGTGGGAAGGTGTCCTTCCATGCCATAACTCGAATGGTATAAGACCACGTTTCTTGTGGGGTACTCTATTTAGAATATGATTTGCAGTTAATAGAGCTTCCCCCCACAAGTTCTGCGGAGCTCCAGAACTTACGAGCATGGAATTAACCATCTCCTTCAAAGTTTTGTTCTTCCGTTCAGCAATTCCATTCTGCTGAGGAGTGTATGGTGCTGTAGTTTGATGGATTATACCAAAACTAGCACATAACTCACTAAAATCATTTGATTCATATTCTCCGCCTCTATCAGATTTTAGAATCTTGATTTTCTTGTTGAGTTGATTCTCAACTTCGGCTTTATATGTTATAAACATATTTATTGCCTCACCTTACTGTTCAAAAGATACACATAACAGTATCTTGTACAGTCATCGATAAAAGTAATGAAATACTTTTTACTGCCTCTAGTTGGCATAAACTTCAAGTCACACAGATCGCTATGAATTAACCCTAAAGGTTCTGTATTTCGATCTATTGAGTGAAATGAATTTTTCGCCAACTTGGCCTCAACATAAACCTCACACTTGCGAATTTCTTCCAAGTTGAGTTTAGGAATATATCCCAGATTAGACAAGTTCTTCAAAGACTTATAATTTACATGCCCTAATCTAGCATGCCACACAAAAGGAGACTCAATCAAATAAATAGAAGAATTTCTTTTATTGATAAGCTTTGGGTACAAATACACAGACTTTTTATCTACCACTGCAACATTGGCTTTAAAAAGTTCATCAACAAAATAACCCTTTCCCACATACATCCCTCCCTTAGTAAGTACAATTTTATCGGATTCAAATACCATTCTAAATCCTTTCTTACTAAGTATTGATCCGGAGATCAAATTCTTGCGGATGTCTGGAACATGAAGCACATCGTTAAGAGTAAGCTCTTTCCCCGATGTCCACTTCAGGATGACCTTGCCCTTTCCTTCAACCTTTGAGACGGCTGAATTCCCCATGAATAGTTGCTCATCTTGCTCTAGTATTTGATATTCTGAGAATAACAATTTCTCCGAGCAGATGTGCCGAGTAGCTCCCGTGTCTACCCACCAATCCTTATTATTGGTTGTCAGATTCACTTCTGACACCACAGCTGAAAGGCTTGGCGACTCATGGTCGGTCAAGTTTGCCTGTGGATGGCTCTTCTTGTTCTTTTTGAGGCGGCTGCGACATTCATTCGCCTTATGCCCCTCTTTGTTGCAGATATAGCAAGTTCCCTTGAAGCGCATGTTCTTGCCTTCTTGGACCTTGCCTCTGTACCCCTGGGAAGTCTTCTTCCCCTTTAAGTATTTGGAAGTAGACGCTTTCCCCTTTGAGTCTTCGATCACATTTGCTTTTGCTTCGTAGGAGTTCTTACTGCTCCTTTTCTCGGACTTTCTGTTGTCCTCCTCGATTCGAAGCCTCACAATGAGATCTTCCAACTTCAACTCCTTTCGCTTGTGCTTAAGGTAGTTCTTGAAATCTCTCCACTCAGGTGGGAGTTTCTCCACGATAGAAGCAACCTGAAAAGTTTCAGGTAGGATCATACCTTCGGCTTCTATCTCGTGCAAGATAAGTTGGAACTCTTGCACTTGACTGATTACAGTCTTGCTGTCCACCATTTTGTACTCCAGAAATCATCCTACGACGAACTTCTTGGTACCAGCATCCTCAGTCTTGTACTTCTTGTCAAGACTGGCCCATAACTTCTTTGCCGTTGTTATAGGACTGTAGACATTGTAAAGAGAGTCATGCAGTCCATTTAAAACATAATTTCGGCAAAGGAAGTCACATTGAGCCCATGCATCAGTTGCAGGCTCTGGTGGATCTTCTTGCAGGAATCTGGCCAGATGAAGAGTTGTCAAGTAGAAGAGCATCTTCTGTTGCCACCTCTTGAATTCTGTGCCATCAAATTTTCCTGGCTTCTCCGGCTTCGGGTTAGGAAGCGGAGTTGGCATCAAAGCTTGTAGCGGCATGCTTGGTGCCTTGCTTGAGCTATCTTGATTAGTCTCAGACATTTTTTGCAAATTCAAGCAGAACAGAAGTAAGAAACTTCAATCGTAATTGTCTTAAGATTGTTGGGTATTCTGCTTAACAAGAATCAATCTGACAACTAATCAAGATCACTGATATATCAACAATCTAATTGGCCAGGTCGGCAAATATCAGGTGGGAAGTTTTCCGTTCAATAGAACGTTCCTTAATTTAAGAACCACCTTTCAATTTCCTTCCTTGGTTAAAGCACCAATTAGACTGAATCTAAGTCAGTCTCGATATACTATAAAGTATATCCCCTGTATAAAGGATTTAATCCATTTATACAGTATTTAGAGTGAGGTACGCTTAGAGCGAATTTCCTTAAGACAATTACGTCCCCCGCACCGGTGCTAACGGGATAATGGACGCTGGTCTCCCAAGATACAACACTCTTTCACGGTATTTGGATAGCACTACCAAATCACCGTACGGTCGAACCGTAGTCAACCAGTACCTTCACAGGATCGTTGAAGCAGCGGTACAAGGACAAATTTCAACTGAATATTTGCCTTTACTCTCTGGAGGAGCACCCACTGTTGAGGACGAAGGAAGGTTGAAGAATATTATTTCTTCAGAAGTACCAGATTCAGACAACAATTCTTATAAAAGAATCTGTTGAATTTTTTGATTCCTCTTTTAGAACAATTTTGCAGAATCTTCACACTGGAAGTCGCTTCAGAACTTCACCGCTAGTTCAGAATGCAGAGCTTCAGAACTCAGATAGAGAAAGAGAGATTATTGTTGGTGTTTCTGTGTTTTTCAATTAAGAGTTTGGAGTGCTTTATATAGCACTCCAAGAGGGGCCAACAGGACTGAAAGATTGCAACCTTTCGACCCAACCATTGCAACCTTTGGGCGTCCAACTGGTTTGCAACCTTTGGCAGTCCAACTGGTTTGCACCCGTTGGCAGTCCAATTGGTTCGCGACCGTTGGCAGTCCAACTGGTTTGCACCCGTTGGCAGTCCAATTGGTTCGCGACTGTTGGCAGTCCAACAGGTTCGCAACCTGACAGCGGAGCGGGTCCGGTCCGGTTCGAGAGCGGAGCTGGTTCGGCCCATACTTTGAGACCCGATTCAAAAAGAACCAGGCCAGGTAGGGAACCCGAACCCGGCACCGGCGCCGGCGCCGCCAGCGGCGGCGCGCATGCGCATGCATGCCTGCATGTGCGGGCATAGTTCCCACCTTTTCGCGCGCGAAAACTCCAAGTACCCAAAGGGCACGCCCTTTGTTCTCAATTTTCTCTATATATACACCACAAACTTCCATCCCATGGCCAATGTGGGACTAAATGCTTTAAGCTACCTTTAGTCCCGTTTTTGGCTTTGAATTAGACAATCTTTGGACTTGAATATCTCATTCATTCGAAGTCGGAATTGAACAAGTGAATATACCACGTTCATCCCCAATGGAAGGAGAACACACTCCAACCATCATCCAGCTGATTTGATCAACGGATCTCGCCATAATTCAACTCGAAGATTCGCCTTCATATTCTTCAATTCCAACACTCATGTCATGCCAAAAGGTAAAAAAAACAAACATGTAGTAGTGAGTTTAGACTATTAACTGAACTTATGAGATAAACAAAAACTTCTATCAGCAAGGCTGGGTTTCAAGGGGATCTTCTTCTAAATCTATAATTTGTGAGATTCATTCTTCATCTTCTAGTGACTGCAAAATAACTAACTTGTGTTATCAAATATTGGATCTGAAAAAAAAAACGCAAATGTATAACACAAAACTAATACAATTCCCACAAATTGGTAGTTTCTTAGTGAAGAAAAATGCAGGAGCTAATATTAGATTGAAATGATGCTCACACCAACTCACGCACACACTTGCACATGCTAGCATTTTTCAAGTCAAAGTATATATATTTACATGTATACTATCATGTAATAATTCAAGCCATATGTACATAAACATATCAATAATCTAAACCCGCTTATATATTTCATAAAAGAAAGAGGAAAAGAGGGAGACTCACATAATGTGGTAAGACTTTGCGGCGCACCGACGGAAGCTCTGGCGGAGGCGTCCGGGGCCGCGGAGGGTGTCGTTGGATAGACCATCTCGCCGTGAAGGGCGTGGGTGCGTTCACGCTCGCCTACAGTGATCCACGACGATCTACGGAGAGCCGGAAAATAGCTCGGAGTAAGGTATTTCCGGCACATGAAAATAACCCACATGAATTAACACACATTCAAAATTATACATTAATATAAACACACATAAATACATTATATACAAGCATATACCCAAGAATTTGCATAAATAAACAAATATGATCCATTGTAGCAAATGAAAGAGAGGTAGATAATAACCTGAGAAAGTGAGGGGGGGCTCGACAAGGGTGATTCACGGCCAAGAAGGAGGCACGACTAACATCGACGGATCTGTGGCGAATCCCGCGGAGGAGATCGGTGACTCCAAAGGCCCCCAAGTTCGTCGTGGTTGAGTCGATGGGTTCCTATGCTCGCCGGAAAGAGAGGGGAGCAAGCGGATGCGCTGCCATGGCCAGGGAAGATGAGGAGATGACCAAGGGAAGGGGTGTTGGAGATGCGCAGGCTGGGCGTGGGGGCTTGCTGTGGATGCATTAGGAAATAAGATGGCATTAATTTGCAGGGTGGAGGAGCTTGCTGGAGGGAAACGAGAGGGGCTGAACTTGTGCTATTGGTGCAGCCGGCCCAGGGTATAGGAGCGGAGCAAGTGGTTGTGCACGCGGCAACAAGGAGAGGGGATCCGGGGTTTGTTAGGATATGATTATGAAGATGAGATTAAGATTATGTAGTTAGGATCTAATTTCTTAGTTGAGATAGAATTAGGATTGAATGAATAGGGTTTGGATTTGAACTAATGGGTTAATGGGTTTCTGGTATGTGCATGGATAAAAGATTAATGGGTTATGAAATAAGTTAAGGGTACTTGGATATGGGGATAAGAAATGACAAAACATAATTATAAATTATTAATAACTATTTCAAACAAAATAAATAATAATCATAGATATAATTAACAATTCATAATAATAGCATTTATGGAAAATGATTTACATATTTAATACAAATGAATAGATATTAACAATAAGAACTATAACTATAACTAATAAATAAAATAATGATTATTACCAAAATAACTTTAAAATAATTGATCTAACAAATAATGGAAAGGATGAGATATAAATCAATTTAATTTATAATACTATATCACTTATAATATATATACAAACACATGTATTTATATACACGCACAAAATAGATAATCAATAATAATAAGTAAATCTAAATAAAATTTATAAAAGTAGTATTACAGTATTATTAGTTAGGGGATATTACATTCTACCCACCTTATAAAATTTCGTCCTCGAAATTTCAAATAAAGTAGGGAATGATAAAAATCAGATTAGGAAGAAGATGAAGCTTCCACACCACTTATCGCTACATCATGGGTCCACTTGTTTCCGCTGTGCGCTCTGATCTCTGCTACCGGCTTCAAAATAGAGTGACCAATTCCAAGAGACAAGATCAGAAAATATAATAGATAAGGAGAATAGGAATCAGAATGAAACAAAGTTTACTCTAAAAGAAGGGAGGTAATCCAGAGAGATTGGAAGATCAAAGATATGGATTTTCAAAGGGAGGACAGTCAATTCTAAGTGGACTCAATATCATTGTGTGAATCTTATATGTATATTACAGTGTAATGATAGCTCGTTCAATTTATCGGTAAGAATCAGGTCCGTTTTATGTCGAAACCTGGCTCTGATACCAAGAAAACCCTGTCACGCCCCGCTTCCCAAAATACGCTGGAGCGGAGACGCGAAACGAATCGGCGACGCATATACGCAAGGAAAATACCTCACGTATACGCGCTAAGCCTAAAGTAACCTAAACAAGCTATAAATCTAAACCATAATAATCAAGGATCACTGCAATAATATATATAAAGACTACACATGATCTGGAATGAAATAAGGAACAGAATAGGAGCCAAAGGTGATATACAAGAATCAAAGAATAATAGCAGGAATAAAGAAATGCAAGAATACCAGAATCAAAGAGAGAGAGTCCGGTTCCTCGCAAGTCGTACAGTCTCATCGTACATCTGCACAGAAGAACAAGCGTCCAATATCTGAACGTGCAAATCCAGGGTCGTCAGAAAGCGACCTAGTGAGTGTGTGTGTAAAGGGGAGAGCTCGTGCATATAAACAAGGTGCATAAAGCATTAACAAGAATAACTGCAGATATAAGATAATCAAATAACATGATACATAAGCAACTGAATAACAATAGCAAGAATAAGAGTACAGGTACAAGACAAGTAAAATAACCGTAACAAACAACAGATGTCTAGGTGTATATCCTAGCAATATCACTAACCTAGTACATAATCTGGTCCTGGTTACAATCATGTGTCTATCATAATGATATATATAGATATACAATCAGGTAATTACAGCCAGTCACAATACATCAACAGTTTATTATTAATTATGTCAGCGAACACCAATTGTCACATGTAATAGACGTATCCCATACTACGCCTACCATACATGCCAATCGATGTCCTCAGTTATTGAAACTGATTGGTTGGAGACATTGTCCATGCTTTAGGTGGGTCCCGTGCATACCCGGGACCACGGCCCAGACTTCTGGCACTGAACCAGGACCTACCGCAAGGTAGTCAGGAACAGGTACATGTATAACATGTATAACAGGAACAGGACGGGGTGTCAGTCACCCCACGGGAACCTTGCAGTGGAACCCTCTTTCGGCTGCGCAACCTAAATCCTAGGTCCACCCAAAATACGGACGCTGTCTCCTCCATCAATCTCCCCAATCCCAGTGTAAGTTGTTTAATATCATGTTATTACTTTATCAAGATTACTTAATATGCATGTTACTTGAATCACTGGGATAACTCGGTGGTAGTCACGGTAACAATATCAACATGTAATCAGGATACCGGTATAACAGGAATATATAATATCAAGGAACAGGATACTGGTATAACAGGAATATGTAACAAGTAAAACATGAAAGTGTTGTTACCGTGTAATAATATTTTTCCCAGCAATTAAGTAACATGAACAAGATAGTTATCAGGTAGATACCAAGTATAATCAGTCAGGTTTCTAAGATGGGTAATGATCTACTGTCATGAATAGAATAATTCGGGTAATGTATGTAATCAACTCATAATCTCAAAAGCTATCCTCATGAATCTCAAATATCAAACCTTATTAAGGTAATCTGGTACAGTAATCACAAGTCCCATAAATCAACAATCGATTCTCTCATCCAACGGTCAACTCTGATCCTCAAGTCATCGATATATCCAAATCTCAATAACTGAAATACTACATGTTTTGATACATAAAATCAAATCTTCATTTTCTAATTCTATCAGGATTATCACACACTCTCACTCTATCAAGGTCAATCATAGGATCCCAAAGTCAAGTAACATATCAGATATATATCTAAGATCTATCAGGTCAAATCAATTCAATCAATATCTATTCCTCAAAATCAGATCCATCCAACTATAGTCAAGATCATAACTAAAGAGAGTAACGTCCTCAATCAATAAGAAATCTAGATTATCTTTATATCTAGTATCCAACGTCGGTAAGATCATCAGTACTCCATCAACATAATTAAGGTAAATCTGAAAGTCTTTGGTCTAATAATCTAAAACCAAGATCATGTTACATGTCTATTTCAAGGGTAAGCTATACACTCACATAATGACAATCCAACAAGATCAATCTCCTCTATAAACTGATCAAGATCCAATATAAATATATCATAGGTCAACTCCAACTCTAACTAAGTCAATGCCAGTCCAAGTATCAGCAAATCAGTATATTGGTAAAGCAATGTCATACCTAACACTTCCTCGATATCCATAGAGATTCTAGTCGGGATAATCACCGACAACTGCCAATAAACACTATGCCTAATATATGTCCTTTAATCTCAAATATAGCGTAGTTCAACTGATCAGTATATCAAATCAAGTCACAGTCCAGGGTATCCAATGCTAGGCCTAAGCCAATACCGGCGATCTACCGACACATGAAATGACACTAACCAATACTCTGATCAACAAAATAAATAAAGTGAATGTTCGCTCATGACTCATAGAGTGATACAGATATTCACACTGGTAAAATAAATCAAATAGTCACATGAAATGATAAAAGTAAAACATAATACACATAGACAACGGTAAATAAGAAAATGAGACAAAAGCAAACACTCACATGAAATGACGCAGTTCTCTTGCAAGAATTGCCACAATACAAGGATTGAAAAAAAAAACAACTCAGATGGTGAACTGCTACTCAAGCATTAGCTTCATGTGCGAGGTATTTCACTAGGATAACATAAAGAAAAACTAACTGAAGTGTGTAGCATATTTCAGTGAAAGTTTCAGGGTACTCATGTCATGCCAAAAGGTAAAAAAAACAAACATGTAGCAGTGAGTTTAGACTATTAACTGAACTTATGAGATAAACAAAAACTTCTATCAGCAAGGCTGGGTTTCAAGGGGATCTTCTTCTAAATCTATAATTTGTGAGATTCGTTCTTCATCTTCTAGTGACTGCAAAATTACTAACTTGTGTAATCAAATATTGGATCTGAAAAAAAAAACGCAAATGTATAACATAAAACTAATACAATTCCCACAAATTGGTACTTTCTTAGTGAAGAAAAATGCAGGAGCTAATATTAGATTGAAATGATGCTCACACCAACTCACGCACACACTTGCACATGCTAGCATTTTTCAAGTCAAAGTATATATATTTGCATGTATACTATCATGTAATAATTCAAGCCATATGTACATAAACATATCAATAATCTAAACCCGCTTATATATTTCATAAAAGAAAGAGGAAAAGAGGGAGACTCACATAATGTGGCAAGACTTTGCGGCGCAATGACGGAAGCTCTGGCGGAGGTGTCCGGGGTCGCGGAGGGTGTTGTTGGATAGACCATCTCGCCGTGAAGGGCGTGGGTGCGTTCGCGCTCACCTACGGTGATCCATGACGATCTACGGAGAGCCGAAAAATAGCTTGGAGTAAGGTATTTCCCGCACATGAAAATAACCCACATGAATTAACACACATTCAAAATTATACATTAATATAAACACACATAAATACATTATATACAAGCATATACCCAAGAATTTGCATAAATAAACAAATATGATCCTTTGTAGCAAATGAAAGAGAGGTAGATAATAACCTGACAAAGTGAGGGGGGGCTCGGCAAGGGTGATTCACGGCCAAGAAGGAGGCACGACTAACATCGACGGAGATTTGGCGAATCCTGCGGAGGAGATCGGTGACTCCAAAGGCCCCCAAGTTCGTCGTGGTTGAGTCGATGGGTTCCTATGCTCGCCGGAAAGAGAGGGGAGCAAGCGGATGCGCCTGCCATGGCCAGGGAAGATGAGGAGATGACCAAGGGAAGGGGGTGTTGGAGATGCGTAGGCTGGGCGTGGGGGCTTGCTGTGGATGCATTAGGAAATAAGATGGCATTAATTTGCAAGGTGGAGGAGCTTGCTGGAGGGAAACGAGAGGGGCTGAACTTGTGCTATTGGTGCAGCCGGCCTAGGGAATAGGAGCGGAGCAAGTGGCTGTGCACGCGGCAACAAGGAGAGGGGATCCGGGGTTTGTTAGGATATGATTATGAAGATGAGATTAAGATTATGTAGTTAGGATCTAATTTCTTAGTTGAGATAGAATTAGGATTGAATGAATAGGGTTTGGATTTGAACTAATGGGTTAATGGGTTTCGGGTATGTACATGGATAAAAGATTAATGGGTTATGAAATAAGTTAAGGGGTACTTGGATATAGGGATAAGAAATGACAAAACAATAACTATAAATTATTAATAACAATTTCAAACAAAATAAATAATAATCATAGATATAGTTAACAATTCATAATAATAGCATTTATGGAAAATGATTTACATATTTAATACAAATGAATAGATATTAACAATAAGAACTATAACTATAACTAATAAATAAAATAATGATTATTACCAAAATAACTTTAAAATAATTGATCTAACAAATAATGGAAAGGATGAGATATAAATCAATTTAATTTATAATACTATATCACTTATAATATATATACAAACACATGTATTTATATACACGCACAAAATAGATAATCAATAATAATAAGTAAATCTAAATAAAATTTATAAAAGTAGTATTACAGTATTATTAGTTAGGGGATATTACACAGTGAATCAAGGCAAAATCAGAGAGGTTGAAAACCGTTGAGAAGAATCCTCCCAGAATCGATCGGTTGAAGCCAAGGAAAAAGGCCATTTCGTCACAATCCCGGACCTAAACGAGAAAACCAACTGAAGATAAAGTCAGAACGTGAAACTGGGGAGACCCACCAACAAGGTGTGGCCACCTGGCCACATCCTGGCCGCGGAAACGCGGCCAAAGCCGCGTTTCCGCGGCTTGGTTAGGGAGTTAGGGGGAGCGTTTGCTCCCCCAATCTTCCCGGGATTCCCCCTAGTGGTTTTCATTATAAATACTGGTTTGAGCTGAGAAAAAGAGGACGCCATGCAGAGATAGGATTTAGACTAGTTTTTTTTTTTTTTAGTGTAGGTTATTGTTTTACTTTTCACGTAATTTTTAGCTTTCATTTATGTAATTCAAAAGAGATCAGACTTTCATAGAAGAACAAGAATGAAGCTTGTGCTGAGAGTGACACCGGTATAAGGTTTCTTTTTTTTCTTTTATCGTTATGAAATCGAATCTGTATTTTCATTTTGTATGTACTTCGTTTTAGTTTCCTTCTTCTTCTTCTTTTCTACTTCACTCTTCTTTTGGTACAATTGTCTTCCAAGTGAGTCTAAAAGCATCGAAAGAGCCTTGCCCTTGCGAGTGCCACCGATAGCTCATGACGATGGATGTGAGTCTCTCTGTATTATTTCAAACTTGAAGTTGTCTTGATGATGTAATGTGGAAGAGACAATACTCAACTCTTATGGGCTATGCGTTGATTGCCTCCACTTCAAGGTAACATCGTCGCCAAAGATTCAAGGTAAGGTTTTTGGTAAAAAGAAGGTAAGTAATTATTTTTCTTTCTTTTCTTTTATTCCTGTAGATTAAATCACCAACACCTCATCTTCCAAATCCTTTTCCAATTCATTTGTACATAGTCATTTTCTGATTTTCTCCGCCTTATCCATCTATCGCTTTCTTTCTAACTTAACCTAACTCTTTTTCATTTTCATTTCTTAAAACAAAGAAGAACCTTCGTTTTTCTTCATAAAGATTTCAATAAAAAAAACCTTGAACACTTCTATCGCTAACCCTCCTTATGGATCACGACCCGCATAGCCACTTGCTATAGTGGTAATTATTGTGCACTTGCACATCTCCATGTTGAAGTTCTGAAGTTTTGTATTTTATGTGCAGGTTTAATGTTTAATCAAATTTTGGCGCCGTTGCCGGGGAGGGTAATGGTTTTTATTGAAATCTGGTTTTTATTGATTTTTTAGAACTAAAACGAATTTTTCTTCTCTGTTGCAGGTTATAGGGCAAGAAAAGCAGGAAAGAAAGATTGCAGTGACATATAAGTAGTCTTGGGCCTCTGTTCCAGAAAACAGAGACCAAGTACCCTCTGAATTGCCGCGTTTGCTCGGCTTTAGCCGCGTTTCCGCGGCAAGGAAGAGTTCACTACTGACTGGTTTTTTTTTTTTTGCAGGGCTGCTTGCTTTGCAAAATTCTAGTTTTCTGCAACTTTATTTCTTATATGCCATCACCAAAAGCCTGCTAATAAATCAACAGTAAAATATTTGTTGAAAAAGTTAAAAAAATTGATTAGACGTTGCATTTTAGGCACGTGTCTTTTCAATTTATTTTCTTTACTGTTGAATAGTGCTGGAGCAAGGTACGTTCGCATTGCATTTAGAATAGGACTCATCTCTTGGTTGATTTACATCGCTTTGAGTGAATCTTGTTTACATATCTTGTACACTTGCACAAACAGATCTTAAGGCACCACCCCATAACAAGATAAGGTGGGGATTTAATCACCCTTCCTTGGCCCAAAAATCAAATTCCAAGCACTCACTAACCCGAGCCTAACTAAAAATGAGTAGACGTTGGCCCTAGGGAAATCTCGGACTCAATTAGGAGATTATCCTAAGGGGGAAAGGTGTTGGAATTTGACTCCTGCCAAATCAGTGTCTAGGAAAGGGATTAAGGGCCGAAAGTCTGAAGGTTGGTGGTTATTTAATTAAGGAATGTCTTTGACGGATAACCTCCCACCAATCTTGCCCTGACCTGCCTGATTAGCTTGTGGTCAAAGTCTGCATTATACCTCCCGTGGACAGTCTAACCAGTTAGGAGTCGTCTAGGTCATAGGTCTACCCTAACTTAGTTTAGAATTTTTTTTCTTTTTATTTGTTTGCTTATTTGTTTGTTTTTCTTTGTTTGTATTCTATTATGTGATATGGCTTATAATAAATATTTTTTCAATTTTAATAGTAATCCATATTACACACCGACCTCATTTTCGGATATTACCAACCCGGCATATCATAACTTTAACCAACCTAGTGTGCCGGATTGGTCTTATCCGAATCAATATAACCCATGTCCCCAATTTTATAACCATAATTTCCATGATAATTTTAACTCTTCACAGAGTCAATGGGGATTCACCTCCCCCGAGTCCAATTTTCAACCAACTTGTCCTCCTTATCCACCTTGTCCACAATATTTCCAAGGTTCATACTCAGCTCCACCAGTCCAAAATAGAAGACCATCAATTTTGGAAATGAGTATACGTGAGTCCAAACAAAAATCACAAAATCTGATGGGCTCACAATTTCACCACCAATTCCAAAACAACATGTCATCTTTTTAACAAGACGATGAACCCATCAACTATGAAAAGATGCTTGAAGCCATGACTCAGGCTCAAAACGCTCGTAATCATGACATAGATATGATGGTCCAATCTCTACGTTCTCACCATTTGATCAGTTCTGATGTCAGTAACCATTCTGTTAGAGCCGAAGAGTCATGTTGTTTTGGAACACAAGGTTCCATTTTAGCACAATCATTTGAACTTGCCCAAACTCCAAAATTTGAAAGTGACAATGACAGTTTGGCAAGTTATCCTTTTCCTGAAATCGAACTTGAAAATGAATATGATCATGAACCTCAACTTAGTGATTCAATTTTACTTCCTGATTCAATAATGACTCCGGTGTCTTCACCTGATTTCAATCTTTTCCCCGAGTCAACATTAGATCCTGTGCCAATTCATCATGAATTGAATCACCCATTTTTGATGATCATATTGAACTTGACCAATTTTACACTTTTGAAAATCTTATTGACAAATTGGCAAGTTCTCATTTTTATGACATTGAACTCAATGAGAAATGTGACCTAGATTCTCAAATCTGTGATCCAGTTCAAATTCCAGAATCAATACTGACTCCTGTTTTGTTACCGGACTTGAGTAATATTTTAAAGTCAGTTTTGATTCCCACACCTATCATTCTTGAACTTGAATCACCAATATTAAGTCACATTCCATTGTTGGAAAATAAATGTGGACTTGAATTTCAACTTCTTGACTTGGACCCACTTCCTGAACCAAATTCGACTCATGAACCTTTACTTGACTTAAGTCACCTTCCTGAGTCGGTATTAGTTCCTGTACTTCCTGAGTCCAAGTCAATCATTCTATTTTTTCATACTCCATTTTGGACAAGGCGGTTGACAAATTTGACTCTAAAATTAATTATAAAATTTGGAAATTAGATGAGGTTAAATATTTAATAAAAATCATTCATGCATATATCATTTTAATGGGCTATATTAAAGAGATTTCTGGTGGGTTCCTCCGAACCCCACGAAAAGTCGATTGGGCCGCATTTCGTGGACCAATCAGACCACCACCGGAACCACCACCTTAAGATTACATTTTCCTTCCCTTTCTTCTTTTTCATGCATCTATGCATTAATTCATACATTGAGGACAATGCATGAGATAGGTGTGGGGGAGGGTTCTAACATAACTTAGGTTTTTCTTTTTAATAAAAATAAAAATAAAAATAAAAAATTAACATTTTCTTTACTTTTAAAAACTTTTTGAAAACAGAAACAATATTTTGACATATTCTTTGTAAGAAATTAAGTTAATTTTAAGGAATAGGAAAATCAAAATTAGGATTTCTTAAATTTGATCAAAATAAAATTATTTGTTTGATTTTTAGGGTTAGGAAGATATTTGTCAAAGTAATTTAGTCTTGCTCTTTACCTTAATGAAATATGTACACTTCATACACTTACACACTTAGGGTTCAAAAACAAAGATCCTTATGCCTTATATATAAAAAAAAAGAAAAAAACAAATCTATGAAAAATGAACAAATCTAATTATTGATTAGCTAGGTACTTTGGCCTAAGCAAGCCTTAGTATTTATGCGAAAGATGATTAGATAAGTTTGAAATATATGTATATATATATATATATATATATATATATATATATATATATATATATATATATATATATCCTCTGATTAAGCTGGGTATTTGTGCCTAATAAAGCATAAGTATTCACGCCTAAAAGGGGTTCATATAATAAAATCCTTAGTTTTGTGGCCTTATTTGCTCGAGTCCTTAAGTCCTTGGGGTGTTTTCTCACCCGGTGCCCTAAGACCGTTTGGTTTGAGAGTCATCGATTAAAGGCTCGTTACATGGGCAGATTAGAAATCCTAATAGAACTAAGGAATAATACCACAAAATATATATATATATATAAATAAATAAGGCATAAGAGTTAGAGTTAATGAACCCTTAGTCAAAATTTTCACGATCACAAGGTGCATATGACTTAGGGTTAGTAATAGACTAGATGAGAAGTACAATTTAACTCCTTACCTTGATTGATAACAAATTTTTGAATAGAGACTAAGTTTAGGAATGAAAAATTCAGCTTTCCTATAACTTATAGATTACTTAAATCTTACAATTATATTTCAAATATTTTTCTCTTTCAAAATGCTTTTCGAAAATACTAACTCTTTGTTTCTCTTTCTTTATGGATTTTGTGGGTGTAATCCACTGAAAACCCTCACGAGACAAAACTCGTCCTCTAGGGAAAACCTAGAGGTTTAACGGCTTGTTGTACATGCTCAGTGCAATCGCGTGACCTGCGAAAGTGGTCTAATATTCCTTAGTATAGTTTAGTTGTTTTGCTCGAGGACGAGCAAAAGATAGGTATGGGGTGTGATTGGTCACTAATGTTGCACATTTATTATCATATTTTCATACTTATTTTAGAATAAACTTTACATTGTCCTAATTAAATGTTTAATTTATTTGCAGGCCTATTCCTAAAGGAGAGTGAAGAGAAATGAGCCCAAAAGCCCACCAAATTCTGAATTAAATTAGAATTAATTCGAACTCAGTGAATCAGGGCAAAATCAGAGAGGTTGAAAACCGGTTGAGAAGAATCCTCCCAGAATCGATCGGTTGAAGCCAAGGAAAAAGGCCATTTCGTCACAATCCCGGACCTAAACGAGAAAATCAACTGAAGATAAAGTCAGAACGTGAAACCGGGGAGACCCACCAACAGGGTGTGCCCACCTGGCCACACCCTGGCCGCGGAAACGCGACCAAAGCCGCGTTTCCGCGGCTTGGTTAGGGAGTTAGGGGGAGCGTTTGCTCCCCCAATCTTCCCGGGATTCCCCCTTGTGGTTTTTCTTTATAAATACTGGTTTGAGCTGAGAAAAAGAGGACGACCATGCAGAGATAGGATTTAGACTAGTTTTTCATTTTTTAGTGTATGTTTTTGTTTTTCTTTTCACGTAATTTTTAGCTTTCATTTATGTAATTCAGAGGAGATTAGACTTTCATAGAAGAACAAGAATGAAGCTTGTGTTGAGAGTGACACCGGTGTAAGGTTTCTTTTTTTTCTTTTATCGTTATGAAATCGGATCTGTATTTTCATTTTGTATGTACTTCATTTTAGTTTCCTTCTTCTTCTTCTTTTCTACTTCACTCTTCTTTTGGTACAATTGTCTTCCAAGTGAGTCTAAAAGCATCGAAAGAGCCTTGCCCTTGCGAGTGCCACCGATAGCTCATGACGATGGATGTGAGTCTCTCTGTATTATTTCATACTTGAAGTTGTCTTGATGATGTAATGTGGAAGAGACAATACTCAACTCTTATGGGCTATGCGTTGATTGCCTCCATTTCAAGGTAACATCGTCGCCAAAGATTCAAGGTAAGCTTTTTGGTAAAAAGAAGGTAAGTAATTATTTTTCTTTCTTTTCTTTTATTCCTGTAGATTAAATCACCAACACCTCATCTTCCAAATCCTTTTCCAATTCATTTGTACATAGTCATTTTCTGATTTTCTCCGCCTTATCCATCTATCGCTTTCTTTCTAACTTAACGTAACTCTTTTTCATTTTCATTTCTTAAAACAAAGAAGAACCTTCGTTTTTCTTCATAAAGATTTTAATAAAAAAAACCTTGAACGCTTCTATCGCTAACCCTCCTTGTGGATCACGACCCGCATAGCCACTTGCTATAGCGATAAGAATTGAGCACTTGCACATCTCCATGTTGAAGTTCTAAAGTTTTGTATTTTATGTGCAGGTTTAAAGTTTAATCAGTATCTCAATGGTTCTGGCAACATAGATTCTGAAGAAGAAGGTTTTCCGTAATTAAAGGGTATTGCTACCCTGGAATTAGTACCTTGAAAGGTACCCTTTTGTTCGACCAGAACCTGACTTAAGTCGAGGCTATAGTCGGCCCTGGAGAACTGAATGAGAGAGTGCAAACCCCCTGTTTCCTTCTTTGAGATCATAGTAAATCCCTTCCTCTGCTTATCATGTTGGCAGAGGCAGCTGCGAGGTAAGGCACCTTCACCGTCTTCTTCTTTCGAGACTTGAGTTTCTCAGAAGTTTGAACTGACAGCCGGTTGAACACTAATTGCTGGTTTCGAGGAGAAGTTGTGGGGATTGGTCCAAAAAAATAGTGGACGGAATGTACCATCACAGGTTGACACCTCGCTTGTCTGCACTAGGTGTTGGAACTTGCTTTTGATGATACATTTGTAAAGACATATCATTGGAGCTCTATCTTACAAGCCTATTCAAGAGTTCTACATGCTCAAGACTTCCCAAAGAGAGTAGTTATGGATGTGTATTGTAATGTTTAATAGTTTGTTTAAGGCCTTGAATACACACACACATCATAGCCCTTCCAGTCGACTTATACCTCTTAGGAGTCGACTTATACATAGTATAGTCGACTTAACAAATTCCCTAGTCGACTAACCTTTGTCCTGCAAAGATACCAACTCTCTATTTTTGATCTATATGCATTATTAGTCAACTTAACAGACTTCATAGTCAACTAATAACCTGATGTAGTCGACTTATATATTGTTCTGGTCGACTAGTTTCAGTTTCCAAAAACTTGTCCTGTGTTTCTATCTTGACCTAGTCGACTTGGTCACTTTGATAGTCGACTAATCTAGTCTAAATTGCCTAACCTAGTCGACTAACCCCCTACCCCTAGTCGACTAATGGTAGTTTCTGACTGTTGGACAGTTTCTGTTTTCTAGTATTTTATCCAACGTTTATATATTCAAAATTGACCTGATAACTACCCTAGCTGACTATGAATTTTAGCTATAAATAGGAATGTTATCCTAGGCCAAAAACACTAATTCAAATCAAAAGTTTTCTAACCAAAAACTCTGTTCAAAATTCTGATTTTCTGAAAACTTGTTTCCACTTTCTGTTTTTTCACCAATTCCTACTCTATTGTGAAGATTTCTGAAAGTCCACCTATAATAGCCCTTGTGTTGGCCCAAAGGCCTTCCACTCTAGTTTTGATGATGATTAACTCATGTAGTTATGTGTACTAATAAACTTGTGTTTTTAGTTTCAGATCATTATTCAAGTTATTAGTTGGTGATTAGCTTCAACAAGATGATTTGGAAGATTTCACATGTTGTTCAAGATCCCGAGAGTCAAAGATCATATATAGCACTTGCTCGGTGGATCAAAGAGTTTGGATCGAGTCGGCTTGGAGATTGCGCTCTACAAGAAGACATCGGTACCTTAGTTTAGTTTTGTGTTTGATCCAAATTGTAAAGATTAGAATAGTATGATATGCTCAAGTTCACAATACACACGTTTCATGTTTTGGTTTTCGGTTTTAGGTTTAACCGATCTTGGTTTTCATGAATAGATATTATATCAAAACAAGTTTACATGGTTTAATGTATATTAGATTTGTTCTATATACATGCATGCTTCAACTACTTAGACAAACTTACTTTGATATACCTATTCATGTGTTTTAGGTTTTGTGTTTTTAACAAAACTTATTTTTGGAATTAAAGACAAAAACTATGATATATATATATGTTTTATGTATATTGGATTATATCCATATACATCATGCCTAAATGTTATTTAATATCATGTTTTTGTATTTGGATGAGTTTTGGACAAAACGTATTTTCTATTCAAAAATCTAAGTTTTAGAAAATACAGTTTTTAGTTTTGGCAAAATTTCTATAACACAAAAATAGTTAAAAATGTTTGAGATTTGTGCTAAACTTTTAACACAAGTTTGTATTTTAATGAAAAATGATAAAACTATTTTTGTGGATTTTTAGAGATTTAATGGGATTTTTTAGGATTAAAAATTACATGTTTTTGCTGATCAGAACAGCCTCTGCCAGGCTAGGTCGGTCGACCCCTACGGTCGACCGCACCAAGTAACCGGTCGACCGTCCAGTCGACCGACGTGCACGGATACGTGCACGCTGGCTGCCTATTGGGCCGGCCGACCGCACAGTCGACCGACTGCATGCAGGCTAGTCTCTGTTTGTTTCGGTCGACCGGGCGGTCGACCGGTAGCTGCCAACGGTCAAAATTAACCGTTGGACGGTCGGCCAGACGGTCGACCGTTAGTTCATTTTTGGCAGATTTGGCTGCCAACGGCTATATTTTTCTGGGGGCTATAAATACCCCATCTATGGCCAGTTTTCTCGAAGATTTTTTTGTGCGAATTTTTCCTTACTATCTAGTGTTTTCACAGCAATCAAAAGAAGTTTTTGGATTTAAATTGAACAATCTATTTGGTGTTTTAGCTAGGGTTTGGAAAATCAAAGAAAAGGGTTTTTGGGAAAAAGAGTTTTGATTCAACTTCTATATCTAGGTTTCAGTTTTTCCTAAGGATTTTCTTTGTGATTTTGATTTCCATTCCATTGGTTTTCTCCACACTTGAGCTACATCTACTTTCTTATTCTATAGGATCTTTGTGTGGGAGAAAGAAATTGTTTGTGGTTGTTATTTTGACCACCAAGTTGTAAACCCATTATTTGCTTTGTGCCTTGCCCTCATTGTGTTGAGGAGGTTGTGCATTTGGGTTGTATCCCTCAAGTTGTGAGGTGATCCTTGTGTTGCTTGGTGCTAATCCCTCAAGTTGTGAAGTGATTGTTTGTTGGATTGGAGTTGTGCCTCAAGGAGGAGGTTGTGTTTGTAAGGAGAGGAGTTGGGTACTCCTTGTAATTGTGATTGCTCCAAATCCTCGGTGGAGGTTCCCTTTGTGGGAGTCCTTTGTGGACAAGCTAGTGGATTGGAAATCCTTCACGGTGGTGAAGGCGGGGATGTAGAGCTGGGTGCTCGAACCTCGAAACATATTTTGTTGTTTGCGCTTGATCCATTGACTCTCTCTATCTCTCTCTTTACTTTGTGCCTTGCAACTATTCATATTGTGCATTCATAATTACTTGGCTTGGTTGTGTGTGCATCACTTGTTGATTGCACTTGAGTGTATTTCATTAAATTTTTAAATTCCGCATTGAGTTTAATTAGATTAGCATAATCACCTATTCACCCTCCCTCTAGGTGATTTTCACCTTGTCAACGATCGCATACAGATTCAAGGCTTATAGGATCATTTATAATCACTCAAAGAGGATCATTGTACAAGAGCGTCTTCGGGTTGAAGAGAGTTTGTACAAGGTGTTGTGGTCTTCTTGGTTGTAAGAAGAGTTGTACACATTAGGCAAAGGGGATTTGTCAAGTGGTGTGCAAGGTGTTGATTTTAGGTGTACAAAGTCAAAAGATAAAGGAAAATCTCAAGCGAGTGGCTTGGGGACTGGATGTAGGACGAGGACCGAACCAAGATAAATCTCTTGTGTTTGCGTTTATTTATCTTTTCTGAGATTTAATTTCCTTTTATTGCAAGTACTTTATTTCTGTAACACTAATATTTTGTTTGAGTGTTGACGTATATTCTAGATCCTACAATTGGCATCATCTCGGGACCAACAATTGGTATCAGAGCCCGGCTCGGCATACAAGCCCTGCATACCCAGTCAACAACAATACAAGGGTGGCAACGGAGTTTCCTTCGTAACAATTCAAAGAAGGACATTCTACACAACGTCCACCGCTATTTGACGGATCCAACTACAACTATTGGAAGTGTAGAATGAAGATCTACTTGCAATCGATCAACTATGAACTATGGAACATAGTAGAAGCAGCGTACACCAAACCGAGTACCAACTACTTCGCTTAGAGTGATAATCAAAAGAAGAATGCGAACCTTGATGCCAAAGCGATGAATGCTTTATTCTGTGCCTTAAAGAAGAATTTAACCGTGTATCAATAGCCACTTCTGCAAATCAAATATGGCACACTCTACTGGTAACACATGAAGGCACAAATAAAGTTAAGAAATCTAAAATTTCTATTCTTGTCCACAGGTTTGAACTTTTCAAAATGAAGAGAATGAAACCATCTCAGAAATGGTTACAAGGTTCACCAACATAACAAATTCCTTAGCATCTTTTGGAAAGCAATACACTCAAGTCGAAAAAGTTTGCAAGATCCTTCGTGCACTCACACCAGATTGGGAGAAGAAGACAACTGCAATAGAAGAAGCGAATGATCTCTCAACAATATCGTTAGAAAGCTTATTGGTAATCTAATGGCATATGAAGTGCAACTCGAAGACTGAAATAAGGATGAACAACAATCTCTCTCAAAGAAGAAAGAACTTCCCTTCCATGCATCCTCAGACACGGACAATTCAGATAACGATGAAGAGGAGATGACAATGCTTTCAAGAAAGTTCAGAAAGTTCTTGAAGCAAGATAAGTTTAAATATTTTAATTGTAATAAAATAGGCCATATGAAGAAGGATTGCCCATTGCTAAAAAACAAAGATAAATTCAAGAGCAAAAAGTTCAGAAAGAAGAAAGACTACCAAGCATCATGGGAAAATAGTGAGTCCTCTTCCTCTGATGAAGAAGAAGCCACTGAACATGCCAACATCTGTTGCATGGCTCTAGAAGAAGATGAGGAATAATTTTCTGAACTCTTAAATGCATTTCAAGAATTATACAATGATCTTAAGAATGAAAAGATAATGAATAAAGTTTTGACAAAGGAAAATGAAAAACTTTTCAAAGAAAATTCTTGTTATGCTTCTCAAATTTCTTCTATAAATTCTCAAAAAGATGATTTTGAAAAAGTGATATGATCATTAAAAAAAGATAATGAAAATTTATTACAAAATAATGTTTTATTGAAAAAAGAAATTATATCTTTAAATGAAAGAATATCTGTTTTAGATAAAGACATATCAATTTTCAAAATGAAGTATGAATAGATTTTGAAAAATGTGACTAAATTTAATCAAGGAAAAGAAAAGTTAAATGATTTGTTATTATATCAAAAGATATCACATAATCATTATGGTCGTAGATTTTTTGAAAAATCTACATATGTTAGTAATCCATAGAATTCTTTTGTGAAAAGAAATATTGATATTATTTCAAAAAGAATTAAGAACAAGTTCATATGGATTCCTAAAAACTTAAGCATTGTTGATAAAAATACTTATATTGCATCATACATACATGATATATGTAATTCACACAATTATGTGTATACTAACAAATGGAAACCAAATTCAAATTGGGTTTGGTCTCCTAAAGGTTAATGCTTTGATCTTCTAATATTTGGTACCATTCTAATGTTTATCTTTCAGGTACCATATAAGAAGTTTGATAAGAAAATTATTTCAGAACATTTATCATATATATATAAATATGTTATGACATATTTTTTACAGGGGGAGAACGCATGTTTTTCTATATCTGCTATAAACTCTTTTCTGCAGGGGAGAACATATTTTCTGCAGGGAGAGAACATATAACATATTTTTCTGCAGGGGGTATTCATGCACACAAAGTGTCATCATCAAAAAGGGGGAGAATGTTGGAACTTGCTTTTGATGATACATTTGTGAAGACATATCGTTGGAGCTCTATCTTACAAGCCTATTCAAGAGTTCTACATGCTCAAGACTTCCAAAGATAGTAGCTATGGATGTGTATTATAATGTTTAATAGTTTGTTAAAGGCCTTGAATACACACATCATAGCCCTTTCAGTCGACTTATACCTCTTAGTAGTCGACTTATACATAGTATAGTCGACTTGACAAATTCCCTAATCGACTAACAATTGTCCTGCAAAGATACCAACTCTCTGTTTTTGATCTATATGCATTATTAGTCGACTTAACAGACTTTATAGTTGACTAATAACCTGATGTAGTCGACTTATACATTGTTCTGGTCGACTAGTTTTAGTTTCCAAAAACTTGTCCTGTGTTTCTATCTTAACCTAGTTGACTTGGTCACTTTGATAGTCGACTAATCTAGTCTAAATTGCCTAACCTAGTCGACTAACCCCCTACCCCTAGTCGACTAATGGCAGTTTCTGACTGTTGGACAGTTTCTGTTTTCTGGTGTTTTATCCAACGTTTATATATTCAAAATTGACCTGATAACTACCCTAACTGACTATGGATTTCAGCTATAAATAGGTATGTTATCCTAGGCTAAAAACACTAATTCAAATTAAAAGTTTTCTGACCAAAAACTCTGTTCAAAATTCTGGTTTTCTGAAAACTTGTTTCCACTTTCTGTTTCTTCACCAATTCCTACTCTATTGTGAAGATTTCTAAAAGTCCACCTATAATAGCCCTTGTTCACGATCACATACAGATTCAAGGCTTATAGGATCATTTGTAATCACTCAAAGAGGAGTATTGTACAAGAGCGTCTTCGAGTTGAAGAGAGTTTGTACAAGGTGTTGTGGTCTTCTTAGTTGTAAGAAGAGTTGTATACATTTGACAAAGGGGATTTGTCAAGTGGTGTGCAAGGTGTTGATTTTGGGTGTATAAAGTCAAAGGATAAAGAAAAATATCAAGCGGGTGGCTTGAGGACTGGATGTAGGTCACGAGGACCGAACCAGGATAAATCTCTTGTTTTTGCGTTTGTTTATCTTTTCTGAGATTTAATTTCCTTTTATTGCAAGTACTTTATTTCTGTAACGCTAATATTTTTGTTTGAGTGTTGGCGTATATTCTAGATCCTACAATTGGCATCATCTCGGGACCACACTAGGATGGTGAGATATGAACTGGCTCTTCGGAGCAGAGTTTTCACTTGTTGCTCAGATAATCCCGCAAGTATGTGTTGCCTGGATCCAACTGATCCAATACGGAGACTCAGGGAAAATGAATGTTAGCCCGCTTGGGTTGAAAACCCTGAGCTTAGCCCTCAAAGCTTTCTTTCTTGTGATAGTTGAAGTTAGGATAGTTTTGCCTGAAAGAGTAGCTTCGCAAGGCGAAGCTACTGTTTTAGCTCTGCCTTTGAAGGTGAGCTTAGCTCTATTGCGCAGAGTTCTTCCTGTGAGCGAGGCTGAAATAGCCTCGCTGTTAGCACTCAACGGTGCTTCGGCTAAAATCCTTAGCACTTAGTGCTTTAGTTCTAGTCTGGCGGCTAAGAATTGTCTTAGCACTTAGTGTTGTCAGTGGGAGCGATGCTGAATCAGCAACGCTTTTAGCACACAGAAGTGCAGCCTCGCGTGATAGGTGAGGCTGAACACTGCAAAGACTTGAATTAGCTTCACGTGATGAAGCTATCTGATCATTTAGTGCTTTGGTTCTGCCGCTAGCGGCAAGCCAAGCACTGCCCAATAGTGTTGATGATGTAAGCGGGGCTGCAATAGCCTCGCTATTAGCACAAAGTGCTATAGCCTTAGCCTCGCGAGACATGCGGGACTTAGCTCTGTGTAGAGCTCAAATACTCCTGCAGTCAGAGACTATTTTAGCTTCGCAGGAAGCCGAATCAAGAGACTATCTCTAGCATCGCATAAGGTTACAGATTTTGCAATCCACATAGCCTTAGCAAAGGCTGTTTTAGGTTCACAAGGAACACAATCCACTATCTCTAGCTTCGCGCACAGTGTTAACATGCTGGTGTGAGGCTATACTAGTCTCTACTTAGACTGTGCTAGACTCACATAGAGTCTGTTTAGTTTCTCCTGAGACTGTAATAGGCTTGCAGAGAGCCTTATTTGTCTCAACAGAGACTTATTTCCAAGAGTTAGCCAGAGGAGCTCTGGCAACACTGACCTCCCTTTGCTTGCGCACATGTAGGGGGCTTGTGTTACCCTCAGAGAGAAGTTGTTCAAACCTCTCTTGGTCAAAGTGAATGATCAGCGTCTCAGCAATAGCCCCGAAGGTCTGATCGTCGCATTACAATACTTGATTCTCAGCAGTGAAAAATACAGTCCCAAGCGGAGTCGCCATCTTATTTTTCATTGAAAATTCAATAAAAGGAAAACTTACAAATATTGAGGAGCAAAATTACAAGTAATTCTTTAAAGAAAGAAAAAGAAAATTACAGATAGATCTCCTTTGAGATATCTGGGGAAGTGTGCCGATGGGAGTCTGATCAGTGCGCGATCACTTTGTCTCGTTAACGATGCAAGCGATCGATCTTCAAATGTTACTGCTTGGGAATTCCTTCTCGCCTGATTCTAGAGATTCCTTGAGAGGGAGGAAGATCTTAGGATATTAGTACCCTGAATTAATCCTTGTAGGATTAGAGAAGTGATTCTCTGAATTCTTAGAAGTGAGAGAGTAGATCTCTTATTGGCTTAAGCTTTGAAGCCACCAAAGAAGCTTATGCTCTTCAAAAAACCTCTTGGACTTGAATTTCTTCAAGACCCTGAGCTAGCCTATTAGTGGGCTATTTATAGACTCAATAGGGAGTTATGATTCCCTTGATTGTCTTCTCTTAATGAGGGATCATAGATGTAACTACCCGTTAAATCTCCCCACTAGGCAATAAGGAGTTATGATTTCCTTAATTGTCTTCTTTTAATGAGGGATCATGGGTGTAACTACTCATTAACTCCCCCTGCCCCCCGCTAACTTAATGGGGCGGTTACTTTCCTCATGCGAAGCTAGCCAGTTGAGGCGAACTATACATTTTAGCTCTTTCAGCGGAGTTGTGCCAAGCTTCAGGCGAAGATAGAAGTTGGCCTTTTGTGCGGCTGTGTAGAGCTTCAGGAGAAACTATAATTAGCCTCTACGAAGCTATAAGTTAGCTCTCTGCGGGGCTCTGAAGAGCTTCATGCGAAGCTATCAAGAAAGCTTCATGCGAAGCTATAATTAACTTCAGGTGAAGCTGTAAGTTAGCTCTCTGCGGAGCTATGAAGAGATTCATGCGAAGCTATCAAGAAAGCTTCAGGCGAAGCTAGAATTAGCGTTAGGCGAAGTTGTAAATTAGCTCTCTGTGGAGCTATGAAGAGCTTCATGCAAAGCTATCAAGAAAGCGTCAGGCGAAGCTAGAATTAGTTTCAGGTGAAGCTGTAAGTTAGCTCTCTGTGGAGCTATAAAGTGCTTCATGCGAAGCTAGACAAACTTAGCCTCTTAGGCGAGGCTATCCCCTTGGACTCATGCGAGACTAAGTGTTGAGCTAACTTAGCATCTTACGCATGCTTACGTGTTTTCAAAGGCAACCTTGGCTTACTGTCTGCTTCACTGAATCAGTAGAGTCCAAGTCGCTGATTTGTCCCTCAGGGATGGGCAGAAACTGGTCGTCAGCTTATCTGCGACTTGTCTTTTGTAAATATTGACAAGTTAGACATCGTTTAGACCGGTTAAAAAGTTGTTTGAGATTGTCTTTTTTGAGTGTCAACAGTCACGTGTTTGTCGTGTTTTCATGGGTGGTGACTTATCATCTGTTGTAGTTTCTAGAGTTGAGAACTCTGCAATGGCCGATGGAGGTAGTGGCCAAAGTGGAGGTCGTGGTCTTGACTCGGGGAGAGGTCGTGGACATGGAGACAAGGATCAACGTCATTGCACTCATTGTGGTTGGACGAATCATATGTCTGACAAGTGCTGGGACAAGTTTGGTAAACCCGAGTAGGCTCAGGTTGTTTATATTACTCATCTAGCTGCTATATCCTCCTCCAGTGTTGCTTCCACTGTGCAGATAGCTCAGTCTGACTATGACATAATCCTTCAGCTCCAGACATTCCAACTATCTCAGTCTGCATATAGAACCATGTATAGTTGTGCTTCAGATATGAATGCATTTATTGCTTCTTCTGCTAAGCCTTGGGTATTAGATTCAAGAATATCCCCACATATGGCATGTATTAAGGATAAATTCCATTTTCTTTACTTCAATAATGTTATACCTCTTTCACGATGTGTGGGGAAGAAATTGTTCATGGCCACTACTTCTTTATCCTTAGACGATGTCTTATATGTTCCCACATTTCCTGTTAACTTTCTTTTCATTAGCAAACTTGCTACTCAGAATAATTGTTGTGCTATTTTTTTATCCTACCCATTGTGTGTTGTAGGATTTGCTGGCTGGAATGAGGATTGGTTCAAGTCATGAAAGTGAAAGTCTCTACTACTTGGACAATGGTACACTCAACTCTTGTTTAGCTGTGATCTCCTCTTCTGATACTCTGTTGCAGTGGCATCAAAGATTGGAGCATCCTTTGTTGCAAAATTAGGTCAAGTAATTCCTATTGAGTCTGTTTTTTTTCTTTATATTATGAGTCGTATTAGTTAGAAAAGCATCATCAAGCTTCGTACCCTAGTTGTGTCAATAATAAGAGTAGTTCTTCTTTTAATTTGGTCCATTCAAATGTTTGAGGACCATATTGAGTAACTTCTCTTTCTGGTTTTTGGTACTTAGTATTTGTAGATGATTTTTCTAAAATGTCTTGGGTGTAGTTTGTAGCACCCCGTTCCCAGGATACGTACCCAGATACGTGTCCTAATTTTTTCGACCATATTATTTCAATTATCTTCCTATATTTGCCATTGAGTTGTGATTGCTTATGTTATTTGGTATTGGATCTGGATTCTCAGTCTTAGAGTCAACCTTGACCTGGACCGGGAACCCAATACCAGCATATTGTTCGATTTGACCTTTCTGGTAGTCCAATTTGACCGATTTTAGTTTCAAATACTGTTTTCTAATATTTTAGATTTTTCATGATTTTCTGAAATTTTTCAGAATTATTTTGCAAAATCTTCAAAACCGGTGTCGATCAGCATCGCTGATCGATTCCCGAATTTTTAGTTTTTGAATGCAGTTGAATTTTTAGAAATTACTTTCACATTACTTCTTAGGATCTCATTTTCTATCTATATATATTTTTTGAGATTTTTCTGAATTTATCAAAATTTGACCGATTTGGGTGTCGACAAGTGTCGCCGAAAGATTTCAGAATTTTTAATTTGAAAACTAAATTGAATTTCTCAAATCCAATTTCACCAAGAATCTTAAAATAATATTTTCTATTTTTGAGAATTATTCGGAGCGATTCTGAAACAGTCAAATTTTACTCTATTTAAATAATAATATTATTTCCCTTTCTTTTCTTTTCTTACTTTTTCCTCCTCCACTCCTCTACTTTATACCCTCAGGATATCCTATTAATTTAATTATTTAATAATATATTTATTCATTATTTTTTATTTCTTTTCCTTTTCTTTACTTTTTCCTTTTCCTTTCTTTTCTTTCTTTTCCTTCTTTTCTCTCTTTCTTTCTCCCTTTACCCACTCCCATGCCGACCCATGCCCTGCACCAGCAGCAGCAGTACCAGTACCAGTAGCTATAATTAGAGTCATCCCCCCTCCACACTTCTCCCATACTCCCCAACTCCATCTCCTTCTTTTTATCTTTCCTTCTTTCTTCTTTTCTACCCATTATTCTCAAAACCAGCACCCTCACTCTCTCTCTCTCTCTCTCTCTCCACCCTCAACCGCCGCCTCCACTACCAGGGCCGCCGCGCCACCATCGTCCCCAGCCGGCGTCGCCGCCCCCAACCTCCCCACTCCCCTTCCCCACTTCCCTCCTCTCCAAATTTTGTCTCCTTTTCTCCAAATTCAACAAAACCCATCACTCCACCCTCCTCTTCTTCTTCAAAATTGTCCATCAATCCCACCAATTCCTCCACTTCCACCACCATACCACCATCTCCTCCTCCAACTCCCCACCACCGCCATCAACCACCACAGCCAACACCATCATCACCACCACCATCATCACCTTCAACATCAAACACCACCAACACCACCAAACCAAATCCCCAAACCCCCTCCTCCCCGGGGGCTAGCCCCCCCACCTCCGGCGGTGGCTGGCCGCTGGCCACCACCACATCCCCCCTCCTTTCTTCTTTTCTTCTTCCTTTCCTTTCTTTCTTTCTTCTTTCTTTTATTCCTTTCTTTTCCCTTCTTTCCATTTTTACCCTTCCCCTCATTTCATATTTACCCCAACTTATCCACAGCACTCTCTCTCTCTCACCTACAACTTCCTCTCACTCTTTCTCTCTCTAACTAATCCTCTCTCTCTCCTCCCTTATTCTCTCTAATATATATTTATATATATAATTATATTATATTATATATATAATATGGATTAGTATCTTGCTCGCACGTGTTCGCGGACTTCCCTGATTTTAACTCGGTATTGCATTCCGGTTTTAAGCGAGTACATTTCTTGTGTTGCTTTATTCTTTGCTATCATCGTTTCATATCTAGTGATTGCTATTTTAACATCTATTGCATGATATATTGACATGTTATTACTTGACTCCTGATCCTGACACTTGATATATGACACCGGTACTTGACATGTTATCACTTGACACCTGATATATGACACTTGACAATTGACATGTTATCACTTACTTGATATGCTTTCACATGGTACTAGTACACTTGACCTGATATTGTGACGCCTAACTGGATACTTATACCTGACACCTGTATTGCATATTCATGATTATCACTTTACGGGGAGTTGGCATGATTATTATACTGTTACCAGACCTTTGGTACTCCTGAACTCCTGTGCTCCTGAACTCTTGTATTCCTGAACCCCTATAATATGGAGACTCCAGATATTATTCTCCTGATACTATACTCATGTTGATCCCCATAATTGGATAATCATGGACATTGGATAATTGTATTTACAATAGACATTATTACTAGGCTATATATATAATAAAGTACTCAACTTAGACTGGGTGGGAGAAACTGATGGATAACGGTATGATGCCATATTTATAATGATGGATATATCTGAAGTGTCGTATGGGGCGCGTAATGATAAGTCCCTGGAAGCATTAGCCTGATATCTTAAGTGTCGTGTGGGGCGCGTAATGATAAGTCCCCAGAAGCAGTAACCTGTACTCCTGAGCCTAGTCCCGGGCAGAGACGGGACCCACTATAAATATGAGCCATCAGATTTATCAGTTTCCGAATAATAACTCGTCTTATTCATAAGTAGATGTACGTGTACCGGTAACACATACATAAGCATATGGATCGGATGAATAACATAAGAATTTATAACCAACAGTAATAATATTAGGAACGTGTGATATTTGGTCTCTCCTTTGTTCGGGTCCTGGTACTGACATATCAGACCCGAGTAAGTTCTACTAGAGTGCGAACTCTAGTATGGACTATCGGCGATGTGAGGCACTGGTAGGGAGGCGATTGAAATATCAAACGGTACTGATAATTATTATTGAATAACTTAAAATGCAACACATTTATATTCTCTAGTTATAGTGATAAATCATTTAATCAGGTGGTATGCTCTGAGTTGACACCCTACTTTATGACATATGATTTTTGGGATACAATGATTACTACTGACACACTCTTATTCTGTTACTCTGAGGGCAACTCAAGTTGTATGAACTCAGATGATGGTGATATCGGATATGTGGTATATAAATGAGGGTTTCCTTATTTGGATTATCCTCTTGACGTATCGATCCCGTGAATCCATAATCTAGCTTATACAACTAGTTTTATCCATACTTGTATTTATCGCATATTTAATGTATTTATCACATGTTTATTTGTACCTAAGCTCTCGACATTGTTTTATATGCATGTTTCTGATTCAGACTTATCGATATACATGTATTTACTTCATTTCGGATTTACCGTCGTTCTTTTAATTTCTTTTATGTTACTTGTCATTGCTTGTACCTGTATGTCTGGACCACATCTCTTGATCATGTACATGTGTGCCTGATATGCACGCCACTTGGCTTTATCATATGCACTCGCGGGTTGCATCTGACAACCCTAGATCCTCATGTCCAGATCCTAGAGTCCGGACGATGGTGACCTTGCTGTAGCTGATCAGAGTGCGCAACGGATCCTTCTGTGGTGATCAGAGCGCGCTTGAACATCGTCGTAGCTCTCCCTCCCAGCTCTTCTCCTGATTGGCTCCCGAGGCCCCTCTTGTTGCTCGTGAGCACCTCTCAACTTTTGATTATGTCTATCCTTTTGTATATCGTACTTTTGTATTGTCTGGAGATGTAATATCCATCACTCTCTGTAATAACCATGTACTTATATTTTTCTGTTGGAATGTATATTACCACTGTGCTTTCGCACTCTGATTCTTTCCTGTACTGATGCTTAGCATATATACGTGAGGGTATTTTTGACCTGCGTATATACGTCGCAGTGACGTCTCCGTACCCGCTGGATCGGGGCGCCACAGGGTGGTATCAGAGCCTAGACTCTAACATCTTCAGTACAACCAGTTGGCAGATTAATAACATATTAATTTGCAGGTGGAGAGCACGAGTCTTGAATATACATTCCAATCGCATGTGCAGTGTTATCTATTCCTTCCTCGCAATCTCATCCTTGGATCCTAAGACCCTTCTATCTTTTTCCTTTCAGCTTCTTCCCGTCAACCCTTCAACCAACTTAGATATGGAAGGCCGGAGAACACGTAAAGATCCTGGCACTTCTTGTAACAGTTCTAACGGAGAAAGCGACAACATGATGAGGGCACTTCATGGTATGATGGAGAGTCAGCATCAGCAGACAGAGCTCTTGCGACAAGCGTTATTGACAACACCTAGAGAGCAGAGGCCTGGTAATGTATCCAATTTCAAAGACTGTAGCCAGCTACATTTTCGGGTACTGAGGAGCCATTAGACCATGAACAGTGGCTGATTGATGCTAAAGATCTTATGAAGGCAGCTCGAATCTCAGATGGGAACCAAGTGGAAGTGGCTAAGATACAACTAAAGGATGTGGCCAGAACTTGGTGGTTGGAAGAAGAAGCGAGGCTGGAGAAGCCCATCACTTGGGACCAGTTCTCGAAGAGTTTCTACGAAAGATTCTTCTCTAAGACGGCCACAGAAGGAGATGGAAGAACAATTTATCAGATTGTAGCAGAGTGACTAAACCGTAGACGAATATGCTGCAGAGTTCCTAAGACTGGATAATGAGGAGAACCGAGCGAGTAGATTCCATCAAGGCCTGAGGATGCAGATCCAGATATTTCTTATACCCCAGACACTCAAGACGTATTCTCAGGTCCTTATCGTCGCTCATGAGGTAGAACGGGAATTGGGAAAGAAGCGTCAGGATGAGATGCAAAAGAAGTCAGTGAAGAGACTCTTTTAGTTGAAGGGAGGTGAAGACTTAGTCAGAACCCTAGATACCCCACTAGCAGAGCAATTACTCCGATCTCTCCCTCAACAAATGAGATGTGGGTATTGTCTGAAGTTCGGACACTACAAGCGTGATTGCCGAATGGCAAACAAAATATGCTTAGCATGTGGGTCTGATGGTCATTTGATAAGGAATTGTTCATTCAGATGGATGGGGAATACCACCCCGATTCAACCAACACTTTCGGTACCACGGTGAGAAGGGACTCAAGACTAATCGAAAGGAAAACTCCATTCCCTTCCCCTTAGTATGTCTTCAATCAAGCACAGAGAAGATCAAGAGGTAGAGCAAATGGAAGAAAGCGTATAGCATATCATTTGACCGCCAAGAAAACTGAAGTATCAGATGAAGTGGAAACAGGGAGTGGTGCCTTATATTTGGAACAAGGACCCCTGAAGGTGACACCCGTGACTATTATCCCCATTTTGTCATGTCTTGAGTTGGTAAAAAAATTTCATATCAATTCTATCATGATATTCCCATCAACCCTATTTTTCTGTGTTCGTCTTCCCCTTATCGAAATTTCGAGGACGAAATTTTTGTTAGGTGGGTAGATTGTAGCACCCCGATCCCGGGATACGTACCCAGATATTCAATTTTTTTGACTGTACTGTTTCAATTTTCTACCTATATTTGCTTTTGAGTTTTGATTGCTTATGCTATTTGGTATCGAATCTAGATTCTCAGTCTTAGAGTCAACCCTGACCTGGACCGGGAACCTGATACCAGCGTACTACCTGATTTGACCTTTCTGGTAGTCCAATTTGATCGATTTCAGTTTCAAACATTGTTTTTCAATATTTTAAATTTTTCATAATTTTCTGAAATTTTTCAAATTATTTTACAAAATCTTCAAAACCGTTGTCGATCAGCATCGCTGACTGATTCCCAGATTTTAGTTTTCAAATAGAGTTGAATTTTTAGAAATGACTTTCACATTACTTCTTAGAATCTCATTTTCTACCTAAATATATTTTTTGGGATTTTCTGAATTTATCAAAATTTGACCGATTTCAGTGTCGACCGGTATCGCTGAAAGATTTCAAGATTTTTAATTTTAAAATTAGATTGAATTTCTCAAATCCAATTTCACCAGGCATCATAAAATAATATTTTCTATTTTTGAGAATTTTTCGGAGCGATTCTGAAATAGTCAAATTTTACCTTATTTAAATAAAAATATTATTTCCCTTTCTTTTCTTTTCTTACTTTTTCCTTCTCCACTCCTCTACTTTATACTCCCAGGATATCCTATTAATTTAATAATTTAATAATATATTTATTCATTATTTTTTATTTCTTTTCCTTTTCTTTATTTTTTTCCTTTTCCTTTCATTTCTTTTCTTTCTTTTCTTCTTTTCTTTTTCTCTTTTCTCTTTCTTTCTCCCCTTACCTACTCCCATGCCGACCCATGCCCTGCACCAGCAGCAGCACCAGCAGCTGCAATTGCAGCCATCCCCCCTCCTCACTTCTCCCATACTCCCCCACTACCTCTCCTTTTTATCTTTCCTTCTTTCTTCTTTTATACCCATTATTCTCCAAACCAACACCCTCACTCTCTCTCTCCACCCTCAGCCGCCGCCTCCACCACCAAGGCCGTTGCGCCACCACTGTCCCCAGCTGACACAGCCACCTCCCCACCTCCCCACTCTCCTTCCCCACTTCCCTCCTCTCCAAATTCCATCTCCTTTTCTCCAATTTTAACAAAACCCATCACTCCGCCCTCCTCTTCTTCTTCAAAATTCTCCATCAATCTCACCAATTCCTCCACATCCAGCACCACACCACCATCTCCTCCTCCAACTCCCCAACACCACCATCAACCACCACAACCAACACCATCACCACCACCACCATCACCTTCAACATCAAACACCACCGACACCACCAAACCAAATCCCCAAACCCCTCCTCCCCTGGGCCTAGCCGCCCCCGCCCCCCCCCCCCCCCACACCAACCTCCGACAGCGCCGCCGCCCCCCAAGCCGCCGGCCACCACCACATTTTCCCTCCTTTCTTCTTTTCTTCTTTCTTTCCTTTCTTTCTTTCTTTCTTTTATTCATTTCTTTTTCCCTTCTTTTTCCCTTCTTTCCATTTTTACCCTTCCCCTCATTTCATATTTACCCCAACTTATCCATAGCACTCTCTCTCTATCTCACCTACAACTTTCTATCTCACTCCCTCTCTCTAACTAATCCTCTCTCTCTCCTCCCTTATTCTCTCTAATATATATTTATATATATAATTATATTATATTATATATATAGTATGGATTAGTAGCTTGCTTGCACATGTTCGCAGACTTCCCTAATTTTAACTCGGTATTGCGTTCCGATTTTAGGCGAGTACATTTTCTGTGTTGCTTCATACTTTGCTATCATCGTTTCATACCTAGTGATTGCTATTTTAACGTCTATTGCATGATATATTGACATGTTATTGCTTGACACCTGATACCTGACACTTGATATCTGATACCAGTACTTGACATGTTATTACTTGACACCTGATACCTAACGCCTGATATATGACACTAGACAATTGACATGCTATCATATACTTGACATGCTTTCACATGACACTAGTACACTTGACCTGATATTGTGACACCTGACTGGATACTTATACCTGACACCTGTATTGCATATTCGTTATTATCACTTTTATAGGGACTTGGCATGATTATTATACTGTTACCAGACATTTGGTACTCGTGAACTCCTGTGCTCCTGAGCTCTATATTCCTGAACCCCTGTAACAGGGAGACTCCTGATATTATTCTCCTGATGCCATACTCATGTTGATCCCCGTAATTAGATAATCACGGACATTGGATTATTGTATTTACTGTGACCATTATTACTGGGCTATATTTATAATAAAGTACTCAACTTATACTGGGTAGGGGAAACTGATGGATACCAGTATGATATCATATTTATAATGGTGGATATATCTGAAGTGTCGTATGGGGTGCGTTATGATAAGTTCCCGGAAGCAGTAGCCTGATATCTGAAGTGTCGTGTGGGGCGCGTAATGATAAGTCTCCAGAAGCAGTAGCTTGTACTCATGAGCCTAGTCCCGGGCAGAGACGGGACCCACTATAAATATGAGCCATCAGATTCATCAGTTTCCGAATAATAACTCGTCTTATTCATAAGTGTATGTATGTGTGACGGTAACACATACATAAGCATATGGATCGGATGAATAACATAAGAATTTACAACCAACAGTAATAATATTAGGAACATGTGATATTTGGTCTCTCCTTTGTTCGGGTCCTGATACTCACATATCAGACCCGAGTAAGTTCTACTAGAATGTGAACTCTAGTATGGACTATCAGCGATATGAGGCACTGGTAGGGAGGCGATTGAAATATCAAACAGTACTGATAATTATTATTGAATAACTTAAAATGCAACACATTTATATTCTCTAGTTATAGTGATAAATCATTTAATCAGGTGGTATGCTCTGAGTTGACACCCTGCTTTATGATATGATTTCTGGGATACAATGATTACTACTGACACACTCTAATTCTGTTACTTTGAGGGCAACTTAAGTTGTATGAACTCAGATGATGGTGACATCGGACATGTGGGATATAGATGAGGGTTTCCTTGTTTGGATTATCCCCTTGACGTATCGGTCCCGTGAATCCATAATCTGAGCTTATACAACTAGTTTTGTCCATACTTGTATTTATCGCATGTTTAATGTATTTATCGCATGTTTAATGTATTTATCGTATGCTTATTTTTACTTAAGCTCTCGACGCTTTTTTATATGCATGTTTCTGATTCAGACTTATCGATATACATGTATTTACTTCATTTTGGATTTATCGTTGTTCCTTTAATTTCCTTTATGTTACTTGTCATTGCATGTACCTATATGCCTGGACCACATTTCTTGATCATGTACACGTGTGCCTGATATGCACGCCACTTGGCTTTATCATATGTACTCGCGGGTTGCATCTGACAACCTTGGATCCTCATATCCAAATCTTAGAGTCTGGACTATGGTGGCCTTACTGTAACTGATTAGAGTGCGCAGCGGATCCTTTCGTGGTGATCAGAGCGCAGCAGAAGCTTGGACATCACCGTGGCTCTCCCTCCTAGCTCTTCTCCTGGTTGGCTCCTGAGGCCCCTCTTGCTGCTCGTGAGCACCTCTCAGCTTTTGATTATGTCTATCCTTTTGAATATCGTACTTTTATATTTTCTGGTAATGTAATGTCCTGTAATATTGTATCGCTCTCTGTGATAACCATGTACTTGTACTTTTCTGTTGGAATGTATATTACCACTGTGCTTCTGCACTCTGATTCTTGCATGTACTGATGCTTAATGTTTATACGTGAGGGTATTTCTAACCTGCGTATATATGTCGCAGTGACGTCTCCGTACCCGCGGGATCGGGGCATTGCATAATTGTTGAAAGCAGGATTCAAGTTCTTGATGTTATCAAAAAATTTATAAAAAAATAAAAACCCAATTTTCTAGCATTGGTCCTATTTTGGGCGCAGATAAAGCACTTGAATATACTTAGAATGATGTTTCTCGATTTTGTGCTTCTCATGGAATTTTACATCAGACAACTTGTTCACATACTTAACAATAAAATGGTGCAGCTGAAAGAAAGTTATGACATTTATTAGATGTAGCTCACACCTTATTGATTCATATGCATGTTTCAAAAACTTTTTGAGCTGATGCTATTCTTTGCGCTTGCCATTTAAACGATAGAATTCCGTCATGTATACTTCATGACAATATACCATTTCATTGTTTATTTTCAGACCCACCAACATTTTCTGTTGTTCCTCGTGTATTTAGTTTTACTTATTTTATCCAAAACCTTAAACCTAAACTAGACAAATTAGAATCTAGAGCTATAAAATGTGTTTTAATTGGTTATTCTCATATACAAAAAGGTAATCGCTGGTTTGATCTGGTACATCACCTGTTTTGTACTTCATGTGATGTGACTTTCTTTTTTGAGTCGGTTTCATATTTTGTACCATCTGGTTCACCTTCTAGAACTCAGCATGTGATCACTTCTAGATATCCAAAAAAGGAGACCGTACCTAAACCATTGCAGGTGTATATCAGGGGTTCAAAGATAGTGGCTCCTACTTCACTCCCAACTAATCCAGTTCCAACTATTGCTGATCCTATTCTGCATTCCAATTCTACACCTATGATCATTAATCCTCCACCCCTTCGGTTGAGACGGATCCCTTTACTTCTTCTGATCTAGATCTATCTATTGCACTTCGTAAGGGTAAATGATCTTCCACCATACATCCTATTTCAAATTTATTTCTTATGATTATTTAACCATTATCTCGTCAGTTTGCCCTTTCTATATCTCATGTGTTTATACCCAAGACTTTTTAAGAGGCAGTATTGTACCCATAATGGAAGCAAGTTATAGATAAGGAGATGGACGCTCTTCTCTTCCATCAGACTTGAGAACTTATGTCTTTTCTTCTGAGCTTCCTGTTTAGTTGTCATTGGATACTTACAGTGAAGTATAGACCTAATGGTACAGTGGATAGTTACAAGGCGTTCTTGGCAGATAGAGGATTTACTTATAGTGTGGATTATCTAGAAAAATTTTCTCCTGTTACTCATCTAAATTCCATCCGTGTTTTGTTCTCTTTGGTGGTTAATTAGTAGTGGCAGATGTTTCAGTTAGATGTGAAAATGCCTTCTTGTATGATGACCTTGATGAGGTCTCTATGAAGCAACCCTTGGGTATGTTACTTAGATGGAGAATATGGTGTAAAATCAAGAAGGCGATATATGGCCTGAAGCAGAGTCTGCAAGCGTGGTCTGAGAAGTCTAGTCGTGTTGTCAATGAAGGTGGTTTTCAGCAATGTTATTCTGATCATTTGGTGTTCATTTGTCTTAATTTAGCCGGATCTGTAATCCTCGCAGTTTATGTTGATGAGATCTTATTGATTGGTAATGATACGCTGGCATTGAGAAAGCCAATGCTTATCTTAAGGCACATTTCGTAACTAAAAATATAGGGAGACCTCAGTACTTTCATGGAATTGAGATCGCTCAAAGCACACAAGGAGTGGCTCTTTCTCAACAGAAGTACGCATTAGATCCACTACAGGAAATTGGACTACTAGTTGCAAACTAGTGCAGACTCCTATGAATGTAGATACTGACTTGTAATGAATTCGGACCCACACGTGAGGATGTTACTCAATACAAGATATTGGTGGGTAAGCTCATTTATCTCACTATTACTAGACGTGATATTACCTATGTTGTTGGCTTGGTGAGTAAGTTTATGCACAAACCTAGGGAGACTAATGAGTATGCTCATATATCTCATTGTTACTAGACCTGATATTACCTATGATGCTAGCTTGATGAGTCAGTTTATGCACAAACCTAGGGAGGTTCATTGGAAGGAAGCCTTGAGGACACTGACTTACATCAAAGGGGCTCTTGAAAAAGAATTGTTGTATAAGAGGAACAGGCATTTATGGATTGAAACCTTTTCTAATTCCAATTATGTAAAGGATAGAAGAGAGGAAGTCCACTTCTGACTAATATATGTATGTTAGAAGAAATCTAGTCACAAGGAGGAGCATGTTATGTCTCATTCAAGTGTCAAAGCTGAGTATAAAGGTATGGCTCATACAACATTCAATATGATGTGGCTGAAGACTTTATTGTGGGAACTTGAATTCAATTGGGATGATCCGATGCGTGATAATCAGGTTGTGATTTGCAAGCCTAGCAATCATATCTTCCACAAAAGACCAAGCATATAGAAGTGGATTGCCATTTTGTTCGTGATGCAGTTGCTAGGAAGCTGATCTCTACTCCTTCACTCCCGAAAAGATCATGGATATGTTCACTAAACCTGTTACTCCCTGAGGAGATCATGGATATGCAGTGGCTTGGGGACTGAATGTAGGTCACGAGGACCGAACCAGGATAAATCTCTTGTGTTTGCGTTTGTTTATCTTTTCTGAGATTTAATTTTCTTTTATTGCAAGTACTTTATTTCTATAACACTAATATTTTTGTTTGAGTGTTGACGTATATTCTAGATCCTACAATTGGCATCATCTCTGGACCAACAATTGGTATCAGAGCCCGGCCCGGCATACAAGCCCTGCATACCCAGTCAACAACAATACAAGGGTGGCAACGGAGTTTCCTTCGTCACAATTCAAAGAAGGACATTCTACACAACGTCCACCGCTATTTGACGGATCCAACTACAACTATTGGAAGTATAGAATAAAGATCTACTTGCAATCGATCAACTATGAACTATGGAACATAGTAGAAGCAGCGTACACCAAACCGAGTACCAACTACTCCGCTTGGAGTGATGATCAAAAGAAGAATGCGAACCTTGATGCCAAAGCGATGAATGCTTTATTCTGTGCCTTAACCAAAGAAGAATTTAACCGTATATCAACAGCCACTTCTGCAAATCAAATATGGCACACTCTACAGGTAACACATGAAGGCACAAATAAAGTTAAGAAATCTAAAATTTCTATTCTTGTCCACAGGTTTGAACTTTTCAAAATGAAGGAGAATGAAACCATCTCAGAAATGGTTACAAGGTTCACCAACATAACAAATTCCTTAGCATCTTTTGGAAAGGAATACACTCAAGTCGAAAAAGTTTGCAAGATCCTTCGTGCACTCACACCAGATTGGGAGAAGAAGACAACTGCAATAGAAGAAGCGAATGATCTCTCAACAATATCGTTAGAAAAGCTTATTGGTAATCTAATGGCATATGAAGTGCAACTCGAAGACTAAAATAAGGATGAACAACAATCTCTCTCAAAGAAGAAAGAACTTCCCTTCCATGCATCCTCAGACATGGACAATTCTGATAACGATGAAGACGAGATGGCAATGCTTTCAAGAAAGTTCAGAAAGTTCTTGAAGCAAGATAAGTTTAAATGTTTTAATTGTAATAAAATAGGTCATATGAAGAAGGATTGCCCATTGCTCAAAAATAAAGGTAAATTCAAGAGCAAAAAGTTCAGAAAGAAGAAAGAGTACCAAGCATCATGGGAAAATAGTGAGTCCTCTTCCTCTGATGAAGAAGAAACCACTGAACATGCCAACATCTGTTACATGGCTCTAGAAGAAGATGAGGAACAATTTTCTGAACTCTTAGATGCATTTCAAGAATTATACAATGATCTTAAGAATGAAAAGATAATGAATAAAGTTTTGACAAAGGAAAATGAAAAACTTTTCAAAGAAAATTCTTGTTATGCTTCTCAAATTTCTTCTATAAATTCTCAAAAAGATGATTTTGAAAAGTGATATCATCATTAAAAAAGAGATAATGAAAATTTATTACAAAATAATATTTTATTGAAAAAAGAAATTATATCTTTAAATGAAAGAATTTCTGTTTTAGATAAAGACATATCAATTTTCAAAATGAAATATGAATAGATTTTGAAAAATGTGACTAAATTTAATCAAGGAAAAGAAAAGTTAAATGATTTGTTATTATATCAAAAGATATCACATAATCATTATGGTCGTGGATTTTTTGAAAAATCTACATGTGTTAGTAATCCATAGAATTCTTTTGTGAAAAGAAATATTGATATTATTTCAAAAAGAATTAAGAACAAGTTTATATGGATTCCTAAAAACTTAAGCATTGTTGATAAAAATATTTATATTGCATCATACATACATGATATATGTAATTCATGCAATTATGTGTATACTAACAGATGGAAACCAAATTCAAATTGGGTTTGGTCTTCTAAAGGTTAATGCTTTGATCTTCTAATATTTGGTACCATTCTAATGTTTATCTTTCAGGTACCATATAAGAAGTTTGATAAGAAAATTATTTCAGAATATTTATCATATATATATATGTGTGTGTGTGTGTGTGTGTGTGTGTGTTGTGTTATGACATATTTTTTACAGGGGGAGAACGCATGTTTTTCTATATCTGCTACAAACTCTTTTCTGCAGGGGAGAACATATTTTCTGCAGGGAGAGAACATATAACATATTTTCTGCAGGGGGAGTATTCATGCACACAAAGTGTCATCATCAAAAAGGGGGAGAATGTTGGAACTTGCTTTTGATGATACATTTGTGAAGACATATCGTTGGAGCTCTATCTTACAAGCCTATTCAAGAGTTCTACATGCTCAAGACTTTCCAAAGAGAGTAGCAATAGATGTGTATTATAATGTTTAATAGTTTGTTAAAGGCCTTGAATACACACATCATAGCCCTTTCAGTCGACTTATACCTCTTAGTAGTCGACTTATACATAGTATAGTCGACTTGACAAATTACCTAATCGACTAACAATTGTCCTGCAAAGATACCAACTCTCTGTTTTTGATCTATATGCATTATTAGTCGACTTAACAGACTTTATAGTTGACTAATAACCTGATGTAGTCGACTTATACATTGTTCTGGTCGTCTAGTTTCAGTTTCCAGAAACTTGTCCTGTGTTCCTATCTTAACCTAGTTGACTTGGTCACTTTGATAGTCGACTAATCTAGTCTAAATTGCCTAACCTAGTCGACTAACCCCCTACCCCTAGTCGACTAATGGCAGTTTCTGACTATTGGACAGTTTCTGTTTTCTGGTGTTTTATCCAACATTATCTAACGTTTATATATTCAAAATTGACCTGATAACTACCCTAACTGACTATGGATTTTAGCTATAAATAGGTATGTTATCCTAGGCTAAAAACACTAATTCAAATTAAAAGTTTTCTGACCAAAAACTCTGTTCAAAATTCTGGTTTTCTGAAAACTTGTTTCCACTTTCTGTTTCTTCACCAATTCCGACTCTATTGTGAAGATTTCTAAAAGTCCACCTATAATAGCCCTTGTTCATGATCACATACAGATTCAAGGCTTATAGGATCATTTGTAATCACTCAAAGAGGAGCATTGTACAAGATCGTCTTCGAGTTGAAGAGAGTTTGTACAAGGTGTTGTGGTCTTCTTGGTTGTAAGAAGAGTTGTATACATTTGACAAAGGGGATTTGTCAAGTGGTGTGCAAGGTGTTGATTTTGGGTGTATAAAGTCAAAGGATAAAGAAAAATCTCAAGCGGGTGGCTTGGGGACTGGATGTAGGTCACGAGGACCGAATAAGGATAAATCTCTTGTGTTTGCGTTTGTTTATCTTTTCTGAGATTTAATTTCCTTTTATTGCAAGTACTTTATTTTTGTAACGCTAATATCTTTGTTTGAGTGTTGACGTATATTCTAGATCCTACAATTGGCATCATCTCGGGACCAACACTAGGATGGTGAGATATGAACTGGCTCTTCGGAGCAGAGTTTTCACTTGTTACTCAGATAATCCCGCAAGTATGTGTTACCTGGATCCAACTGATCCAATACGGAGACTCGGGGAAAAATGAATGTTAGACCGCTTGGGTTGAAAACCCTGAGCTTAGCCCTCAAAGCTTTCTTTCTTGTGATAGTCGAAGTTAGGATAGTTTTGCCGGAAAGAGTAGCTTCGCAAGGCGAAGCTACTGTTTTAGCTCTGCCTTTGAAGGTGAGCTTAGCTCTGTTGCGCAGAGTTCTTCCTGTGAGCGAGGCTGAAATAGCCTCGCTGTTAGCACTCAATGGTGCTTCGGCTAAGATCCTTAGCACTTAGTGCTTTAGTTTTAGTCTGGCGGCTAAGAACTGTCTTAGCACTTAGTGTTGTCAGTGGGAGCGATGCTGAATCAGCAACGCTTTTAGCACACAGAAGTGCAGCCTCGCGTGATTGGTGAGGCTGAACACTACAAAGACTTGAATTAGCTTCACGTGATGAAGCTATCTGATTATTTAGTGCTTTGGTTCTGCTGCTAGCGGCAAGCCAAGCACTGCCCAATAGTGTTGATGATGTAAGCGGGGCTGCAATAGCCTCGCTATTAGCACAAAGTGCTATAGCCTTAGCCTCGCGAGACATGCGGGACTTAGCTCTATGTAGAGCTCAAATACTCCTGCAGTCAGAGACATTTTAGCTTCGCAGAAAGCCGAATCAAGAGACTATCTCTAGCATCGCATGAGGTTACAAATTTTGCAATCCACATAGCCTTAGCAAAGGCTGTTTTAGGTTCACAAGGAACACAATCCACTATCTCTAGCTTCGCGCACAGTGTTAACATGCTGGTGTGAGGCTATATTAGTCTCTACTTAGACTGTGCAAGACTCACATAGAGTCTGTTTAGTTTCTCCTGAGACTGTAATAGGCTTGCAGAGAGCCTTATTTGTCTCAACAGAGACTTATTTCCAAGAGTTAGCCAGAGGAGCTCTGGCAACACTGACCTCCCTTGCTTGCGCATGTAGGGGGCTTGTGTTAACCTCAGAGAGAAGTTGTTCAAACCTCTCTTGGTCAAAGTGAATGATCAGCGTCTCAGCAATAGACCCGAAGGTCTGATCGTCGCATTACAACACTTGATTCTCAGCAGTGAAAAATACAGTCCCAAGCGCAGTCGCCATCTTATTTTTCATTGAAAATTCAATAAAAGTAAAACTTACAAAATATTTAGGAGCAAAATTACAAGTAATTCTTTAAAGAGAGAAAAAGAAAATTACAGATAGATCTCCTTTGAGATATCTGGGGAAGTGTGCCGATGGGAGTGATCAGTGTGCGACCACTTTGTCTCGTTAACGATGCAAGCGATCGATCTTCAAATGTTACTGCTTGGGAATTCCTTCTCGCCTGATTCTAGAGATTCCTTTAGAGGGAGGAAGATCTTAGGATATTAGTACCCTGAATTAATTCTTGTAGGATTAGAGAAGTGATTCTCTAAATTCTTAGAAGTGAGAGAGTAGATCTCTTATTGGCTTAAGCTTTGAAGCCACCAAAGAAGCTTATGCTCTTCAAAAAACCTCTTGGACTTGAATTTCTTCAAGACCCTGAGCTAGCCTATTAGTGGGCTATTTATAGACTCAATAGGGAGTTATGATTCCCTTGATTGTCTTCTCTTAATGAGGGATCATAAATGTAACTACCTGTTAACTCTCCCCACTAGGCAATAAGGAGTTATGATTTCCTTAATTGTCTCCTTTTAATGAGGGATCATGGGTGTAACTACTCATTAACTCCCCCGCCCCCCGCTAACTTAATGGGGCGGTTACTTTCCTCATGCGAAGCTAGCCAGTTGAGGCGAACTATACATTTTAGCTCTTTCAGCGGAGTTGTGTCAAGCTTCAGGCGAAGATAGAAGTTGGCCTTTTGTGTGGCTATGTAGAGCTTCAGGAGAAACTATAATTAGCCTCTACGAAGCTATAAGTTAGCTCTCTGCGGAGCTATGAAGAGCTTCATGCGAAGCTATCAAGAAAGCTTCATGCGAAGCTATAATTAACTTCAGGTGAAGCTGTAAGTTAGCTCTGTGTGGAGCTATGAAGAGATTCATGCGAAGCTATCAAGAAAGCTTCAGGTGAAGCTAGAATTAGCGTTAGGCGAAGTTGTAAGTTAGCTCTCTGTAGAGCTATGAAGAACTTCATGCAAAGCTATCAAGAAAGCGTCAGGCGAAGCTAGAATTAGCTTCAGGTGAAGTTGTAAGTTAGCACTCTGTGGAGCTATAAAGAGCTTCATGCGAAGCTAGACAAACTTAGCCTCTTAAGCGAGGCTATCCCCTTGGACTCATGCGAGACTATGTGTTGAGCTAACTTAGCATCTTACGCCTGGTTACGTGTTTTCAAAGCAACCTTGGCTTACTGTCTGCTTCACTGGATCAGCAGAGTCCAAGTCGCTGATTTGTCCCTCGGGGATGGGCAGAAACTGGTCGTCAGCTTATCTGCGACTTGTCTTTTGTAAATATTGACAAGTTAGACATCGTTTAGACCGGTTAAAAAGCTGTTTGAGATTGTCTTTTTGAGTGTCAACAGTCACGTGTTTGTCGTGTTTTCATGGGTGGTGACTTATCATCTGTTGTAGTTTCTAGAGTTGAGAACTCCGCAATGGCCGCTGGAGGTAGTGGCCAAAGTGGAGGTCGTGGTCTTGACTCAGGGAGAGGCCATGGACATGGAGACAAGGATCAACGTCATTGCACTCATTGTGGTTGGACGAATCATATGTCTGACAAGTGCTGGGACAAGTTGGTAAACCCGAGTAGGCTCAGGTTGTTTATATTACTCATCTAGCTGCTATCTCCTCCTCCAGTGTCGCTTCCACTGTGCAGATAGCTCAGTCTGACTATGACATAATCCTTCAGCTCCAGACATTCCAACTATCTCAGTCTGCATATAGAACCATGTATAGTTGTGCTTCAGATATGAGTGCATTTATTGCTTCTTCTGCTATGCCTTGGGTATTAGATTCAAGAATATCCCCACATATGGCATGTATTAAGGATAAATTCCATTTTCTTTACTTCAATAATGTTATACCTCTTTCACGATGTGTGGGGAAGAAATTGTTCATGGCCACTACTTCTTTATCCTTAGACGATGTCTTATACGTTCCCACATTTCCTGTTAACTTTCTTTTCATTAGCAAACTTGCTACTCAGAATAATTGTTGTGCTATTTTTTTATCCTACCCATTGTGTGTTGTAGGATTTGCTCGCTGGAATGAGGATTGGTTCAGGTCATGAAAGTGAAAGTCTCTACTACTTGGACAATGGTACACTCAACTCTTGTTTAGCTGTGATCTCCTCTTCCGATACTCTGTTGTAGTGGCATCAAAGATTGGAGCATCCTTTGTTGCAAAATTAGGTCAAGTAATTCCTATTGAGTCTGTTTTTTTACTTTATATTATGAGTCGTATTAGTTAGAAAAGCATCATCAAGCTTCGTACCCTAGTTGTGTCAATAATAAGAGTAGTTCTTCTTTTAATTTGGTCCATTCAAATGTTTGAGGACCATATTGAGTAACTTCTCTTTCTGGTTTTTGGTACTTAATATTTGTAGATGATTTTTCTAAAATGTCTTGGGTGTAGTTTGTAGCACCCCGTTCCCAGGATACGTTCCCAGATACGTGTCCTAATTTTTTCGACCATATTATTTCAATTATCTTCCTATATTTTTCATTGAGTTGTGATTGCTTATGTTATTTGGTATTGGATCTGGATTCTCAGTCTTAGAGTCAACCTTGACCTGGACCGGGAACTCAATACCAGCATATTGTTCGATTTGACCTTTTTGGTAGTCCAATTTGACCGATTTTAGTTTCAAATACTGTTTTCTAATATTTTAGATTTTTCATGATTTTCTGAAATTTTTCAGAATTATTTTGCAAAATCTTCAAAACGGTGTCGATCAGCATCGCTGATCGATTCCCGAATTTTTAGTTTTTGAATGCAGTTGAATTTTTAGAAATGACTTTCACATTACTTCTTAGGATCTCATTTTCTATCTATATATATTTTTTGAGATTTTTCTGAATTTATCAAAATTTAACCGATTTGGGTGTCGACAAGTATCGCCGAAAGATTTCAGAATTTTTAATTTGAAAACTAAATTGAATTTCTCAAATCCAATTTCACCAGGAATCTTAAAATAATATTTTCTATTTTTGAGAATTATTCGGAGCGATTCTGAAACAGTCGAATTTTACTCTATTTAAATAATAATATTATTTCCCTTTCTTTCTTTTCTTACTTTTTCCTTCTCCACTCCTCTACTTTATACTCTCAGGATATCCTATTAATTTAATTATTTAATAATATATTTATTCATTATTTTTTATTTCTTTTCCTTTTCTTTACTTTTTCTTTTCCTTTCTTTTTCTTTTCCTTCTTTTCTCTCTTTCTTTCTCCCCTTACCCACTCCCATGCTGACCCATGCCCTGCACCAGCAGCAGCAGTACCAGTACCAGTACCAGTAGCTACAATTAGAGTCATCCCCCCTCCTCACTTCTCCCATACTCCTCAACTCCATCTCCTTCTTTTTTTCTTTCCTTCTTTCTTCTTTTCTACCCATTATTCTCAAAACCAGCACCCTCACTCTCTCTCTCTCTCTCCACCCTCAACCGCCGCCACCACCACCAGGGCCGTCGCGCCACCGTCGTCCCCAGCCGGCATCGCCGCCCCCAACCTCCCTGATAGGTAGTAAAAAATGCATAATTGTCACTACATTTACTATCACATTTTCATATTTATTCCTACAATTATGCACTATTACTAATGTTTTATTATTTAATGTGTGCAGGCCTTGGGTAATTAAAAAAATAAAGAATAAAGCCTAAATGAAGCCCAGAAGCCAAAAAGCCCATGGGCAAGCCCATGTGCAAAAGTTGTAGTAATTTAGAAGTTTCTATAATATCTAACCTAATCTAAACTTGGATTTTTAAACTCTTTATTTAAAATCTAAGTAAGGAAAAGGAAGGATAAGAAAGAACTCCTTATTGCTAAAAGAAGAGAAAAAGGATAGACTTCTACTCAATCCTAATCACTTGCAGGACAAGGATAAAGATAAAAGGAGGAGAGTGCAAAGATGAAATTCGTTTTAAAAGATTTGAAAGATTTGGATTTAGGGTAACTTGCTTCCCAAGTTATCCCGAATTTTTAAAATAAAGAGTCGGGATACAACTTCCAGAAGAATACACCCAGATGGACGGACCAGAGGAGGCCACGCGCGAAAGCGCGTGGCCAGAGCCACACTATGGCCGCGGAAACGCGGCCATAGCCGCGTTTCCGCGGCAAGATGGACGAATCTGGCGATAAGGTTTTGTGGAGGAGTCGTATCGGGACTCTACTTCTTCCAGCTCCTATAAATTCCCCTGCAGAGCAACAGAGAAGGGCGTTCATTTAATTTCGGATTTACCGTCGTTCTTTTAATTTCTTTTATGTTACTTGTCATTGCTTGTACCTGTATGTCTAGACCACATCTCTTGATCATGTACATGTGTGCCAGATATGCACGCCACTTGGCTTTATCATATGCACTCGCGGGTTGCATCTGGCAACCCTGGATCCTCATGTCCAGATCCTAGAGTCCGAACGATGGTGGCCTTGCTGTAGCTGATCAGAGTGCGCAACGGATCCTTCAATGGTGATCAGAGCGCAGCTTGAACATCGTCGTAGCTCTCCCTCCCAGCTCTTCTCCTGATTGGCTCCCGAGGCCCCTCTTGTTGCTCGCGAGCACCTCTCAGCTTTTGACTATGTCTATCCTTTTGTATATCGTACTTTTGTATTTCTGGTGATGTAATATCCTGTAATATTGTATCACTCTCTGTAATAACCATGTACTTGTATTTTTCTGTTGGAATGTATATTACCACTGTGCTTTCGCACTCTGATTCTTTCCTGTACTGATGCTTAGCATATATACGTGAGGGTATTTTTGACCTGCGTATATACGTCACAGTGACGTCTCCGTACCTGCTGGATCGGGGCGCCACAGGGTGGTATCAGAGCCTAGGCTCTAACATCTTCAGTACAACCAGTTGGCAGATTAATAACATATTAATTTGCAGGTGGAGAGCACGAGTCTTGAATATACATTCCAATCGCATGTGCGGTGTTATCTATTCCTTCCTCGCAATCTCTTCCTTGGATCCTGAGACCCTTCTATCTTTTCCTTTCAGCTTCTTCCCGTCAACCCTTCAACCAACTTAGATATGGAAGGCCGGAGAACACGTAAAGATCCTGGCACTTCTTGTAACAGTTCTAACAGAGAAAGCGACAACATGATGAGGGCACTTCATGGTATGACGGAGAGTCAGCATCAGCAGACAGAGCTCTTGCGACAAGCGTTATTGACAACACCTAGAGAGCAGAGGCCTGGTAATGTATCCAATTTCAAAGACTGCAGCCAGCTACATTTTCGGGTACTGAGGGCCATTAGACCATGAACAGTGGTTGATTGATGCTAAAGATCTTATGAAGGAAGCTCGAATCTCAGATGGGAACCAAGTGGAAGTGGCTAAGATACAACTAAAGGATGTGGCCAGAACTTGGTGGTTGGAAGAAGAAGCGAAGCTGGAGAAGCCCATCACTTGGGACCAGTTCTCGAAGAGTTTCTACGAAAGATTCTTCTCTAAGACAGCCACAGAAGGAGATGGAAGAACAATTTATCAGATTGTAGCAGAGTGACTAAACCGTAGACGAATATGCTGCAAAGTTCCTGAGACTTAGCCGGTTCGTGCCATATATGGTGGCTAATGAGGAGAACCGAGCGAGTAGATTCCATCAAGGCCTGAGGATGCAGATCCAGATATTTCTTATACCCCAGACACTCAAGACGTATTCTCAGGTCCTTATCGTCGCTCATGAGGTAGAACGGGGATTGGGAAAGAAGCGTCAGGATGAGATGCAAAAGAAGTCAGTGAAGAGACTCTTTTAGTTGAAGGGAGGTGAAGACTTAGTCAGAACCCTAGATACCCCACTAGCAGAGCAATTACTCCGATCTCTCCCTCAACAAATGAGATGTGGGTTGATTGGTCACAAATGTTGCATATTTAGAAACATATTCCATACTTATTTTAGAATAAAAGCCTGCATTATCCTAATTAATTGCTTAATTTATTTGCAGGCCCAATCCTTGAAGAGATGACGTGAAATGAGCCCAAAAGCCCACCAGAATTCTGAATTAAATCAGAATTAATTCGCACATACTAAATCAGGGCAAAATCAAGAGGTTGAAACCGGTTGAGAAGAATCCTCTCAGAATCGATCGGTTAAAGCCAAGAATCCAAGGCCATTTCGTCAGAATCCAGGACTCAAACGAAGAAACCAACTGAAGATAAAAGCAGGAAATCGAACCGGGGAGACCCACCAACAGGGTGTGGCCACCTGGCCACACCCTTGCCGCAAAAACGCGGCAAAAGCCGCATTTTTGCGGCATTGTTGGGGAGTTAGGGGAAGCGTGAACTTCCCCGACCTCCCCGGGATCTTATGGTTAGGGTTTTTGGTCTATAAAAGGGCAATTGTTGTGCTGAAATGAGGGCGAATGCAGAGATTAAGATTTAGCTTAGTTTTCATTTCTTAGTTTAGGTTTTAGTCTTTCTTTTTATGTAATTTTAGGTTTCATTTATGTAATTCAGAGGAGATCGACTTGCATCGAAGAACAAGACTGAAGCTTGAGCTGGAGTGACACCGGTGTAAGACTTATTTCTTTTCTTTGATTGTAATGGAATCGAATCGATGTTCTTTTTGTGTATGTACTTCTATTAGTCTTCTTCTTCTTCTTCTTCTTCTTTTCTATTTTACTCTTCTTTTTCGTACAATCGTCTTCCAAGTGAGTCTAGAAGCATCGAAAGAGCCTTGCCATTGCGAGTGCCATCGATAGCTCATGACGATGGTGTAGAGTCTCTCTCTGTATCATTTCATTCTTGAAGTAGTCTTGATGATGTAATGTGGATGAAGACCAACACTCAAATCTTATGGGCTATGCGCTGAATGCCTCTAATTCAATGTAACTTCATAGCTAAGATCTCAAGGTAAGCATTTGACGAAAAGAAGGTAAGTAACTCTTTTATTTCTTTCTTTCATTTCTGTAAAGTAAATCACAAACACCACTTCTTCCAAACCGTTTTCATTCTTTCTTCTCCACTCATTCCATTTGTACATAGTCGCTTTTTATCGTTTTCTGATTTTCCACCTTCTTCATCCTTCGCTTTCTTCTTAACTTTAACCTTTAACTTTCTTTTCTTTTTCTTAACTTTAAAAATAGAGAAGAACTTTCTTTTGTTTCTTAACGATTTCAATAAAGACACGTAAAGCTTCCATCGCAAACCCTCCTTGTGGATCACGACCCGCATTAGCCACTTGCTATAGCGGAAGTATTGAGCACTTGCATATTTCCTTTCTTAAGTTCTATAATCTCGTATTTGTGTGCAGGTTTTGCCTCAATCAAATTTTGGCGCCGTTGCCGGGGAGGGTAACATGTTTTTTATTGAAATCTGAAATTTTTTTTGAAATCTGAATTTTTTTTAGAACTAAACGAATTTTCTTCTCTGTTGCAGGTTCAGGGCAAGCAAAGCTAAAATTTAAGGTTGCAGTAACATATAAGTGGCCTTGGGCCTTTGCTATAGAAAGCAGAGACCAAGGGCCCTCTGAATTGCCGCATTTCCACGGCAAAAGCCGCGGATCCGCGGCAAGGACGAGTTGACTACTAACAGATTTTTACAGGGCTGCTAGCTTTGCAAATTATAGTTTTCTGCAATTATTTTTTCTTATATGCCATCACAAAAACCTGCTAATAATCAACAGTAAAAAGTTGTTGTAAAAGTTAAAAATTGATTAGACGTTTGCATTTTAGGCACGCGTTCTTTTCAATTCATTTATTTTTTTTTACTGTTGAAGAGTGCTGGAGACAAGGTATGTAAGCATAGCATATAGCATAGGAAACATTCTTGGGTGATATTTGCTTTGAATGTTACTTTCTTTATCTTGCACACCTTGCACAAAATCATCTTAAGGGCACTAACCCATAACAAGATAAGGTGGGGATTTAATCACCCTTCCTTAGCCCAAAAATCACATTCCAAGCACTCACTAACCCAAGCCTAACTAAAATTGAGTAGACGTTGGCCCTAGGGACATCTCGGACTCAATTAGGAGATTATCCTAAGGGGGAAAAATGTTGGAATCTAACTCCTGCAAAATCAGTGTCTAGGAAAGGGATTGAGGGCCGAAAGCCCGAAGGTTGGTGGTTATTTAATTAAGGAACGTCTTTGACGGAAAACCTCCCACCAACCTTGCCCTGACCTGGCTGATTAGCTTGTGGTTAAAGTCTACATTAGACCTCCCGTGGAAAGTCTAACCAGTTAGGAGTCGTCTAGGTCCTAAGTCTACCCTAACTTAGGCTAGATTTTTTTTTCTTTTTTGTTTGTTTATTTGTTTGTTTTTCTTTGTTTGTATTCTATTGTGTGATATGGACTATAATAACAATTTTTTCAACTACAATAATAATCCATATTACACACCGACTTCATTTTCGGATATTACCAACCCGGCATATCATAACTTTGACCAACCTAGTGTGCCGGATTGGTCTTATCCGAATCAATATGACCCATACCCCCATCTAATAACTATAATTTCCATAATGACTTCAACTCTTTACCGAGTCAGTGGGGATTCACCTCCCCCGAGCATAATTTCCAACCACCTTGTCCTCCTTCTCCACCCAGTCCACATTATGTTCAAGATTCATACTCAGTTCCACCCGTCCAAAATAGAAAACCATCAATTTTGGAACGGAGTATGCGTGAGTCCAAACAACAATCACAAAATCTGATGGACTCACAATTTCAATACCACTTCCAAAACAACTCTTCATCTTTTCAACAAGACAATGAACCCATCAACTATGAAAAGATGCTAGAAGCCATGACTCATGCTCAAAATGCTAGAAATCGTGACATAGATATGATGGTCGAATCTCTACGTTCCCACCGTCCTGATGTCACTTACCATTCTATTAGAGCCGAAGAATCATGTAGTTTTGGAAATCAAGATTCTATTTCAGAACAACCATGTGAACTTACCCAAACTCCAAATGATATTGATAGTTTGGCTAGTTTTTCTTTTCCTGAAATAGAACTTGAAAATGATTATGATCCTGAACCCCAGCTTAGTGATTCAATTCTATTTCCTGATTCGATTATGACTCCGGTAGCTTCACCTGACTTCAATCTTTTCCCAGAGTCAACATTGGATCCTGTACCAATTCATAAAGAAATTGAATCACCCATCTTTGAGGATCATGTTGAACTTGACCAACTTTACAAATTTGAAAATCCCATGGATAAATTGGCAAGTTCTCCATTTTTTGATATTGAACTCAATGAGATATGTGACCTAGATTCTCACATATGTGATCCAGTTCAACTTTCTGAATCAATATTGACTCCTGTTTTATTACCAAACTTGAATAATATTCTAGAGTCAGTTTTGATTCCTCCACCTATCATTCCTGAACTGGAATCACCCACATTAAGTCACATTCCATTGTTAGAAAATACATGTGGACTAGAGTTTCAACTTCTTGACTTGGACCCGCTTCTTGAACCAATTTCGACTCCTGAACCTTTACTTGACTTAAGTCATCTTCCTGAGTCAGTATTAGTTCCTGTCCTTCCTGAGTCCAAGTCAACCGTTCTATCATTTCATACTCCATTCTGGGACAAGGTGGTTGACAAATTTGACTCCGAAATTAGTTATGGAATTTGAAAATTAGATGGAGTCAAATTTTAATAAAAATCCTTCATGGATTTATCTTTTTAATGGGTTATATTAAAGAAATTGTTGGTGGGTTCCTTCGAACCCCAAGAAAAGGTGATTGGGCCATGTTTCGTGGACCAATCAGACCACCACCGGAACCACCACCTTAAGGTAACATTTTCCTTCCCTTTCTTCTTTTTCATGCATCTATGCATTAATTCATACATTGAGGACAATGCATGAGATAGGTGTAGGGGAGGGTCTAACATAACTTTTCTTTTTCTTTAAAAAAAATAATAAAAAAATAAAAAAAAAATTGACATTTTTCTTTACTTTTAAAAAACTTTTTGAAAAATAGAAACAATATTTTGACTTATTTTTGTAAGAAATTAAGTTAATTTTAAGGAATAGGAAAATCCAAATTAGGATTTCTTATACTTGGTCAAAATAAGATAATTTGTTTGATTTTTAGGGTTAGGAAGATAATTTGTCAAAGTAATTTAGTCTTGATCTTTACCTTGATGAAATATGCATACTTCATACACTTACACACTTAGGGTTCAAAAACAAAGATTCTTATGCCTTATAAAAAATATATATATATAAAAAAAAATGAATAAGTCTAATTATTGATTAGCTAGGTGCTTTGGCCTAAGCAAGCCTTAGTATTATTCGAAAGATAATTAGATAAGTTTAAAAAAAAAATTGAATAAGTCTAATTATTGATTAGCTAGGTGCTTTGGCCTAAGCAAGCCTTAGTATTTATGCGAAAGATGATTAGATCCTCTGATTAAGCTGGGTGTCTGTGCCTAATAAAGCATGAGTATTCACGCCTAAAAGAGGTTCATATAATAAAATCCTTAGTTTTGTGGCCTTGTCTGCTCGAGTCCTTAAGTCCTAGGGGTGTCTTCTCACCTGGTGCCCTAAGACCGTTTGGTTTGGGAGTCATCGATTAGAGGCTCGTTACATGGGCAGATTAGAAAGCCTAATAGAACTAAGGAATAATACCACAAAAAAAAAAGGAAGTAAAAGTATATATATAAATAAGTAAGGCATAAGAGTTAGAGTAATGAACCCTTAGTCAAAATTTTCACAATCACAAGTGCATATGACTTAGGGTAAAGTAATAGACTAGATGAGAAGCACAATTTGACTCCTTACTCTAATTTGATAACAAATTTTTGAATAGAGACTAAGTTTAGGAATGAAAAATTCGATTTTCCTATAACTTATAGATTGCTTAAATCTTACAATCATATTTCAAATATTTTTCTCTTTCAAAATGCTTTTCGAAAATACTAACTCTTTTTCCCTTTCTTTATGGATTTTGTGGGTGCAATCTGCTGAAAATCCTCACGAGACAAAACTCGTCCTCTAGGGGTAACCTAGAGGTTTAACGGCTTGTTGCACATGCTCAGTGCAATAGCGTGACCTGCGAAAGTGGTCTAATAATCCTTAGTATAGTTTAGTTGTTTTGCTCGAGGACGAGCAAAAGATAGGTATGGGGGTGTGATTGGTCACAAATGTTGCATATTTAGAAACATATTTCCATACTTATTTTAGAATAAAAGCCTGCATTATCCTAATTAATTGCTTAATTTATTTGCAGGCCCAATCCTTGAAGAGATGACGTGAAATGAGCCCAAAAGCCCACCAGAATTCTGAATTAAATCAGAATTAATTCGTACATACTAAATCAGGGCAAAATCAAGAGGTTGAAACCGGTTGAGAAGAATCCTCTCAGAATCGATCGGTTAAAGCCAAGAATCCAAGGCCATTTCGTCAGAATCCAGGACTCAAACGAAGAAACCAACTGAAGATAAAAGCAGGAAATCGAACCGGGGAGACCCACCAACAGGGTGTGGCCACCTGGCCACACCCTTGCCGCAAAAACGCGGCAAAAGCCGCGTTTTTGCGGCATTGTTGGGGAGTTAGGGGAAGCGTGAACTTCCCCGACCTCCCCGGGATCTTATGGTTAGGGTTTTGGTCTATAAAAGGGCAATTGTTGTGCTGAAATGAGGGCGAATGCAGAGATTAGGATTTAGCTTAGTTTTCATTTCTTAGTTTAGGTTTTTAGTCTTTCTTTTTATGTAATTTTAGGTTTCATTTATGTAATTCAGAGGAGATCGACTTGCATCGAAGAACTAGACTGAAGCTTGAGCTGGAGTGACACGGTGTAAGACTTATTTCTTTTCTTTGATTGTAATGGAATCGAATCGATGTTCTTTTTGTGTATGTACTTCTATTTAGTCTTCTTCTTCTTTTCTATTTACTCTTCTTTTTCGTACAATCGTCTTCCAAGTGAGTCTAGAAGCATCGAAAGAGCCTTGCCATTGCGAGTGCCATCGATAGCTCATGACGATGGAGTAGAGTCTCTCTCTGTATCATTTCATTCTTGAAGTAGTCTTGATGATGTAATGTGGATGAAGACCAACACTCAAATCTTATGGGCTATGCGCTGAATGCCTCTAATTCAATGTAACTTCGTAGCTAAGATCTAAAGGTAAGCATTTGACGAAAAGAAGGTAAGTAACTCTTTTATTTCTTTCTTTCATTTCTGTAAAGTAAATCACAAACACCACTTCTTCCAAACCGTTTTCATTCTTTCTTCTCCACTCATTCCATTTGTACATAGTCGCTTTTTATCGTTTTCTGATTTTACACCTTCTTCATCCTTCGCTTTCTTCTTAACTTTAACCTTTAACTTTCTTTTTCTTTTTCTTAACTTTAAAAATAGAGAAGAACTTTCTTTTGTTTTCTTAACGATTTCAATAAAGACACGTAAAGCTTCCATCGCAAACCCTCCTTGTGGATCACGACCCGCATTAGCCACTTGCTATAGCGGAAGTATTGAGCACTTGCATATTTCCTTTCTTAAGTTCTATAATCTCGTATTTTGTGTGCAGGTTTTGCCTCAATCATGGGTATTGTCTGAAGTTCAGACACTACAAGCTTGATTGCCGAATGGCAAACAAAATATGCTTAGTATGTGGGTCTGATGGTCATTTGATAAGGAATTGTTCATTCAGATGGATGGGGAATACCACCCCGATTCAACCAACACTTCCGGTACCACGGTGAGAAGGGACTCAAGACCAATCGAAAGGAAAACTCCATTCCCTTCCCCGTAGTATTTCTTCAATCAAGCACAGAGAAGATCAAGAGGTAGAGCAAATGGAAGAAAGCGGATAGCATATCATTGACCGCCGAGAAAACTGAAGTATCAGATGAAGTGAAAACAGGGAGTGGTGCCTTATATTTGGAACAAGGACCCCTGAAGGTGACACCCGTGACCATTATCCCCATTTTGTCATGTCTTGAGTTGGAAAAAAAATTTCATTTCAATTCTATCATTATATTCCCATCAACCCTATTTTTCTGTGTTCGTCTTCCCCTTATCGAAATTTCGAGGACGAAATTTTTGTTAGGTGGGTAGATTGTAGCACCCCGATCCTGGGATACGTACCCAGATATTCAATTTTTTTTACTGTATTGTTTCAATTTTCTTCCTATATTTGCTTTTGAGTTTTGATTGCTTATGTTATTTGGTATCGGATCTAGATTCTCAGTCTTAGAGTCAATCCTGACCTGGACCGGGAACCTGATACCAGCGTACTACCTGATTTGACCTTTCTAGTAGTCTAATTTGACCGATTTCAGTTTCAAACATTGTTTTTCAATATTTTAAATTTTTCATGATTTTCTGAAATTTTTCAGAATTATTTACAAAATCTTAAAAACCGTTGTCAATCAGCATCGCTGACTGATTCCCAGATTTTTAGTTTTCAAATAGAGTTAAATTTTTAGAAATGACTTTCACATTACTTCTTAGAATCTCATTTTCTATCTAAATATATTTTTGGGATTTTTCTGAATTTATCAAAATTTGACCGATTTCAGTGTCGACCGGTATCGCCGAAAGATTTCAGGATTTTAATTTTAAAATTAGATTGAATTTCTCAAATCCAATTTCACCAGGCATTATAAAATAATATTTTCTATTTTTGAGAATTTTTCGGAGCGATTCTGAAATAGTCAAATTTTACCTTATTTAAATAAAATATTATTTCCCTTTCTTTTCTTTTCTTGCTTTTTCCTTCTCCACTCCTCTACTTTATACTCCCAGGATATCCTATTAATTTAATTATTTAATAATATATTTATTCATTATTTTTTATTTTTTCCTTTTCTTTATTTTTTTCCCTTTCCTTTCTTTTCTTTTCTTTCTTTTCCTTCTTTTCTTTTTCTCTTTCTCTTTCTTTCCCCCTTACCTACTCCCATGCCGACCCATGCCCTGCACCAGCAGCTGCAATTGCAGCCATCCCCCCTCCTCACTTCTCCCATACTCCCCCACTACCTCTCCTTTTTATCTTTCCTTCTTTCTTCTTTTATACCCATTATTCTCCAAACCAACACCCTCACTCTCTCTCTCCACCCTCAGCCGCCGCCTCCACCACCAAGGCCGCTGCGCCACCGCTATCCCCAGCTGACACCGCCGCCTCCCCACCTCCCCACTCTCCTTCCCCACTTCCCTCCTCTCCAAATTCCATCTCCTTTTCTCCAATTTCAACAGAACCCATTACTCCACCCTTCTCTTCTTCTTCAAAATTCTCCATCAATCTCACCAATTCCTCCACTTCCAGCACCACACCACCATCTCCTCCTCCTCCAACTCCCCAACACCACCATCAACCACCACAACCAACACCATCACCACCACCACCATCACCTTCAACATCAAACACCACCGACACCACCAAACCAAATCCCCAAACCCCCTCCTCCCCTGGGCCTAGCCGCCCCCCCCCCCCACCACCAACCTCCGGCATGCGCCACCGCCCCCCAAGCCGCCGGCCACCACCACATCTTCCCTCCTTTCTTCTTTTCTTCTTTCTTTCCTTTCTTTCTTTCTTTCTTTATTCATTTCTTTTCCCTTCTTTTCCCATTTTTACCCTTCCCCTCATTTCATATTTACCCCAACTTATCCATAGCACTCTCTCTCTCTCTCACCTACAACTTTCTCTCTCACACTCTCTCTAACTAATCCTCTCTCTCTCCTTCCTTATTCTCTCTAATATATATTTATATATATAATTATATTATATTATATATATAGTATGGATTCGTAGCTTGCTTGCACATGTTCGCAGACTTCCCTAATTTTAACTCGGTATTGCGTTCCGATTTTAGGTGAGTACATTTTCTGTGTTGCTTCATACTTTGCTATCATCGTTTCATACCTAGTGATTGCTATTTTAACGTCTATTGCATGATATATTGACATGTTATTGCTTGACACCTGATACCTGACACTTGATATCTGACACTAGTACTTGACATGTTATAACTTGACACCTGATACCTGACGCCTGATATATGACACTAGACAATTGACATGCTATTACTTACTTGACATGCTTTCACATGATACTAGTACACATGACCTGATATTGTAACACCTGACTGGATACTTATACCTGACACCTGTATTGCATATTCATTATTATCACTTTTACAGGGACTTGACATGATTATTATACTGTTACCAGACATTTGGTACTCCTGAACTCCTGTGCTCCTGAGCTCTATATTCCTGAACCCCTGTAATAGGGAGACTCCTGATATTATTCTCCTGATGCCATACTCATGTTGATCCCCGTAATTAGATAATCACGGACATTGGATTATTGTATTTACTGTGACCATTATTACTGGGCTATATTTATAATAAAGTACTCAACTTATACTGGATAGGGAAACTGATGGATACCGGTATGATATCATATTTATAATGGTGGATATATCTGAAGTGTCGTATGGGACGCGTAATGATAAGTTCCCGGAAGCAGTAGCCTGATATCTGAAGTGTCGTGTGGGGCGCATAATGATAAGTCCCCAGAAGCAGTAGCTTGTACTCCTGAGCCTAGTCCCGGGCAGAGACGGGACCCACTATAAATATGAGCCATCAGATTCATCAGTTTTCGAATAATAACTCGTCTTATTCATAAGTGTATGTATGTGTGACGGTAACACATACATAAGCATATGGATCGGATGAATAACATAAGAATTTACAACCAACAGTAATAATATTAGGAACATGTGATATTTTGTCTCTCCTTTGTTTGGATCCTGATGCTCACATATCAGACCCCGAGTAAGTTCTACTAGAATGTGAACTCTAGTATGGACTATCAGCGATGTGAGGCACTGGTAGGGAGGCGATTGAAATATCAAACGATACTGATAATTATTATTGAATAACTTAAAATGCAATACATTTATATTCTCTAGTTATAGTGATAAATCATTTAATCAGGTGGTATGCTCTGAGTTGACACCCTGCTTTATGATATGATTTCTGGATACAATGATTACTACTGACACACTCTAGTTCTGTTACTTTGAGGACAACTTAAGTTGTATGAACTCAGATGATGGTGACATCGGACATGTGGGATATAGATGAGGGTTTCCTTGTTTGGATTATCCCCTTGACGTATCGATCCCGTAAATCCATAATCTGAGCTTATATAACTAGTTTTGTCCATACTTGTATTTATCGCATGTTTAATGTATTTATCGCATGTTTAATGTATTTATCGTATGCTTATTTTTACTTAAGCTCTCGACGCTGTTTTATATGCATGTTTCTGATTCAGACTTATCGATATACATATATTTACTTCATTTTGGATTTATCGTTGTTCCTTTAATTTCCTTTATGTTTCTTGTCATTGCATGTACCTGTATGCCTGGACCACATTTCTTGATCATGTACACGTGTGCTTGATATGCACGCCACTTGGCATTATCATATGTACTCGCGGGTTGCATCTGACAACCTTGGATCCTCATATCCAAATCTTAGAGTCTGGACTATGGTGGCCTTACTGTAACTGATCAGAGTGCGCAGCAGATCCTTTCGTGGTGATCAGAGCGCAGCAGAAGTTTGGACATCACTGTGGCTCTCCCTCCCAGCTCTTCTCCTGGTTGGCTCCTGAGGTCCCTCTTGCTGCTCGTGAGCACCTCTCAGCTTTTGATTGTCTATCCTTTTGTATATCGTACTTTTATATTTTTTGGTAATGTAATGTCCTGTAATATTGTATCGCTCTCTGTGATAACCATGTACTTGTACTTTTCTGTTGGAATGTATATTACCACTGTGCTTCTGCACTCTGATTCTTGCATGTACTGATGCTTAGTGTTTATACGTGAGGGTATTTCTGACCTGCGTATATATGTCGCAGTGACGTCTCCGTACCCGCGGGATCGGGGCATTGCATAGTTGTTGAAAGCAGGATTCAAGTTCTTGATGTTATCAAAAAATTTATAAAAAAATAAAAACCAATTTTCTAGCATTGGTCCTATTTTGGGCGCTGATAAAGCACTTGAATATACTTAGAACGATGTTTCTCGATTTTGTGCTTCTCATGGAATTTTACATCAGACAACTTGTTCACATACTTAACAATAAAATGGTACAGCTGAAAGAAAGTTATGACATTTATTAGATGTAGCTCACACCTTTTGATTCATATGCATGTTTCAAAAACTTTTTGAGCTGATGCTATTCTTTGCGCTTGCCATTTAAACGATAGAATTCTGTCATGTGTACTTCATGACAATATACCATTTCATTGTTTATTTTCAGACCCACCAACATTTTCTGTTGTTCCTCGTGTATTTAGTTTTACTTATTTTATCCAAAACCTTAAACCTAAACTAGACAAATTAGAATCTAGAGCTATAAAATGTGTTTTAATTGGTTATTCTCATATACAAAAAGGTAATCGCTGGTTTGATCTGGTACGTCACCAGTTTTGTACTTCATGTGATGTGACTTTCTTTTTTGAGTCGGTTTCATATTTTGTACCATCTGGTTCACCTTCTAGAACTCAGCATGTGATCACTTCTAGATATCCAAAAAATGAGACCGTACCTAAACCATTACAGGTGTATATAAGGGTTCAAAGATAGTGGCTCCTACTTCACTCCCAACTAATCCAGTTCCAACTATTGCTGATCCTATTCTGCTTTCCAATTCTACACCTATGATCATTGATCCTCCACCCCTTCGTTGAGACGGATCCCTTTACTTCTTCTGATCTAGATCTATCTATTGAACTTCGTAAGGTTAAATGATCTTCCACCATACATCCTATTTCAAATTTTATTTCTTATGATTATTTAACCATTATCTCGTCAGTTTGCCCTTTCTATATCTCCTATGTTTATACCCAAGACTTTTTAAGAGGCAGTATTGTACCCATAACGGAAGCAAGTTATAGATAAGGAGATGGACGCTCTTCTCTTCCATCAGACTTGAGAACTTATGTCTTTTCTCCTGAGCTTCTGTTTAGTTGTCATTGGGTACTTACAGTGAAGTATAGACCTAATGGTACAGTGGATAGTTACAAGGCGCGCTTGGCAGATAGAGGATTTACTTATAGAGTGGATTATCTAGAAAAATTTCTCCTGTTACTCATCTCAATTCCATCCGTGTTTTGTTCTCTTCGGTGGTTAATTAGTAGTGGCAGATGTTTCAGCTAGATGTGAAAATGCCTTCTTGTATGATGACCTTGATGAGGTCTCTATGAAGCAACCCTTGGGTATGTTACTTAGATGGAGAATATGGTGTAAAATCAAGAAGGCGATATATGGCCTGAAGCAGAGTCTGCAGGCGTGGTCTGAGAAGTCTAGTCGTGTTGTCAATGAAGGTGGTTTTCAGCAATGTTATTCTGATCATTTGGTGTTCATTTGTCATAATTTAGCCGGATATGTAATCCTCGCAGTTTATGTTGATGAGATCTTGTTGATTGGTAATGATACGCTGGCATTGAGAAAGCCAATGCCTATCTTAAGGCACATTTCGTAACTAAAAATATAGGGAGACCTCGGTACTTTCATGGAATTGAGATTGCTCAAAGCACACAGGGAGTGGCTCTTTCTCAACAGAAGTACGCATTAGATCCACTACAGGAAATTGGACTACTAGTTGCAAACTAGTGCAGACTCCTATGAATGTAGATACTGACTTGTGATGAATTTGGACCCATACTTGAGGATGTTACTCAGTACAAGATATTGGTAGGTAAGCTCATTTATCTCACTATTACTAGACGTGATATTACCTATGTTGTTGGCTTGGTGAGTCAGTTTATGCACAAACCTAGGGAGACTAATGAGTATGCCCATTTATCTCATTGTTACTAGACCTGATATTACCAATGATGCTAGCTTGATGAGTCAGTTTATGCACAAACCTAGGGAGGTTCATTGGAAGGAAGCCTTGAGGACACTGACTTACATCAAAGGATCTCTTGAAAAAGAATTGTTGTATAAGAGGAACAGGCATTTATGGATTGAAACCTTTTCTAATTCCAATTATGTAGAGGATAGAAGAGAGGAAGTCCACTTCTGACTAATATACTTATGTTAGAAGAAATCTAGTCACAAGGAGGAGCATGTTATGTCTCATTCAAGTGTCGAAGCTGAGTATAAAGGTATGGCTCATATAACATTCAATATGATGTGGCTGAAGACTTTATTGTGGGAACTTGAATTCAATTGGGATGATCCGATGCGTGATAATCAGGTTGTGCTTTGCAAGCCTAGCAATCATATCTTCCACAAAAGACCAAGCATATAGAAGTGGATTGCCATTTTGTTCGTGATGCAGTTGCTAGGAAGCTGATCTCTACTCCCTTCACTCCCCGAGGAGATCATGGATATGTTCACTAAACTGTTACTCGTAGAGTTTTTTTTTTATTTATGTAATAAGTTGGGCATGATAGATATCTTATGTTTCAAGTTGAGGAGTGTGAAGAGCTATTAGTTATTGACTTTGGGTATTGGTTATTTATCTATTGTAAACCTAAACTCGTTAAGTTTCTTATATATAATAAATCCTAAACTGAGAAATCTTAACTCTTTCAGATCTCTTTTCCATCAAATCTAAGAAAGGCATTTATTAGAAATCCCATCTCAAAAAGAGATTTTGAAATAAAAAATAATATTTTATTAGAGAGAAACCAGAATACTTATCTAACAAAAGAAAATGCGTCTCGTACTTTTTCATTCAAAATTTGAGTTCTCTAGAATAAGAGCAAAAGTTTTATATTCAAAAGTACAAAGAAAAATCCTTAACAAATTTTATTTTACACCAGTTCTACTTTGTCGCACGTGCACATCGGGGTGAAAATCATGAGGGATTTGGGTCAAACCAGCACCGCCCAGACCAAAATTACGGGGTTTATGTACCCCTCTTTTAAACCGCTCGAATCTCAAATGGCATATTTAAAAATTGACAATCAATTCGAGTCGGGTTAAATTTTTAGTAAAAACTGCCCAATCCGAACCAAATAAAACCCGAACCCCCACCACACCCTCCCAAAACCTATTAGTTTTTTCAATAGGAATATGCATGTCTTTAATCTCAACCTTCCATCTTGGATGAACAATTAAGATTAGTTCAAAGACTATATAAAGGGAATGTCAAGGGTTTATAATTTGTTTTTAGTTTGTAAAAGTTATTTTTTAAACATTAAGTGATAAATTAGAAGGATTTGAAGCAATATTTGATAAGCTTATTAGGTTTAGTTCAAATTTTGTGTATAAAATTTTGTTATATTCTGACTTTTGTGTAATGTAGTGTTATTGTCAAATTAGGCACATGTTAGGAAAAACCCAGCAATATGTAATAACAAAAAATGAATAAAAATTCAAACCCCATAAAAAATCGAGCCAACCCGCCAAACCCGTAAACGCGCCAGAACCAATCCAAACCCATTCAGTGTAGGCTCAAAAGAGTATCTAGCTGTAATATCCATGTTTAATAACACATAAATTAATATTAAATAATAATATTAATAATAGATATCAAATAATAATAGTTAATAGTCAATATAAATTGTAATAACAATGATGATTAAATAACAAAAATAATAATAATTAATCACAATTAATAATAAGAACAAAAACCAAATATTAATTAATATCTCAATGCAAATTATATATGTAATACCATGATAATAATAATTAAAATCACTTTATAAATAATAATAGTAAAACTAATTAATAAAAAAATAATCCAACCAAACCCTATATTTCCTCTTCTCACTTCTCTTCGGCCCACATCTCTTTTTGTTTTTCCTTCTCATTTATCTTTAACACTAAGCCCAAGCGTGGCCCGCGTCCTTTTTCGTTTGCCCTTTCATTTTCTTTTATATTCAAGCCCAAGCTCATGTATATATATCTATATATACTCTCTTCCCTAACCCTAACCTTAACCTCTGTCTTCCTCTCACGTTATCTCTCTCGCAAAATCCTAACCATAAGTATACTCTCTTCCCTAACCCTAACCTTAACCTCTCTCTTCCTCTCACGTTATCTCTCTCGCAAAATCCTAACCATAAGTCACACAGTCGGCATCCTCTTCCCTGCACCCATAGCCACAAGCGGTTCTCCTCCGCGTCACCTTCTCTTTCTCCTCCTTATTGTAACCCACCGCTGCATAGGGATGCTGCTCGTCGACCACCAACCTTGCTTTCCCTCTCCATCACTTGCGCATGCAATCTCGGTAGCGTCTCTTCCTCCTCTGTCTCCCGTCGCATGCAGCCGACTGTCCCCACCGCCACCATCATCTGCAACTCGAGCGCAAGCCACCTACAACCACCGCTACCTTCCCTTCTCTCTGTTGTCGCAAGCCAGCCTGACTACTCCTCACGCGCTGCCAACCCCCCTGCTTTCTTCCAAGTCGCGCCACCTGCTCCCCTTGTCTGCGTCGTCGAGTCGCTACCACTTATCCCATCTCTTTCTCCTCCTTGCTGTAACCCGCCATGCATACCCGACCCCACCATGCAGAACCGACCCGCCAGTGGCAGCTTCAAACCCAACTCGTCAGAGCCGAACCAATCAGATCCCTTAAGCAGATCCTGACCCATTTGCATTCGAGTTTGGTATCTGATCGTTTCCAACCGTCCAAACCCTGATTCAAGCATTTTTCGATCCGTTGGTACCGCAGAAGATTGAACTACACATCCAGCAAACATCACACGAATATTAAGGTCAAACCCGATCCCCAAATTCTAAAATAATCTACTAATTCTAATAATTTCCTAAATTTAGTTAATTAAATGTAGATTCTCGAATTACCAGATAAATTCGATATTTGGATCAGTGGCAAACTCAAGTGAGGTTTTAAAATCTCTTAAATATATTATATGTGAGTGTTTTTAACTCACTTTAAATAAATTATATTTTATTGTGGTAAATTAATTTGTTTTGTAAATTATTTATTTAATGTTTAGATATTTAACTTGCTTATTTAATATTCTAGCCTGTAAAAGTATTTAGAAAATTACAAGTTTTCATAATCTAATTTATTGTACAAATGATTAAATATTTTGCTATGAAATTGTTTACTTTGAGACTGCATACAATTATTATAAATATTTTAAGAATATAGTAATAAATTTCTAAAAAATTATATTGTTGAATTATTAATTGTTTGTTCTTTAAAAACAAATAATCATAATTAGTGAAAATTTCAAAAAAAATCAAATTATTAATCTTGACTAATATTGATTTAGTTGGGAGATCAGATACATTATGCATGACCATTACATGACGTCATAATTTGTGTTACCGACATTATTGGAAAAACCTTGTTAAATTGTATACTATTATAAACATTGTTATTGATCAAACCCAGTGATCTAGATAACATGAACAATAAACAACTTACACTAGAGTGGGAAAAATTAATAGGTCAGACAGCATCTGTATTTTGTGTGGACCTATGATACAGGTTGTGCAATCAAAAGATGGGTTCCACTGTGAGGTTCCCGAGGATGACTAGCATCCCATTACTGTTTATATTGTTTACATACTGAGCAACTAGCGGTACAACCTTATTCAGTACTATGATATTGGATTGTGATTCCAGATATGTACGAAATCCACCTAAAATATAGACACTCAAACTGTCAATTTCAAATAGTAACATATAAATAATAGATCACCTAACAGCAAATCAAATTCAAATAATGACACTGTAATAACAGATATATATAGAGATAAACTCTTGACACATGAGATCCTTACAGATTGACTTTGTTATAGCCCATTTTTATACCAATTGTTATTTTACTTGTGATATAATCATGATATATCGTATTGTTATTATACTTATACTATACTACTATTGCTTTCTTCATTTTATCACTCATAAGGTCTTTCTGACAACCTTGGATTTGTATATTTAGATTCAGGTTCAGAGACTCTATAGTATCAGTGCTTTGAACACGTTGCAGAGCTCCAGTATTGGATCTATCGTCTTTCATTTCCAGCTCGTAAGAACCTTTTGTTTTCTTGCTTTGTTTTATTTCGATTGTAATAAATCGTGACTTTTTGTGATACTTTAGTACTTGTATAATAAACCTAAATTTTTTATGATTATTGTATTGATTTCATGTACAATAGTTTAGCGTATTTTGAAAAAAAATGTCTCCACTTGTCGTGTTCCCCCATTAGTGTATTTTGATTAGGGGGACATGACACTAGCCAAACCCATTGGGTACCAATTTCTCAAACACCCACTCTGTTGGCCCAGTGGCCTTCCACTCTAGTTTTGATGATGATTAACTCATAAGTTATAGTTTACTAATAATCTTGTGATGTTTAGTTTCAGATACTTAACCAAAATATTAGTAGGTGATTAGCTTCAACAAAAATATTTTGGAGCTTTCACATGGTGATTCAAGAGCCCGAGCGTCAAGTTCATACCTAGCACTCGTTTGGAGTCAAGCTCGGTGGATCACGTTTGGATCGAGTCGACTTGGAGAGGGCGCTCTACAAGAAAACTTTGGTACATTATTTTGTTTATAGTTTAGATCCATTTGTTAAAGATTAGATAGTGTGATATGCTCAAGTTCACAACACACACACACACTTGTTTAAGTTTCATGTTTCGGTTTTCAGTTTTTGGTTTAACCGATCTTGGTTTTCATGAATAGATAGAATCAAAATAAGTTTACATGGTTTAATGTATATTAAATTTTTTCTATATACATCTATGCTTCAACTATTTAAACAAACTTAGTTTGATAGTCTATTTCATGAGTTTGGAGTTTTGGTATTTTAACAAAACTTATTTTTGGATTTTAAGTCAAAAACATTAATATATATATATATCTTTCATGTTTATTGGATTATATCCATATACAACATGCTTAAAAGTTATTTCAATATCATGTTTTTGTATTTGGATGAGTTTTGGACAAAATGATTTTTCATTTCAAAAATCTAAGTTTAGGAAAATACGGTTTTTAGTTTTCGGCAAAATTTCTAAGTTACAAAAATAGTTCAAAATGTTTGTAACATGATTTGATTTTACTCAAACATGTTTGTATATCAAAGTATTATACTGAAATTATTTTTGTGAATTTTTAGAGATTTTATGGAATTTATTTGATAATTAAAACCCAAGTTTTAAATCCTATAATCAGCCCTGCCAGGCCTGGCGGTCGACCGGACCCAGAGTCGGTCGACCGGACCGGTCGACCGATGTGCACAAGGACGTGCACGCAGGCCAGCTCCTTGGGCCGGTCGACACAGCGGTCGACCGACTAAAGTCAACCCACTCTCGGGTTGGCCCGGTCGACTGGGCGGTCGACCGGCCAGAGAGCCGTTGCTCTCTGGTTCTGGGCGCGGTCGACCGGACAGTCGACCGGCAGGCTCAACGGACAAATTTTGACCGTTGGCCGGTCGACCGGCCGGTCGACCGGAAGGTCAAAACAGACCTTTCCTGCTGCCAACGGGCAAATTCTTTTGAGGCCTATTTATACCCCATTTGAGAGTTGGTTTTGAACAAGTTTTAAGAGCTAAAAATTCAGAGCTTCTCTAGTGTTTTATTACAAGTTTAAAAAGAGTTTTAGAGCTTCAAAGATTTGATCTTCATTTATTTTTAAAGTGTTTTAAAGAAAATAGTCTTTTTGGGAATTTGTTTTTAGTCTAAAAATTCTATATCTATTTGGAGATTTTTCCAAGTGATATTCTTTGTTCAAAACACTTTGTTTTCTCGCACTTGAGCTTATCATTCTATCCTCTCTATAGGATCTTTGTTTTGTGGGAAAAGAGATAGTTTGTGGTTGTGGAAACCACCAAGTTGAAAACCCTCCTTATTTGTGATATCCCTCTTTTGTAGAGGTTGATTATTGGAGTGGTGGCTTTGTGCCCTATCTCTCTAGTGAGAGGTTGATTGGTTGTTTGGCTTTGTGCCTTTCCCTCATTTGTGAGGTTGATTTGTGTGACTTTGTGCCTAGCCTCTAAGTGTAGAGGTTGTGTTTGTAATTGAGAGAGGAGTTGTGTACTCCCGGTTGTATTGCCCCAAATCCTCAGTGGAGGTTCCCTGTGTGGGAGTCCTGTGTGGACAAGTTAGTGGAAATCCTTCTGTGTGAAGGCAGGGACGTAGAGCTGGGTGCTCGAACCTCGAAACAAATCTCGGTGTTTGCGTTTGATCCATTGACTCTAACTCTCTCTATTACTTTAAGCATTGCATCATATTGTCATATCATATATATGCTTGTGTTGTTTGTGTGTGCCTCACTTGTGTTTAATCATGAGAGCTTCATATAGCACCTCAACTCTTATTCAGAGGAATCAAGAGGAGTTAGTCCAGAGCCCTTCACCGGGAATTCGGCTACACTCGTTGGTTACATTAAGTGTGTTGCCAATTTAGTTTTTAATTTCCGCATTTTGTTCATTAGATTAGCCGTACACCTATTCACCCCCCTCTAGGTGTACTTACAATTGGTATCAGAGCCTACGCTTCTGATATTTGGTTTAACCACCTAGGAGTGTGATCTTATTTTTGCTAATCTACATTTGCATTTGCACTTGCACACATATAGTTTGCACTCATGGATAGCCCTCCCATGTTTGATATCTCTAGACTTGATATATGGAAGGTTATGATGAGTTGTCATTTGAAAGCCCTAGGTTATAAAGTTTATCTTGCCATTACCAAGGAATCCTACCTTAGTGATAGCAAGCATATAGAGGCCAATGCACTAGCCTTAAAGGCACTTAGAGCATCTTTTGATAAAAAATATTTACATGTGTTTTCTCACTATGATTCTGTTTTTGTAGTATGGAATATTTTGACATCTCCTGAGCTACGAACGCTTATCAATAAGAAGAGAAAATCTAGTCGAGACGAGTCCGACGAACATTGCTTCATGGTCCAAGGGAATGACTCCCTTGAGGTACAATCGGAAACTCAACTAGATGCTAGTACTAGTTCATATTGCAATGAGTGTATGGATACACAAGCCTTGAATGATGAACTTGCCAAAAATTGTGAAAATTTGATTTCAAAATATAAACCTTTGAAAAAGGATAATTTTGATTTAAAAGAAGAAAATAAAAATTTATCTTCTAGACTTGAGATTGCTTTGCAAGAGAGGGATGAGATTTCAAGTGAACTTGATTCACTTAAATCCGAACTTGAACTTGCCGTTAATGAAAACAAAATTTTGAAAAGTAAAAATAATTGTGAAAATGTTTTGAAGAAAAATGAGGATTTAACTTCAGAACTTGATTTTGTATTAAAAGAGAATAATTCTTTACAAAACAAAATTGATTTGATTTCACAAGAATTGGAAGATTGTTTAAAGAAAAATGTTTCTTTGAAAAATGATTTGTCTACACATGTTTGCCATACTAGTGTAGCTTCACCTAGCTTACCTATTGCTTGCACCTCTTCTAAAATTAAAAATGATATATCTATGCTTAAGAAGAGTGTTGGTTGTTTGGGCTCCACTTTGAGCCATTGTGCTTTGAACCACACACGTTTAGAATCTTTGTTTCGAAAGAAACAAGTTCCATTTATGCATGCATACAAACCACAGCATACACATGCTTCCCACATTCACTCCCATAACACGATGTATGCTCATGTATACACTTGTACACATTGTGGACGTAAGGGCCACCTTGTTAAATTTTGCTATGATAAGTTACATAATTCAAATTTAGCAACTAAATTTATTTGGGTTAGGAAAGGAGCTAACCCCCATGGACCCAAAAGAGTGACCACCCTTATGCTATTTGATGTAGGTGTGGGCTCTCACATGACGTGAGAGCGATGGTGCCTTGAGGTGGATGCGTTCCGAGCTCAAAGAGGACAATTTGAATGCATCACTTTCAAGGAGAGATTGGTGGGAGGACCACCTTGGTTTGGAGATGTGCCTTTTCAGTTTTGGTAACAATCTCTAACTCCCACTCCCATTATATTTATATGCTTTTCATATTATTCATTTTTAGCATGTTTTGATGTTTCTTGATTATTATGTTAAATGTCATGATAATTAGATTAGTGACATGCATGATTAGTAATTGAGACACCCATGTTTATATGGACTCATACTTTGTGTACTCACATTTGTTTTAACTAATGTGTATGTCCTAGATCTAATGCATGTTCATTTACATAATGATCATATGAGTTTTGTTTTGATTTCTATGCTCCATATTTTGATTACATGTTTAGATGTTAGTTTTTTTTAAAACTTGGATATATACTTGTACAACTAGTGAGCCACAAATAGATTATTATGTGTTTGTACTTGAATGCTCATTTGTACTCATTAGATATACTGGTGTAGCCTAGTTTTGATGATTCATACATTTTGACTTGTATTCCCATTTTGAAAATGTTTTTTTTCATGTTTATATTTTAACTTCATGTATATGTTCATCTTGTCTAAACTATTAGCTATACATATACATCCTTGAGCCACTTGCCTTCATGCATATACTTTTGTGGACTCATTTATATTTGGATATGTATGTATACTTTAGTTTGTACATGACATACATATACCTTGAAGGATTCTACTTTGATGATTTTCATGTTTTTAAGGAATTTCATATTGAGCTTAATTGCCTATTTCATGACTATGTCTTTCACACAAAACTTGTACACTCACATTATTTAATGTTTTCTCATGATTTTGTTTTCATGAGTCATATATGAGCTTTATATCTTTTGAGTGTCAATTGCTGAGTAATTTTCATGTTTCATGGAATATATTCTTGTTTCATTCCTTGAAGGATTTCGTACTAGGTTTCAAATTTTTCTTCTAATTAGTTCGTATTCTTCATTATAGTAGAGCTTTTCAAACATACTATATTTTTAAACTTATTTTTAAAAACCCCTACCCATTAAAGGGCGGTTGGTTGGGCGACCATGCCTTGTATGTTCACTATTGAAAATCCATTTAAAATATGTGCATGAAATGGGTGGTAGGAAATATGAGTTATACACTTGATCTTATTATATTTTCAATTGGTATCATTGAATATTTTCAATTGGTATCACTATTGACATTCTTTTTGTATACTCATATATGTTTCTATATATGTATGCTTACACTTCAAATAGTATCAATTTCGATTGGTATTCAATTTTTCATACATATATATATGCTTTATTTGTGCTTACTATATCTCTATATCTTTGAGCACAAATTTTGGTTATGCTAAGCTTGATTTCTTAAATGACTATTATATTTCAATTGATTATGTTTCAATTGGTGTCTTTACAAGCTTATGCATCATTTTATTTGGTATTTCATAAAGGGGGAGAAAATTCTTATTTCACTTTTCAATTGGTTTTGTTTACTGTCACTCCCGCTTCCCAAAATACGGGAAAACGGAGTCGCGACGAGAGTCGGCGACGTATATACGCGAGGAGAATACCCCACGTATACACGCTAAGCCTAAAGTAACCTGAACAAGTTATAAATCTCTATCATAAATCAAAACAACTGTAATAATACATATAAAGTCTAACACAATGATAGCATATGAATAAGAATAAGGAATATGACAGGATGCGATATATGAATAAAAGAGCAGGGATAACGATAATCAAAAGGGAGACTCCAGCTCCTCAAGATAGATATGATCCTCTCCAAATACCTGATCAATAATAAATAGGTCTGGATCTGGATATGCAGATCCAGGGAGTCAGAACTCCTAGTGAATGTATAAGAGAAAAATGGAAGGATATGCGAATACAAATGTGAGCAAACTAGGAAACACATATGCTGGAATAAAACAGAAGTAACATATAAAACATGGATAGAAATAATAAAGTCAATCAATACAAAATCAGATGTTCAATCAGGTGTCAAGTGTACAGTCATATGTCTATCATAATTATATACCTGAACAGTCAGGTGATTACGGTCAATCACAATACATTATAAACAGTTCATTATCATTTATTATGTTAGCGAACACCAATTGTCACCTGTAATAGACGCATCCCATACTACGCCTACTACACGTGTCAATCAGGGTCCTAAGTTATTGAAACTGATGGTTGGAGACATTATTCATGCTTTAGGTAGGTCCTGTACATACCCAGGACCACGGCCCGATGCCTGGCGCTGAACCAGGCCCTACCGCCAGGTAGTCAGTAACAGTAACAATACTCACAGTATCACTGTGGAACAGTAAACTCACAGTAACACTGTGGAACAATAACAGATGGGATGTCAGTCATCCCCCGGAACCCTGCAGTGGAACCGTAGTCGGTGGCGCAACCTGTATCCTAGGTCCACCCAAAATACAGACGTTGTCTCCTCCATCAATTTTCCCAACCCGGTGTAAGTTATCTATTTATATTATTATTTATTCAATTCAGTTAAATCAGTCAATGTTCATAGTATCTAGAATACTGAGACGATATGGTGACAGTAACAATATAGTGCAGTAACGGTAATCGTATACACGATAAACAGTAATAGAACAATGAACATTAACAGTAACCGTGTATACGATGAATAGAGCTGTACCAAGCGTTACAGCCTAACGATACTTTTTCCAGTAACTTTCAGTAACATGAATAATATGGTTATCAGGAAGATGTCATGTATAGTCAATAAAGTTTTCAAGGGGTATCATGATGTCCAGGATCAAGAATATTATGCAATTATTTAAAGAGATACAGAATCGTTCACAAGGCAATTTTTTTTATTTTGTATTTAATACATATAGACATAGACTAGTAGCTAAGAGGCATGAAACATAATTGAGTTCGAACAATTATTTAAATGTAAAATAATATTCATTGAAATAGACATGATAAAACAATTACGTGAAATAAAACTGAAATATTAAATGAGTAAACAAGAACACTCACCTGGACTTATCACGAGTCCGATAACCAATTCGAAGAATCTACATTAAATACATATGAATTTTATATAAGATATCGAATTTACATTATCGATTTTTACATAATATATCCTATTTATTCAGTATTTTAAATCAACTATGGATGGTCCGGATCTTAAAACAAGTTGTAGGATGATACACTGAATTTATAATATTATTTATATTTTATTTACTGATTTTTATGGGGTTTAATGATTAAAAACATGCAATTTCCTTAACGAGTCTAAATGTTGAAGTAACGGGTTTCTACTTAGAAAGCAGTGTTTCAGTCCAATATGATTTGCAATTAACCCCAAAATTTTTCAGTAGATGTTAGGGATTGTCTAATATTTATCCATATTTTTATTTATTTTTCTCAAATTTTTATCTAGCCAAAAGAATTGTTTTTCAATAACTTAGCGGGTCTGTTTTGTATTTAGGTCGGGTTAAAATGAATTAGAACCCAAATATTTGGGCTGAACTGAAACTGGGCTTCTAAATATAAGCTCTGAATTTATTTTCTTTTCTTTTCTTTTGTTTTTGTTTTCTAGTCTGGCCCATTGGTCAGGCCCAAATTCTTTTTTTTTTTTCCTTTCTTTTTTTTTTTGTTTGGACCAGGCCCAATGATTAGCCCAGTTCCCATTTTTTTTTTCTTTTATTTTGTTTACTGGGCCTGGGCCATTTCGGCCAAGTTCTTTCTTTTCCTTTCTTTTTTTTGTCTTTATATATTTTTTTAACTGGGCCTGGCCTTTGGCAAGGGCCTTTCCTTTTTTCTTTTTCTTTTTTTTGTCTAGGCCTTTGGGCAGGCCCTTCCCCCTTTCTTTTTTTGTTCTTTCTTTTTTTTTTTTTGGGTTTGGTTTGGCCCAGTGGCTGCCCAGGCCACTGGGCTGGCCAATTTGGGTAGATTGCTGTTGTACAAATTTTTTTTCTTTTTTTCTTTTTTCCCCTATAATCTAATTGGGGTAATAATTCATTACATATATATATTATTTAAATAAAGATGATACTTTTAATGAAGAAAAGATTTATGGGAAGAGGAATCTAGTCATGATAATTTCAATTTAATTAGGATTTTAATTCATACAAATTTAGTTTATTTATATTATTGGATGGATTTTTAGTTTCATAAAAGGGGATTTTTAAATCATGATATGTTATTAAATTTTAATTCATATAAATTGATTTAAATCTAGAGGAGATCTAGGTTTCATAATAGGAATAGGATCTTAACCATACTATTTCAATTAAATATTTTAATTCATAAAAGTTAAATATTTATTTACTTGGTTTAGCCTGCTTCTCAATCTCCACGCCTCCTTCTCAACCTCCATACCTCGGACCCGTTCCCTGTCACGATCAGGATGAGAAATGATAGGATGGAAGTTCTTTCTGATTGTCATTATTTCTTTTCTTTTTCTTTTTTTTTTTTTGACGGATGCAGGAGAAGAAAGTTACAGGATAGATCTTTAGCAATCACGTTGTTAAGATGTGAATCCAGGTTCTTAAGATAAGAAATCCCTAAAGATCTCTTGAAATCTTTCAGTTAGAATTTGAAATTTAGATTTGGCTTTAGGTTTGTTTAAATAAATTAGACTTCCAACCTAATCACATGCCAATGTGGCATTATGGTTTAGGTATTAGAATTTAGTACAAAGGAACAGAGTTCGAGACTTGACATAAACAAGTATATATATTTGTATATTTTTTTTGTTTAAACTTTATTATTTATTTATTTTATTTTATTTTATTTTATTTTTGGATATGAGTTAAATGGGTTATGGTGTATAGATAATTGGATTATGGGTTGGAAAAGAAGACCAATTAAGAATAATACCAATAATAACATAATAATAATAATGCTGTTAATAATAATGTATAATACATAACATATACTAGTATAAATGTAAATCAAACATATACACTTAATATGTATGCACATGTGACTATACACCTGTATAAAATAAATTAATCAATGATAATAAGTAAATCTAAATAAAATTAATAAAAGTAGAAATACAGTATTATTAGTTAGATGATTTTACATTCTACCCACCTTATAAAAAATTCGTCCTCGAAATTTCAATAACGTAGGGAATGATAAAAGAGTCAAAATACAAGGAGAAAACAAATAAGCTTCTATGTCGCTTCGCTGAGACACCACGATTCCGCTGCGCGCTTTGATCTCTGTTACTAGCTTTAGAATGAAATGGCCAATTCCAAGAGATAAGATCAGAAAATTGTTGGCCCAAAGGCCTTCCACCCTAGTTTTGATGATGATTAACTCATGTAGTTATGTTTACTAATAATCTTGTATTGTTTAAATTTCAGATCATTAACCAAGATATTAGTTGGTGATTAGCTTCAACAAGGTGTTTGGAAGCTTATCATGGTGATTCCGGTGCCAAAGCTTAAAGATCATACCTTTGCACTCGGTGGATCGCGTTTGGGAGCAAGTCTACTTGAAGATGGAAGATCGTCAAGAGACTTAGGTATCCTAGTTTAGATAGTGTGTTTTAGATCCATTTGTAAAGCTTAGTATAGTTGATATGCTCAAGTGCACAAACACACAGTTTTTATGTTTTGGATTTGGTTTTCATGAATAGTTTGATCAAAACCAAGTTTACATGTTTTATATGTATATTAGATGTGCTCTATATAAATACATGCTTATATGACTTATACAAACTTAGTTTGACGTACCTATTCATGTAGTTTTATGTTTTGGTATAAAACATATTTTTGAAATTAAAGAACAAAAACTGTGATATATTTTGTGAATGTATATTGGACCTATGTCCATATGCATCATGCTTAATAATGTTCAAATATCATGTTTTTGTATTTCTATAAAGTTTTAGGAAAATCAGATTTCCTATTGAAAAGCCAAGTTTGATAAAAATACAAGAGTTTGTTTTTGATAAAAATGAGAAGAAACAAAAATGATTTCATATGCTTGATATTTGAGTAGAAATGATTATCACATATTTATATATCAATGCAATATGGTAAAAATATTTTGGGAATTTTTTACAAGTGTTAAAAGATTTTTTAACAAAATATTTTTTCCCAGTTTTTCAGACCTGGTGCTGGCTGTCAGGCCAGTTCGGTCGACTGGGCGGTCGACCGAATCAAGGTCCGGTCGACCGTGCAGTCGACCGACGTGCACAGACTTGTGCACGTCTGCAGCACAGTGGTCCGGTCGACCGGACGGTCGACCGCTGCAGAGAGCTCTGCTCTCTGTTTGTTTCGGTCGACCGGGCGGTCGACCGGAGGTTCCAACGGGTCATAATATGACCGTTGGACGGTCGACCGGCCGGTCGACCGTTAGGCCAGTCAGGCTGACACGTCAGCCTAACGGCTAGTTTTTCCTAGGGGCTATATATACCCCATTTCTCCATTGTTTTGGCTAAGATTTTTAGAGCTAAAAATTTCAGACTTTCTCTAGTGTTTAAAAGAGTTTTTAAAAGAGTTTTTAAGCCAAAAGGATTTCATCTTATTTGTTTTTGGTTTTTTAGAAAATCAAAGAAAGCTAGGGTTTTGGGAGATTGTTTTGTTTTTCATTTTCTATCTTTTACAAGTGATTTCTCAAGTAGTTTTTCTTTGTTGCTGGTTTCCAAAAACACCTTGTTTCCACACTTGAGCTATCATACTATCCTAATCTATTTGGATCTTTGTTTTGTGGAAAAGAGAGAAAAAGAGAAGTGTTTGAGGTTAAGCCTCTTAATTGTAAACCCTCCTTGCTTTTGTGAATCCCTCTTCGGTAGAGGTGATCGGAGTGGTATTGGTTTGGATCCCTCTTTGGTAGAGGTGATTGTGTTTGTTGTGAGCCTCTTCGGTAGAGGTTGTTGTTGTTATTGTTTGTTGTTGGCTACGGGCCGTATCCCTCTTCGGTAGAGATGGATTGTGGTTGTATAGCCTCGGTGGCTTTGTAAGGTTGAGAGAGGAGTTCGGTACTCCTATAGTGGATTGGAAATCCTACACGGTGGTATAGGCGGGGATGTAGAGTTGGGTACTCGAACCTCGAAACAAATCTTTGTGTTAGCGTTTGATCCAATCTCTCTCAACTCTACTCTCTTTACTTTGTGCAAGCATCATTTCATTCAAGCATCATTCTTTCATTGCATACATATCTTATACATTGCTTGTGTTGCCTTGCATCTTTTATATTGCAATTCATTCTTATATTCTTGGCTTGATTGTGTGTATTGCTTGGATTGCTTGTGTGTGTGTGCCTAACTTATACTCATCCAACAAGAGCTTCACATAGCACCTCAACCCATTTAAAGGGGAATCAAGGGGAGTTAGTCCAGAGCCTCGAAAGGAGAATTCGGCTACACTTGTTGTATTATATTAGTTTGTGCATAATTTGCATTAGCTTCCGCATTTAGCGCACTTAGTTTTGCATTAAGTTTTAGATTAGCACTAACATCTATTCACCCCCCTCTAGGTGTCTTTTCAATTGGTATCAGAGCAGGTGCTCCTGATACTTAGGCTTAACATCCTAGGAGTGAGATCCATTTGCTTGCTAATCTATTGTTTGCATTTGCTTGTTTGCACACATTTAGTTTACCATGGCCTTCATGACCCCACCTATGTATGACCCTTCTAACATTCATGTTTGGAAGATTAGGATGACCGTTTATTTGCAAACCCTAGGTCATAAAGTTTATCTTGCTATTACCAAGGAATCCTTCCTTAGTGATCGCAATCATATAGGGGCCAATGCACAAGCCCTAGAGGCCATTAGAAGCACTTTATCTAAAGATTATCTTTTACGTGTTTCTAACTTTGATTCCGCTTTTGTAGTGTGGAACAAATTGACAACCACCAACACCTCCAAGCTTCAAGTCCAAATCCAAATAGAAGAGGAATCTAGTGGAGAATCCGAACCACAACAATGCTATATGGTCCAAGGGAATGACTCCCTTGAGGTACACTCGAAAACTCAACTAGATAGTAATGATTGTGCTAGTTCTTCAAATGATTATGTTGATTCCCATGCTTTGAATGAAGAACTATCCATAGTTTGTGAAAAATTAATAGAAAACTATAAAGTTTTGAAAAAGAAGAGTCTAGGCATTAATAATGAAAATAAAAATTTGATTGCTAGACTTGATGTTGTTTTGCAAGAGAAAGAGGAGATTGCTAATGAGAGGGATTCATTAAAATCTCAACTTGATCTTGCACTTAAAGAAAATGAGTTTTTGAAAAATAAAAATGATTGCCATGTTCTTTTGAAGAAAAATGATAACTTGTCTTCAAAAGTTGATTTTATTTTAAAAGAGAATGTTGATTTGAAAAATAAAATTACTTCTATTTCAAATGATTTGGATGCTTGTTTAAAGAAAAATGAAGTTTTGCAACATAAGATAGATGCACATGTTTGCCATGCTAGTGTAGCCTCTTCATCTAGTCTACCTAATGCATGTACCTCTTCTTCTAGGATTAATGATGATATTTGTATATTAAAGAAGAGAGTAGATTGTTTGGGCTCCATTATGAGCCAATGTGCCATGAACCACACTCGCTTGGAAACCTTGGTTCGTAAGAAACAAGTTCCAACTTTTATGCATGCACACCCTCCACGGCATACACATGCTCCACACGGACACCATCAACACATGTATGCTCATGTGTACACATGTACACATTGTGGCCGAAAAGGCCATCTTGCTAAATTTTGTTATGATAGTTAAATGTTTCAAATTTAGCAAAGAAATTTGTTTGGGTTAGGGAAGGGACTAACCCCCATGGACCCAACAAGATGTGGGTACCAAAGACCACCCCTCCTATTGTTTTTGATGTAGGTGTGGGCTCTCACATGACGTGAGAGTGATAGTACCTTGGAGTTGATGCGTTCCGGACTTAAAGGAAATCAATTGGATGCATCACTTTCAAGGGAAGTTTTGGTGGAGATGACCACCATGTTTTTGGAGACAAGGAGAGTTGCCTTCTAGGTTTTGGTAACAAATTCCTAACTCCCATTTATTGTTTACATGCTTTCATATTATTGTTTATAGCATGTTTTGATGCTTTATAACATGTTTTTGATGTCTATGGATTAGTATGTTCATTCCATGTTTATTAGATCCTTGACATACATGTATAGTATTTGAGACACACATACTTATATGAACCCATACTTAGTGTTCTCACTTTTGTTTAAGCTATAATGTACATCATGAATCTAATACATGTGAATTTACATAGTAATCATGTTTTAGTTTTCTCATGATGATTTTTTGTGTTTTATGCTTTATGTGGTATAAACTAGTTTAGATGTAGATTTTATCAAAACTTGCATGTATGCATGTACACATAGTGAGAACAAATTGACTTTTATATGTTTGCACTTCATGCTCATTGTACCCACTATATACACATGTATAAGCTAGTTTGATGATTCCTTCATTTATACTTGCTATGCCTATTTTCATGTTTTTACTTCATGTATATGTATTTTGAATTCAAACCTAATAAATATACATGTATACCCATGAGTCTTTTGCCTTCATGCAAATACTTTTAATAGACTCGTTTACGGTTGGGATATGTATGTATATTGTTAAATTTGGATGAATCATACATATACCTAGAAGTTTGATAAAAGAATTTTTGATGAATCTTTGCTTGTTTTATATAGCAAAATAATATTCGTGTTTGTTTTGATACTTCATGTTTTGAATATATGTTTAGATGTTAGTTTTCATTAAGACTAGGATTTATATTTGTACATATGATGGGCTACAAACAAATCTATATATGTTTGGGATTGAATGCTTGTTTGTTCCCATTAGATGTGCTAGTATAGTCTAGTTTTGATGATTCATACATTTTAAACTTGTATTCCATTTTTGGTATTTGTTTTTATGATTATGAGTTTTCATTTCATGTATATGTGTATTTTGTCAAACTCGAAGATATACATGTATACCCCTTGAGTCATTTGCCTTTCATGCAAATATCTATTATGGACTCAAAGTGTGTTTAAGGGATATGTATGTATACTTCTTGTGTTGACAAATCATACATATACCTTGAAAAGAATTGGTATCAAATTGTTTTAATGAAAAGCTAAATTTTCATACTTTTCATGCTTTTCATGTTTTCCTTGAATTGGTATTTAAACTTCATGTATATGTTTACCTTGTCCAAACCATTAGATATACATGAATATTCTTTTTTTGAGCCACGTGCCTTCATGCATATATCCTTGTGGACTCGTTTGTATCTTGGATATGTATGTATACTTTGGTTTGTATTAGACATACATATGCCTTGAAGATTAAATAATATTAATTTTTAGTTTTCTTGTTAAAGGAATAATTGAACTTAATTGAACAATTTTCATGATTGTGATCTCCATACTTGACTTGTACACTCACATTTATTATTTGCTCATGTTTGTTTTCATGAGACATTTTTATGCTTAATTGGATTAGAGTGTTGATTATCATGTGGATTTCATTTTTATGAAAAATGATTTGTATTTATTCCTTGCTTGAAGGATTTCGTACTAGTTAACAAAACTTTTCATTTTAACTAGTTCATATTCTTCGTTATAATATGAGATATACACTTGACCCTATTCTTTCAATTGGTATCATTGAACACTTTCAATGGTATCAATTTTTGACCTTTTTGTATACTCATATATGTTTTGTATATGTATGCTTACTCTTTCAAGAATATCAATGTCAATTAGTATCTAATTTTCATACGTATATATACTTGTTTATGCTAAGCTTAAAAAAAAAAAAATTTCTATTGTTTGATTTGTTTTCAATTGGTATCTTAACAAGCTTATGCATATGTTTAGTTGGTATTTCATAAAGGGGGAGAAGATTTGATGTTGTCTTTCAATTGGTATTTGATTTCCACTCCCTTGCTTTATGTTAAAATATAGTTTCAAATTGGTATCATATGTTTAAAAGAACACATTTCTCTTAATGATATCAAGATGTTTATGTTAAATATTTTAATTGGTATCTCAAAATTTTGTTTAAGAAAAAAAAAACATATTTATTTTACATTGCCTATATGCGTATAAATTCATGTTGAGTGTATCTTGTATTGAAGAGCTTGACAACTCTTCCTTATGTGGTACACGTGTGTAGGGGGAGCTTCACATCTCCTTTTATGCATTACATATTTTGTGTTATGTGAATTAGGGCGTGTCTTCCTTTCTTCATGTAACTCATATGTGTAGGGAAGCTAACTTAGCGTCTTCCTCTTCATGAATGTATATAGCATATAACATTTATTAATCTTTGTTTATCTTCATTTGGTATCAAGATGCTTCATTGACATATTTTTAATTGATATCATGTTTGTAGTCACCCCTTATTGACTTTGTTTTTGTTTTAGACAAAAAGGGGGAGACCATTGTTTGCATTGTTTTGATTGACACAAAAAGGGGGAGAAAATTTTTACCCCTCATTTTATTTATAGTTTTTGAATGTTTACCCCTTTGTTGATGATTGACAAAAAGGGGGAGAATTATTTGAGAGTTTAACATGCATATGCATAGTTATGTTTTTGCATATATTAAGTTTAATATAGTTTAATGTATGTTTATTGGTATCTAGAGCATCTAGATAATGTTTATTTGTTAATTGGTATCTAGAGCATGCTTTGCTTTAAATATTTCATTGGTATCTAGAACCTTTATTGTTTATGCATATTTGTGCATTCATGTTTTTAAGAGCCTTCATTGCATATTATTATATTTATTTGGCTATGCATGAGTTAAGGGGGAGCTTCTTTGAAGCTTAACTTTAATCCATGCATATATAACTCCATGAGTTTTGTCATCATCAAAAAGGGGGAGATTGTTGGCCCAAAGGCCTTCCACCCTAGTTTTGATGATGATTAACTCATGTAGTTATGTTTACTAATAATCTTGTATTGTTTAAGTTTCAGATCATTAACCAAGATATTAGTTGGTGATTAGCTTCAACAAGGTGTTTGGAAGCTTATCATGGTGATTCCGGTGCCAAAGCTTAAAGATCATACCTTTGCACTCGGTGGATCGCGTTTGGGAGCAAGTCTACTTGAAGATGGAAGATCGTCAAGAGATTTAGGTATCCTAGTTTAGATAGTGTGTTTTAGATCCATTTGTAAAGCTTAGTATAGTTGATATGCTCAAGTGCACAAACACACACGTTTTTATGTTTTGGATTTGGTTTTCATGAATAGTTTGATCAAAACCAAGTTTACATGTTTATATGTATATTAGATGTGCTCTATATACATACATGCTTATATGACTTATACAAACTTAGTTTGACGTACCTATTCATGTAGTTTTATATTTTGGTATAAAACATATTTTTAAAATTAAAGAACAAAAACTGTGATATATTTTGTGAATGTATATTGGACCTATGTCCATATGCATCATGCTTAATAATGTTCAAATATCATGTTTTTGTATTTCTATGAAGTTTTAGGAAAATCAGATTTCCTATTGAAAAGCCAAGTTTGATAAAAATACAAGAGTTTGTTTTTGATAAAAATGAGAAGAAACAAAAATGATTTCATATGCTTGATATTTGAGTAGAAATGATTATCACATATTTATATATCAATGCAATATGGTAAAAATATTTTGGGAATTTTTTACAAGTGTTAAAAGATTTTTTAACAAAATATTTTTTCCCAGTTTTTCAGACCTGGTGCTGGCTGTCAGGCCAGTTCGGTCGACTGGGCGGTCGACCGAATCAAGGTCCGGTCGACCGTGCAGTCGACCGACGTGCACAGACTTGTGCACGTCTGCAGCACAGTGGTCCGGTCGACCGGACGGTCGACCGCTGCAGAGAGCTCTGCTCTCTGTTTGTTTCGGTCGACCGGGACGTCGACCGGAGGTTCCAACGGGTCATAATATGACCGTTGGACGGTCGACCGGCCGGTCGACCGTTAGGCCAGTCAGGCTGACACGTCAGCCTAACGGCTAGTTTTTCCTAGGGGCTATATATACCCCATTTCTCCATTGTTTTGGCTAAGATTTATAGAGCTAAAAATTCCAGACTTTCTCTAGTGTTTAAAAGAGTTTTTAAGCCAAAAGGATTTCATCTTATTTGTTTTTGGGTTTTTGGAAAATCAAAGAAAGCTAGGGTTTTGGGAGATTGTTTTGTTTTTCATTTTCTATCTTTTACAAGTGATTTCCCAAGTAGTTTTTCTTTGTTGCTGGTTTCCAAAAACACCTTGTTTCCACACTTGAGCTATCATACTATCCTAATCTATTAGGATCTTTGTTTTGTGGAAAAGAGAGAAAAAGAGAAGTGTTTGAGGTTAAGCCTCTTAATTGTAAACCCTCCTTACTTTTGTGAATCCCTCTTCGGTAGAGGTGATCGGAGTGGTATTGGTTTGGATCCCTCTTTGGTAGAGATGATTGTGTTTGTTGTGAGCCTCTTCGGTAGAGGTTGTTGTTGTTATTGTTTGTTGTTGGCTACGGGCCGTATCCCTCTTCAGTAGAGGTGGATTGTGGTTGTATAGCCTCGGTGGCTTTGTAAGGTTGAGAGAGGAGTTCGGTACTCCTATAGTGGATTGGAAATCCTACACGGTGGTGTAGGCGGGGATGTAGAGTTGGGTACTCGAACCTCGAAACAAATCTTTGTGTTAGCGTTTGATCCAATCTCTTTCAACTCTACTCTCTTTACTTTGTGCAAGCATCATTTCATTCAAGCATCATTCTTTCATTGCATACATATCTTATACATTGCTTGTGTTGCCTTGCATCTTTTATATTGCAATTCATTCTTATATGCTTGGCTTGATTGTGTGTATTGCTTGGATTGCTTGTGTGTGTGTGCCTAACTTATACTCATCCAACAAGAGCTTCACATAGCACCTCAACCCATTTAAAGGGGAATCAAGGGGAGTTAGTCCAGAGCCTCGAAAGGGGAATTCGGCTACACTTGTTGTATTGTATTAGTTTGTGCATAATTTGCATTAGCTTCCGCATTTAGCGCACTTAGTTTTGCATTAAGTTTTAGATTAGCACTAACACCTATTCACCCCCCCTCTAGGTGTCTTTTCAAAAATAGGATCGATAAGAAAAATAGGAATCAAGATGGAACCAAGATTACTCTAAAGGAGAGATGTGATCAGAGAGATCGAAAGATCAAAGAGATGGATCCAAGAGTGAGTACGATCAATTCCAAATGGAGTCAATATCATCGTATGGATAGTATATGTATATTGCGGTGTACTATAACTTGTTTCAAGTTACCGGTAAGAATAAAGTCCGTTTTATATCGAAACTTGGCTCTGATACCAAAAAAAACCCTGTCACGCCCCGCTTCCCAAAATACGGGAAAACGGAGTCGCGACGAGAGTCAGCGACGTATATACGCGACGAGAATACCCCACGTATACACGCTCAGCCTAAAGTAACCTGAGCAAGTTATAAATCTCTATCATAAATCAGAATAACTGCAATAATACATATAAAGTCTAACACAATGATAGCATATGAATAAGAATAAGGAATATGATAGGATGCGATATATGAATAAAGAGCAGGGTACCGATAATCAAAGGGAGACTCCAGCTCCTCAAAATAGATATGATCCTCTCCAAATACCTAATCAACAATAAATAGCCCTGGATCTGGATATGCAGATCCAGGGAGTCAGAACTTCTAGTGAATGTATAAGAGAAAGGGAAGGATATGCGAATACAAATATGAGCAAACTAGGAAACACATATGCTGAAATAAAACAGAAGTAACATATAAAACATGGATAGAAAAAATAAAGTCAATCAATACAAAATCAGATGTCCAATCAGGTGTCAAGTGTACAGTCATATATCTATCATAATTATATACCTGAACAGTCAGGTGATTACGGTCAATCACAATACATTATAAACAGTTCATTATCATTTATTATGTTAGCGAACACCAATTGTCACCTGTAATAGACGCATCCCATACTACGCCTACTACAGGTGTCAAGCAGGGTCCTAAGTTATTGAAACTGATTGGTTGGAGACATTATCCATACTTTAGGTGGGACCCGTACATACCCGGGATCACGGCCCAGATGCCTGGCGCTGAACCAGGCCCTATCGCCAGGTAGTCAGTAACAGTAACAGTACTCACAGTATCACTGTGGAACAGTAAGCTCACAGTAACACTGTTGAACAATAACAGATGGGATGTCAGTCATCCCCCGGAACCCTGCAGTGGAACCGTAGTCGGCGGCGCAACCTGTATCCTAGGTCTACCCAAAATACAGACGTTGTCTCCTCCATCAATTTCCCCAACCCGGTGTAAGTTATCTATTTACATTATTATTTATTCAATTCAGTTAAATCAGTCAATGTTCATAGTATTTAGAATACTGGGACGATATGGTGACAGTAACAATGTAGTACAGTAACGGTAATCGTATACACGATGAACAGTAATAAGAACAATGAACATTAACAGTAACCGTGTATACGATGAATAGAGCTGTACCAAGCGTTACGGCCTAACGATACTTTTTTCAGTAACTTTCAGTAACATGAACAATATGGTTATCAGGTAGATGTCATGTATAGTCAGTAAAGTTTTCAAGGGGTATCATGATGTCCAGAATCAAGAATATTATGCAATTATTCAAAGAGATACAGAATCATTCACAAGGCAATTTTTTTATTTTATATTTAATACATATAGACATAGACTAGTAACTAACAGGCATGAAACATAATTGAGTTCGAACAATTATTTAAATGTAAAATAATATTCATTAAAATAGACATGATAAAACAATTACGTGAAATAAAACTGAAATATTAAATGAGTAAACAAGAACACTCACCTGGACTTTTCACGAGTCCGATAACCAATTCGAAGAATTTACATTAAATACATATGAATTTTATATAAGATATCGAATTTATATTTATCGAATTTTACATGATATATCCTATTTATTCAGTATTTTAAATCAACTATAGATGGTCCGGATCTTAAAACAAGTTGTAGGATGATACACTGAATTTATAATATTATTTATATTTTATTTATTGATTTTTATGGGGTTTAATGATTAAAAACATGCAATTTCCTTAACGGGTCTAAATGTTGAAGTAACGGGTTTCTACTTAGAAAGCAGTGTTTCAGTCTAATATGATTTACAATTAACCCCAAAATTTTCAGTACATGCTAAGGATTGTCTAGATATTTATCCCTATTTTTATTTATTTTTCTCAAATTTTTATCTAGCCAAAAGAATTGTTTTTCAATAACTTAGCGGGTCTGTTTTATATTTGGGTCGGGTTAAAATGAATTAGAACCCAAATATTTGGGCTGAACTGAAACTGGGCTTCTAAATATAAGCTCTGAATTTATTTTCTTTTCTTTTGTTTATGTTTTCTAGTCTGGCCGATTGGTCAGGCCCAAATTCCTTTTTTTCTTTCTTTTTTTTTTTGTTTGGACCAGGCCCAATGATTAGCCCAGTTCCCGTTTTTTTTTTTCTTTTATTTTGTTTACTGGGCCTGGGCCATTTCGGCCAAGTTCTTTCTTTTTCTTTCTTTTTTTTGTCTTTATATATTTTTTAACTGGGCCTGGCCTTTGACAAGGGCCTTTCCTTGTTTCTTTTTCTTTGTTTTTTTGTCTGGGCCTTTGGCCAGGCCCTTTCCCCCTTTCTTTCTTTTTTCTTTCTTTTTTTTTTTTTTTGGGTTTTGGTTTAGCCTATTGGCTGCCGAGGCCACTAGGCCGGCCAATTTGGGCAGATTGCTGCTGCTCTCGGCTTCGGCCGAAAGCAGCACAAATTATTTTTTCTTTTTTTCTATAATCTAATTGGGGTAATAATTCATTACATATATACATATATATATATATATATATATATATATATATATATATATATATATATATATATTATTTAAATAAAGATGATACTTTTAATGAAGAAAAGATTTATAGGAAGAGGAATCTAGGCATGATAATTTCAATTTAATTAGAATTTTTAATTCATACAAATTTAGTTTATTTATATTATTGGATGGATTTTCAGTTTCATAATAGGAGATTTTTAAATCATGATGTTATTAAATTTTAATTCATATAAATTGATTTAAATCTAGAGGAGATCTAGGTTTTATAACAAGAATAGGATCTTAATCATGCTATTTCAATTAAATATTTTAATTCATAAAAGTTAAATATTTACTTACTTGGATTTAACCTGCTTCTCAATCTCCACGCCTCCTTCTCAACCTCCATGCCTCAGACCCGTTCCCTGTCACGATCAGGATGAGAAATGATAGGTTGAGAGTTCTTTCTGATTGTCATTATTTCTTTTCTTTTTCTTTTTCTTTTTTTGACGGATGCAGGAGAAGAAAGTTACAGGATAGGATCTTTAGCAATCACGTTGTTAAGATGTGAATCCAGGTTCTTAAGATAAGAAATCCCTAAAGATCTCTTGAAATCTTTCAGTTAGAATTTGAAATTTAGATTTGGCTTTAGATTTGTTTAAATAAATTAGACTTCCAACCAAACCACAAGCCAATGTGGCATTATGGTTTAGGTATTAGAATTTAGTACAAAGGAACAGAGTTCGAGACTTGATATAAACAAGTATATATATTTATATATTTTTTGTTTTAAACTTTATTTATTTATTTATTTTATTTTATTTTATTTTATTTTTGGATATGAGTTAATTGTGTTATGGTGTATTAGATAATTGGATTATGGGTTGGAAAAGAAGACCAATTAAGAATAATACCAATAATAACATAATATAATAATGCTGTTAATAATAATGTATAATACATAACATATACTAGTATAAATGTAAATCAAACATATATACTTAATATGTATGTACATGTACCTATACACCTGTATAAAATAAATTAATCAATGATGATAAGTAATCTAAATAAAATTAATAAAAGTAGAAATACAGTATTATTAGTTAGGGGATATTACATTTACCTTTCGTATTTTACTCCCACACTTTATGTTGAAAAATGATTGAAAAATGATGTTGATTATTTGGTATCATATGCTCCTAATGAAAAAAATTACTTTCTATTGGTACTAATCTTTACAATTGATATCAAGATTACATATATGTTTACATCATTCAATTGATATCAAAATCTTTGGTTGAACTTCAACATGTTTTATTTACTTTCAATTGGTATAATATATGTATGTTTTAAAAATATTTATTTTATGTACTTTCAATTGGTATGTTTTATTGATATCATGATGTACTAAATTGATATATATTTTTCAATTGGTATCAAAATATTTTGATTTTATTTCACCCCTTATTGATATTTTTTGACAAAAAGGGGGAGAACATTGTTTTACTGTTTTCTTTGACCCCCTTTTTTGATGATTGACAAAAAGAGGGAGAAGTATTTGAATTTATATGCATGTTTATTTGTAAGTTTATATCAAAATTTGTTTCATATTGATATCAAGAGAGTTTGTTTTATATTTTGATGTTTTGTTGATATTGATATCAAGAGGATAATCATGCTTTGTTGTTTTGGTTTATTAGTATCAAGTACTTTTGTTAAAATTTTATTGTTGGTATCAAGAGCTTTTATTGATTATCTTTCAATTGGTATCAAGAGTTTTTATTGATTGGTATCAAAAGCTTTTATTACTTTTATTGGTAAAATTTTTCAAATTGAAATTTTTATTGGTATCAAGAGCAATTATTTAAGAACATGTTTATTTCAAAAAGGAAAAGGAATTTATTTTAAAAGTTTGGTATCAAGAGCATGTTCATTTCATTATTTTATGCATGTTGATGCATATTCATGTTTAGTATTCATTGCATATATTTATTATTTATTACTATGCATGAGTTAAGGGGGAGCTTCTTTGAAGCTTAACTTTAATCCATGCATATATAACTCCATGAGTTTTGTCATCATCAAAAAAGGGAGATTGTTGGCCCAGAGACCTTCCACTCTAGTTTTGATGATGATTAACTCATGTAGTTATAGTTTACTAATAATCTTGTGTGTTTAGTTTCAGATACTTAACTAAGATATTAGTAGGTGATTAGCTTCAACAAAGATATTTTGGAGCTTTCACATGGTGATTCAAGAGCCCGAGCGTCAAGTTCATACCTAGCACTCGTTGGAGTCAAGCTCGGTGGATCACGTTTGGATCTAGTCGACTTGGAGACGGCGCTCTACAAGAAAACTTCGGTACATTGTTTTGTTTATAGTTTAGATCCATTTGTTAAAGATTAAATAGTGTGATATGCTCAGGTTCACAACACACACACTTGTTTAAGTTTCATGTTTCGGTTTTCGATTTTTGGTTTAACTGATCTTAATTTTCATGAATAGATAGAATCAAAACAAGTTTTCATGGTTTAATGTATATTAGATTTGTTCTATATACATCTATACTTCAACTATTTAAACAAACTTAGTTTGATAGTCTATTTCATGAGTTTAGAGTTTTGGTATTTTAACAAAAAAACTTATTTATATTTTAAGTCAAAAACATTGATATATATATCTTTCATGTTTATTGGATTATATCCATATACAACATGCTTAAAAGTTGTTTCAATATCATGTTTTTGTATTTGGATGAGTTTTGGATAAAATGATTTTCCATTTCAAAAATCTAAGTTTTGGAAAATACGGTTTTTGATTTTTGGCAAAATTTCTAAGTTACAAAAATAGTTCAAAATGTTTATAACATGGTTTGATTTTACTCAAACATGTTTGTATATTAAAGTATTATACTAAAACTATTTTTGTGAATTTTTAGAGATTTTATGAGATTTATTTGATAATTAAAAACTCAAGTTTTAAATCCTATAATTAGCCCTGCCAGGCTCTGGCGGTCGACCGGACCCAGAGTCGGTCGACCGGACCGGTCGACCGACGTGCACAAGGACATGCACGCAGGCCAGCCCCTTGGGCCGGTCGACCGAGCGGTCGACCGACTGAAGTCAACCAATTCTCGGGTTGGCCCGGTTGACCGAGCGGTCAACCGACCAGAGAGCCGTTGCTCTCTGGTTCTGGGCGCTGTCGACCGGGCAGTCCACCGGCAGGCTCAACGGTCAAATTTTTGATCGTTAGCCGGTCGATCGGCCAGTCGACTGGAAGGTCAAAACAGACCTTTCCTGCTGCCAACGGGCAGATTCTTTTGAGGCCTATTTATACCCATTTGAGAGTTGATTTTGAACAAGTTTTAAGAGCTAAAAATTCAGATCTTCTCTAGTGTTTTATTACAAGTTTTAAAAAGAGTTTTAGAGCTTCAAAGATTTGATCTTCATTTGTTTTTAAAGTGTTTTTATTTCAAAGAAAATAGTCTTTTTGGAATTTGTTTTTGGTCTAAAAATTCTATATCTATTTGGAGATTTCCCAAGTGATTTTTTTTTTTCAAAGCACTTTGTTTTCTCACACTTGAGCTTATCATTCTATCCTCTCTATAGGATCTTTGTTTTGTGGGGAAAGAGATAGTTTGTGGTTGTGGAAACCACCAAGTTGAAAACCCTCCTTATTTGTGATATCCTCTTGTGTAGAGGTTGATTATTGGAATGGTGGTCTTGTGCCCTATCCCTCTAGTGAGAGGTTGATTGGTTGTTTGGCTTTGTGCCTTTCCCTTATTTGTGAGGTTGATTTGTGTGGCTTTGTGTCTAGCCTCTAAGTGTAGAGGTTGTGTTTGTAATTGAGAGAGGAGTTGTGTACTCCCGGTTGTATTGCCCCAAATCCTCAGTGGTGGTTCCCTGTGTTGGAGTCATGTGTGGACAAGTTAGTGGAAATCCTTCTGTGTGAAGGCGGGGACGTAGAGCTGGGTGCTCGAACCTCGAAATAAATCTCGGTATTTGCGTTTGATCCATTGACTCTAACTCTCTCTATTACTTTGAGCATTGCATCATATTGCCATATCATATATATGCTTGTGTTGTTTGTGTGTGCCTCACTTGTGTTTAACCACGAGAGCTTCATATAGCACCTCAACTCTTATTCAGAGGAATCAAGAGGAGTTAGTCCAGAGCCCTTCACCGGGAATTCGGCTACACTCGTTGGTTACATTAAGTGTGTTGCCAATTTGGTTTTTAATTTCCGCATTTTGTTTATTAGATTAGACGTACACCTATTCACCCCTCCTCTAGGTGTACTTACACATCCGACATGACCTGTTTTTAGCGCTACGTGCATGGCACTTGCCAAAAATTTAGTCTATATAACATTAACACTTCTATCATTAACACGTGGCCACTGCATTAAACTATCAACTAAGAATTATGTACTTCAATTATGCAATAAGCTGGATAATGAGTTTTATGCCAGTTATAAGCGCATTAACCTGTAAATGGACAACTTTTGCAATTTTTTTAAGAAACCTGACACTTACCTAATTAATCACATCCAATTAACCCATTAAATCAATTAAATTAATCCCTAAGAGGCTAGATTCAAGCCTCACAATCAAACAAATCCCTCTTTTCTTTCTCTTTTCTAGGCAATGGTCTAGAGGCGGCAAGGTGTGTTGCTTTTCATTTTCCAGCCTCCCTATGTCATTTATTCTTCAATTTTTCCCGTTCTCATTTCTCTCTGCAACGCAAGAGAGCTTCCATTTACCTCTCGAGTCATCAAACTAGTAAGCAATCACATAATCATCTAACCAATTGCGAAACATAAAAAAAGATGTAGGCTAAGAGATGATAACATTTCTTTTTGATTAATTATTTATTGGTTTGCAGTTTTATTATATATTAAAATTGTAATGTCATCTATGAGCTATGATTAATTCATTACACAATAGGCTATATTACCAAAAACATATCTATTATTTTTTTTTATTTTTTTTTCTAGAAGTTTTATCACATTTTGTTTTTCTTAATCTTTTGAGAATTTTCAACATTTAAAAAATTATAAATATTAAAAAAAAACTATTTAGGCATAATTCTGAATAATTGCGTGAACTTCTCACCCATGACCCGACCCTCCATCTCTCTTTTGACTCGGCCCGAGGGCTTGAGATCGGCGATGACGTCGTGGCGCTCGAGCGGCGGCGACAAGTTCGGTATGATTCTCTGTGTGTGTGAAGCCGCCGCCGCCTAGCCCTTGCCAGTATTTCTTTTGCTGTTCTTTGTGCTTGTCGATCACTTTTCAGGGTTTGGTTCGTTTCTTGATGGGTTTTGATGAAATCTTTGGGTTCTGACTCTTTGATTCCTTGTCTGCTTCTAATTTGGTGGTACATAATCAATTTTTTTTTCCTTCAAATTGCATGACTTTAGCTGATGTTCATTTGATGATCAAATTAAACCTGTCGAAATTCTTTGAAATTCTATGGTGAATGTTCCCATTTTTTAAACTAATTACTCAAATATTTTTTTCCTTATTTTGAATTTTACATCTTAAATTCTGTAGCATTGTCTGCTATTATTTAGAGGTTACTACTTATTTTGGGTGCCAATAATTTCTTTTCTTATTACGTTCTATAAGATTTGGAAATTAATGTCGGTATTTTCTGATTGCACAAGCCGTATGGCCAACTGAAGAATCAAAGAATCCAGCCTTGCTCTTTTGACATATGGTCATCTGAAGTAAGGTACAATCTATTGCTCAATTTTCTTGTTTCTTTCTTTCTCTTCTCAATTTATTCGATTAACAATATCATAGTTTGTATTGCATTTTATATTATTTTAGCTGAGATAAATTGTGATATAAGTATATCCCGTTTAGCTTATCCGTAACCATATCCGTTTCGCACATAGCCGACTCGTCTCCACGTCCAATTCACTAAAATTCAACTCGCATAAGATATCTTATTTTCACGTAGACGGATATCATTTTTTCACATCTGACAATATATGTATTTGTATCTGAATGTTGGAAGCATATACGGATACAGGCTTCCAATCCGTTTGCACCCCTACTAATAATACATGTTAATAAAAATTAAAAAAACATTAGACTGTCAGTCAGAAGACTCAGCTGCAGATGTTGTATCTATAAAGTGATGTACCTAGACAAGTGGTATTAAAATATATTACTTATTCCTTTCTTCAAACAAAGTCACAGAATTTAAGAATAGATAAAGCCGGGCTTCCTTTGTTTACATGGCAGAACACTTAAAATGAAGGAATATCTGGTGGAGTTGACTAGCATCTAATTCGTGGATCATACTTTCCAAGTTAATATAGGATATCTGCAGACCTCCTGGATCATACTTTATATGGCATACAAATTCTCATAGTACTTAAATGACAGCCTTTTCCCTTCCCTTTTTTCCCCCTTTCTTTACACCCCAAAAGTGCAGGTAGAAACCACAATCCAGTGAAGAAATGATAGATCGTCCCAAGCCAAAAAAAAATATAAAAAATGAATAACCATTTCATCCTTTAAGCTTCCTCCAAAATATGGCATGTGACTAGCACATAACTGTCTATATTCTCTACGTATGGGTGGTTTGGAGAAATTCTGGTCATGAATCATCTGTTTGCCATTGTGGAGTAAAGGATAGCCACCAGGTGAAAGTTGCTCCAATAAGGAATCGATGACACGGTTTCTCTCTCCGTCCAAATCCTTCCAGCCCAACACTTTCAGCTCTGTAGAAGAAATGTACTCTCTTTGCCCACGCCAACATCAATCAGCTATCATGTTCATGATACACAACTTGAACCAGCATTTGATCCACACACCTGAGCCTTCAAAGTTCATTTCGACGCACCCAACATCAGGCATGGTCCCCTTTAACCATGAGCTCAATGTTCGGATTTTATATAAGGTTTAGGGTGAGGACATTTGAACACTACACAGACCAGGCTCCAGTTAGAAGCTCACCCTCCAATTTGAATTGTTCCACAGCTACCTGAATTCATTGCTTAATGGTGTTTTAAAAAGTGGCACCTAGGCAATCGTAAGCATATTGGCAGCTCCACTTCCACAGGCACTCCTCACCCTATTCTCTAACAGTGCATACAGTACTCTTATAAGAAGTGCATTTTGAAGTGGAATATAAGTGAATCTTATCAAATTCACTCGTGCCATCGCTAGCAATGTCTACAGGGTGCTAGACTACAATGAGGGTTAAATTATGAAACCTAACATCTGGAGTCATTCCCAGTTTTAATTGAACAACTATCCCTATCTTTTAGTAGCAACAAACATGTCGAGCAAGCAACCCCAAGGGGCATTGAACCACACATCGCTAGTCCATCACCCTCACCAAACCATATCCATGTCTCCTGCTGGTTGCTTCGCACCTCCGTCACCATTGTCGGCTGCCACCTCAAAAACAAAATTAATGTTAATTTTTTTCATCTCTTTTTTCATATTTCTTTCCATTTTTCCTATTGTTTTTCTTTCCTCCTTTTTTTATTTTTCGTTTTGGAGCTGTTCATGACTCACATCTTATTGTTTATTAGCAGTGTAATACGTTTTATGCTTATGAAACTTGTTCGTCAAGCCTTTCAGACTGATTTGGTTATTTTATTTGAAGTATCAAGTTAACATTACTTAGAAGGGAGAGGAAGGAGACAACTTGCAGCCTGTGCAAGCCAGTCAGTTAGTAAGCGACCGGCTCAATCAGCCGCCTCCCCTTTTTCCCCTTCCCTACTATAAAATCGTGGCGCTTAACAGTGCACTCCACTGAGGAGGACTTCCCTTTATAGACTAAAAATCATTCCTACTCTCACTGATTTTCCTAGAGCAAATATGAACCTGCTTTCGAGTAACTGGGACAATCCCACTCCCTAAGTCATGGCCGCGTCAGACAATCCATCAGTTACATGTCAAATTACATTCAACTGGGATGTTTAACCGGAGCAACAATAACTCCCACACTTCTTTGGATTTAGAGGAGGAATCAATATGGTGATCCAAATCTTCAGACTGACTGTCATGTTTCAGGTATAAGCTACTGATAGTCAGGCCTGTTGAAGAGACAAAGCACTTGGCATATGCTATGAGCCTAGGGCATTTCCTAATGGTCTAGAACAATTATATAGTAAGGTTAACTCTGTTTAGCCAACACATCTTCGTCAGAAACTTGTAGTACCTTATAAAGAATCGCAAAACATTGAGAGTGTGAACAGAGAGAGTATTCCCAGGGTTATGATGCAGTTGCAGTCCTTACTAGATAAGCTATACAAATGGAGGGTAGCTTCAAAAGACATACCATAAACAAACATAGTCCTCAAACAACAAGGTTAGTGTGTTCTAGATGCCATTTGTAATGACTTGTGCGGATAAGAATTAAGCAGGGATCAGCATGCCACCAATGAATATGCATGTATGTGTTTGGTTGCAAGGAAGTGGGCGGAAGTAAGGAAATGGGGAAGCATAATTGCTCACTTTCCTATCTAACCAAACACCGGAAAAGAAAAATGAGAAAACTCATTTTCCTTTTATCTTTTCCCTTTGACACATCACTTTCAGCGTGCTACAGTTAATTTTGTGGTCATGTAAATCTCATTTGTAATAACTTGTAGCTCAAAAACAGTTAATTTTGTGATCATGTAAATCTCACTTGCATTCTAATTACAATCTAATATTTATTTTTCTTAATTATTTTTTATTTAATACTATTTTACGGTTAACTTCGTGGTCAACTTTTTCACTTTCACGTTCACATTACCATCCAAACACCGGAAAAGACATAACATTTTTCAAACCACACTTCCCAACAACATCCAAACGTCGGAAAACTCACTAACCAATTCCCAAGTTTCAAAGGAACTATTACTACTTCCTCACTTTCTCACTTCCACCCCTAACCAGACAGCCCCTTTGAGAAAATAGTAGCATGCCACCAATAATATGGATGTTCAGGGAATTCATTAGCACACTCCAAAACAACATTGCATGTTTGCAAAAAAGGGTTCCTTCATGTGATTGAAAGAGGACATACACCAAAATCTACATTCATATATCAAGGAAACTCAATTACCTCCTCCATATTACATATTGTGCTTCCATTTACTAGTCTATAGACTGTGGTAAAAAGCAGAAAATAAAAGGAACAGACGTGTTGATGTAAAACGAGAGACCCTATGGTGTGGTATATTAGTGATCAACTCAAAATTTGCAACGTTTCACCAACATAATGATCTTCGGTAGGAAAAAGAACTTAAAACTGATGATGTCACTGATGGATTTTAACAATTATTGCATGCAAAGTTTAGATAATCTAGTCTTGAAGAAATCAGATACAATAATCAGTTAATTTGTTCAGTCCTGTTTTCAATGTCAAGATTAATAAATGACAAGAATTACTCAGAATCACACACTCACATTTATAGTGGACAACAGGAAATCTGATAATAATTTAGAGAACAAATTATAGTGTAGTCCAACTAATAATCTGAATGTTGAAAAAAAAAAAAAAGAAAATTACCTACCGAGTAGCTTTGTTCTCAGGTACCCAATGTAGCCGTTATTGTTCACTTGCTTTACTATCTCTGTTCTGATCTTGTGACTGAACTCTAATTCGTTGTTTCACTGTTGCAGGGAAGTAGGCTCTGAACACGCGGACGAGAGCAGCCATGAGAGAAGCATGGCGAGGTGCTGGTGTGTTGGGCGGCAGCACATAGACGAGATCAGAGGAGGCTTGGTGTAATACCCCGTTCCCGGAATACGTACTTAGTTGCGTATTCAGATTTTCGGTCGTATTTTTTCGATTTGTTTCCTGTATTTATTTTGTATTATGAATTCCTTGTATAATTGTTTTATCTTATATTTGGATTCGTGGACTCGGAGTCAGCCTTAGCCTGAACCGAAGGCCCGATCATAGTATATTATTCGATTTAGTCTTTGATTTGACCGATTTCAGTTTCAAATATTATTTTCCAATATATATATTTTATATGATTTTCTGGAATTTTTCGAAATTAAAAGGAATTTCTTCAAAATCGGTGTCGACCAGTGCCGCTGATCGATTCCCGAATTTTTATCTTACAAACTGTTTAGAATTTCTAGAAGATTCTTTAGACATTTCTTCTTAGAATTATGTTTATTACTTAAATACTTTTTCTGAAGATTTTACGAATTATGGATATTCCACCGGAGTCGGTAGAAGACTGATTCCAGTATTTTTATTTCACAAACAGTTAGGAATTTCTAGATAGTCCTTTAGACTTTATTTCTTGGAATCCTATTTCTTATCTAAATTCTTTTTATGAGGATTTTATGATTTTATGAAAATTCTTTCGGAGTCGGTAGGTAACTGATTCCGAGATTTTTAATTTTAAAACTATAAAGTATTTCTTAAAACGGATTTCACTATTATTCTTAATATAATATTTTGGATTTTTGATATTTATTTCGGGTCGTTCCGAGATACTTGATTTCGGGACGTATCCGGTATTTTCCCGAAAGATTTCCGCATTTACGACTCAATTCCGGGAATCCGCCACTTTCATTATTTTTATTTTCCTTTCCAAGAGAATTTCTTCCCTTTTCCATTTCCTTTTCCTTTCCCTATTTTCTTTTTCCTTTAACCTCCACCACAAGTTCCTTTACTTCATCCCTAAGCTTCTCCACCTCACCCTCCACCTCACCACCTTCCACACACTTCCTTTAATCTCCACCACACAAAATCTCCACCTCACCACCTCTTTGGCAAGCCTTGATTGGCCAAGGAGAACACCTCATCCCCCACTTGGCAAGCCCCTATTGGCCAAGGGACACCTCACCCCCTATTTACACAAAACCCCCTCTCTTCTATTTAATTACAACCCCTTCTCAAATCCAAATCCTATTTAATTTTTTCCTTTCATTTCAATCTCTTTCTTTACTTCACTTCACAAAAGAGATAGCCTTCACCAAAGTTCTTCCTTCATCTCAACTTCAACCTACAACTTCCAAGGGCATCACTAAGGTCTTCTCCATCTTCAACCAACTACTTGGATTGGGATCGTCTCCTCCTTCGTCGATTGCATCGCCGTGGATCACTTCCGACCACGATCTCTTCAAGCTTCCCATAACCGATCTATGTGAGTATATTTACTCACCAAGATTTGTAAACTTCCTTGTATCCTTGTGTTGATAATTCATGTTTAATTATGTCATCAAAATCCTTTTTAGCCTATCAAAATCAACCACACAAAAATCTGATTTTTAGACCAACAGCAGCCTATTTCAGGAGTCCGGTCGACCGGAGGTCGACCGGCAGTCGACCGACGTGCACAGCGTGCACGTTGGGATAGTCCGGTCGACCGGCAGTCGACCGGCTATCGACCGGCCAAACCTGGAGCTCACGGCCTTGTATCGGTCGACCGGCAGAGTCGACCGTTAGTTGTATCTCCGGTCGACCGGCAGTCGACCGGAAGTCGACCGACCAAACCTGGAGCTCACGGCATTTTTCCGGTCGACCGGCCATTTTGACCCAGTCGACCGTTAGTCTAGTTTTGGGCCAAAATTGCTGATTTCTATTCTTTCTGAAATTAGATCTTACCCTTTGTACATGTACTATATATCGTTCTTACCTGTACTTCATGACAAATTGCTTGATGTGTATCACCTCTTGTCACTTCATAATTCCATGTCTATGTATGCCCTGCAACTGCATGTGTTAGGGTAGTTTTATTCTTGTACATGTACTATGCCTGTGTTATGCCTACTTCTTTATCGTACACCATGCGTGGCTGACCCTTCGTGGTCATTGAACTCTGAGTTTCAGTTATATTATCATTGCCATGTCATTACTCCAGACTGTCAGATTAATGTTTCCTTGTAACACATGTATATCACCTGACCGCTAGTGTGTTATCACTTGACTACTTGGCATGCCACTATTTGGCAAGACCTTTATGTTGTACCTTGACTTACCCTGACTATTCTCCATCTCATATCATGATTGGTTACTTGTTATATATCATCACCCTATCATGCTATCACTTTATACCCAGCATGATATACCTGACTTGTGATTGTCATCTTTACGGGAACTTTGACTTGTTATCTGTATCATGATCAGTGACATGTTTTCTGCTTTACATGCATGCAGTGACCTGACTATATAGTGCTTCTGTACTCTTTATTCCTGATCATGTCCATTTCCTATTTTCCCGTAAAGTGACAATGAAACTATTAAATCCTAAAATGGAACAACTTGTATTGGGTCGGGGGAAATATGCGGATATCGATATGTGTTCGTGTTTACAGTGGCTTTAGGTATTGTGCACTATATCCGGTCTGACCTGTGGTACTCCAGGGGACCGAGGGGAGAGCTGGCTCCCTACACCCCAGTTTTAACGGGCATACATAAGTCCCTCCTCCTGGATAAGCCTTGCGGCTGGTTTCCGTTTCCATGCAACGGAACAACCCTGGACCGTAGTCCCGGGTATGTACGGGACCCACTGTAAACATAGTTCGTTGATACAACCGTTGTTTCAATAACAACCTCGACTTTCTTATATATGGATGTATGTGAGTTGAGATATATACCGGGTATATGCCGAGACACATACCTAGATATATGGGTTAGACGAGTAATAATAATAAGACTTATTATAATTCCTGTTATAGTTTCCATTAGATACCTGATATGTTATGACTCCTACTATACCTGTTATGTCATAATCCTTGTTATGATTCCTGTATTCTTGTTAGATTTGATACATGATGATTCTAGTTCCTGTTATACCTCCTACATGTTTCTATCGTAATCTACTATGTTTTCCGGACTTTGATTCATTATACTTCCATTACTCGCTGGTTCATGTTTCTATTACTGTTCCATCTTACTTGTTCATGTCTCGTAGCCACTTGGCTATAGTTGTTTACTATTATATGTCTTGACCCTTTAGATTTGCATATTCAGATTTCGAAGCTTGGATCGTAGTGGAGCCATCCACTGTAGATTGAGCTTCCTCTAGTGAGCAGGCAGGCTAGCTCTTCTTCCTTCGTGCCGGGCTCTTCTTTTGACTCACGGGATCTCCATCCTACTCGTGAGCTTTTGTGTATATCTTGTATATTTCTCTTTTGGACTTGGTTATGATGTAATACACATGTAATGTGTAATACTTTATAATATCCTGTGATAACTTTGTATGTGTATTTCTTGTGTTGGCATATGTATGAATACCACGCTTCGTGTGTACTCTGATTTCTTGTTGTACTTTTATGCTTAGCGTATATATGTGGGGGCAATTCTGACCTACGTATATACGTTGCAGTAACGTCCCCGTATCCGTGGAATCGGGGCGTTACAGGTTGGTATCAGAGCCTAGGTCAGCTTAGGCTCTTCCACCTTTAGTACAAACAAGTAGCAAATTCTTGTGATTTGCTATTGCCAACTACAATGTACAAAGTTATCTAGTCCTTCTTGATTTATCTAGTTCTTCTTGATTCCGTCCCTAGTGTCCTAAACTCCTTCCATTTGTTTCCGATTCCAGTTATCTTTCATCAACTAGGAATGGATAGAAGGTCGGATCATAGCAACGCTGGGCATGGAATGGAACGAGGAGTGGAGAAGAAGATTGGGAATCAAGTGCAGAACAAGTCAGTTAAGAAGGCCTTGCAGTTGATGAAGAGGGCTTTGCAGTTGATGAATGAAGTGAATGAAGGAGGTACGACCAGGACAATCAATGGCCCGAAGACCAAGCGACCGTTCCAACGTCCTCTTCCTGGGAACACATGCAATTTCTGCCACAAACCCGGACATTTTAAGAGAGATTGTCGAATGGCTAAGGGATTGTGTTTAGTGTGTGGGTCAGGGAGACATATGCTAAGGAATTGCCCACACAGGAAGTTTGGACAGGTGGCACCAGTCAGACCAGCTCGTTCAGCCCCAGCACTTCCAGCCCCGCCACCAAGGAGGAATCCAGAACCTGTTCCACCCCAACAGAATGATCAACAGCAGAGGGGAGTGAAAACTGGAACAGATCAGGCAACAGAGGCATCAGTCAGTGCAGCAGAGCGTGAAGGCCAGTGTCCCGATCCGGAACCTTAGGATATTATGGTAACCACTACCCCAGATCTTGTATTTAAGTTGGTTATCATTCTAAATATTTTCCCTTATCATTCTTTCATTGTCTATTCTGATCTTCATGTGTTTATCTTATTCCCTGTTTTGGTTTTATGAGGCCTTTATTCCAGCCATTGTCCCCTTTGTATTCAATTTACCCCTTAATGAAATTGCGAGGACGCAATTTTTTGTAGGTGTGTGGTGGATTGTAATACCCCGTTCCCGGAATACGTACTTAGTTGCGTATTCAGATTTTCGGTCGTATTTTTTCGATTTGTTTCCTGTATTTATTTTGTATTATGAATTCCTTGTATAATTGTTTTATCTTATATTTGGATTCGTGGACTCGGAGTCAGCCTTAGCCTGAACCGAAGGCCCGATCATAGTATATTATTCGATTTAGTCTTTGATTTGACCGATTTCAGTTTCAAATATTATTTTCCAATATAATATATTTTATATGATTTTCTGGAATTTTCCGGAATTAAAAGGAATTTCTTCAAAATCGGTGTCGACCAGTGCCGCTGATCGATTCCCGAATTTTTATCTTACAAACTGTTTAGAATTTCTAGAAGATTCTTTAGACATTTCTTCTTAGAATTATGTTTATTACTTAAATACTTTTTCTGAAGATTTTACGAATTTATGGATATTCCACCGGAGTCGGTAGAAGACTGATTCCAGTATTTTTATTTCACAAACAGTTAGGAATTTCTAGATAGTCCTTTAGACTTTATTTCTTGGAATCCTATTTCTATCTAAATTCTTTTTATGAGGATTTATGATTTTATGAAAATTCTTTCGGAGTCGGTAGGTAACTGATTCCGGGATTTTTAGTTTTAAAACTATAAAGTATTTCTTAAAACGGATTTCACTATTATTCTTAATATAATATTTTGGATTTTGATATTTATTTCGGGTCGTTCCGAGATACTTGATTTCGGACGTATCCGGTATTTTCCCGAAAGATTTCCGCATTTACGACTCAATTCCGGGAATCCGCCACTTTCATTATTTTTATTTTCCTTTCCAAGAGAATTTCTTCCCTTTTCCATTTCCTTTCCTTTCCCTATTTTCTTTTTCCTTTAACCTCCACCACAAGTTCCTTTACTTCATCCCTAAGCTTCTCCACCTCACCCTCCACCTCACCACCTTCCACACACTTCCTTTAATCTCCACCACACAAAATCTCCACCTCACCACCTCTTTGGCAAGCCTTGATTGGCCAAGGAGAACACCTCATCCCCCACTTGGCAAGCCCCTATTGGCCAAGGGACACCTCACCCCCTATTTTACACAAAACCCCCTCTCTTCTATTTAATTACAACCCCTTCTCAAAATCCAAATCCTATTTAATTTTTCCCTTTCATTTCAATCTCTTTCTTTACTTCACTTCACAAAGAGATAGCCTTCACCAAAGTTCTTCCTTCATCTCAACTTCAACCTACAACTTCCAAGGGCATCACCAAGGTCTTCTCCATCTTCAACCAACTACTTGGATTGGGATCGTCTCCTCCTTCGTCGATTGCATCGTCGTGGATCACTTCCGACCACGATCTCTTCAAGCTTCCCATAACCGATCTATGTGAGTATATTTACTCACCAAGATTTGTAAACTTCCTTGTATCCTTGTGTTGATAATTCATGTTTAATTATGTCATCAAAATCCTATTTTTAGCCTATCAAAATCACCACACAAAAATCTGATTTTTAGACCAACAGCAGCCTATTTCAGGAGTCCGGTCGACCGGAGGTCGACCGGCAGTCGACCGACGTGCACAGCGTGCACGTTGGGATAGTCCGGTCGACCGGCAGTCGACCGGCTATCGACCGGCCAAACCTGGAGCTCACGGCCTTGTATCGGTCGACCGCAGTCGACCGTTAGTTGTATCTCCGGTCGACCGGCAGTCGACCGGAAGTCGACCGACCAAACCTGGAGCTCACGGCATTTTTCCGGTCGACCGGCCATTTTGACCCAGTCGACCGTTAGTCTAGTTTTGGGCCAAAATTGCTGATTTCTATTCTTTCTGAAATTAGATCTTACCCTTTGTACATGTACTATATATCGTTCTTACCTGTACTTCATGACAAATTGCTTGATGTGTATCACCTCTTGTCACTTCATAATTCATGTCTATGTATTGCCCTGCAACTGCATGTGTTAGGGTAGTTTTATTCTTGTACATGTACTATGCCTGTGTTATGCCTACTTCTTTATCGTACACCATGCATGGCTGACCCTTCGTGGTCATTGAACTCTGAGTTTCAGTTATATTATCATTGCCATGTCATTACTCCAGACTGTCAGATTAATGTTTCCTTGTAACACATGTATATCACCTGACCGCTAGTGTGTTATCACTTGACTACTTGGCATGCCACTATTTGGCAAGACCTTTATGTTGTACCTTGACTTACCCTGACTATTCTCCATCTCATATCATGATTGGTTACTTGTTATATATCATCACCCTATCATGCTATCACTTTATACCCAGCATGATATACCTGACTTGTGATTGTCATCTTTACGGGAACTTTGACTTGTTATCTGTATCATGATCAGTGACATGTTTTCCTGCTTTACATGCAGTGACCTGACTATATAGTGCTTCTGTACTCTTTATTCCTGATCATGTCCATTTCCTATTTTTCCCGTAAAGTGACAATGAAACTATTAAATCCTAAAATGGAACAACTTGTATTGGGTCGGGGGAAATATGCGGATATCGATATGTGTTCGTGTTTACAGTGGCTTTAGGTATTGTGCACTATATCCGGTCTGACCTGTGGTACTCCAGGGGACCGAGGGGAGAGCTGGCTCCCTACACCCCAGTTTTAACGGGCATACATAAGTCCCTCCTCCTGGATAAGCCTTGCGGCTGGTTTCCGTTTCCATGCAACGGAACAACCCTGGACCGTAGTCCCGGGTATGTACGGGACCCACTGTAAACATAGTTCGTTGATACAACCGTTGTTTCCAATAACAACCTCGACTTTCTTATATATGGATGTATGTGAGTTGAGATATATACCGGGTATATGCCGAGACACATACCTAGATATATGGGTTAGACGAGTAATAATAATAAGACTTATTATAATTCCTGTTATAGTTTCCATTAGATACCTGATATGTTATGACTCCTACTATACCTGTTATGTCATAATCCTTGTTATGATTCCTGTATTCTTGTTAGATTTGATACATGATGATTCTAGTTCCTGTTATACCTCCTACATGTTTCTATCGTAATCTACTATGTTTTCCGGACTTTGATTCATTATACTTCCATTACTCGCTGGTTCATGTTTCTATTACTGTTCCATCTTACTTGTTCATGTCTCGTAGCCACTTGGCTATAGTTGTTTACTATTATATGTCTTGACCCTTTAGATTTGCATATTCAGATTTCGAAGCTTGGATCGTAGTGGAGCCATCCACTGTAGATTGAGCTTCCTCTAGTGAGCAGGCAGGCTAGCTCTTCTTCTTCGTGCCGGGCTCTTCTTTTGACTCACGGGATCTCCATCCTACTCGTGAGCTTTTGTGTATATCTTGTATTTCTCTTTTGGACTTGGTTATGATGTAATACACATGTAATGTGTAATACTTTATAATATCCTGTGATAACTTTGTATGTGTATTTCTTGTGTTGGCATATGTATGAATACCACGCTTCGTGTGTACTCTGATTTCTTGTTGTACTTTTATGCTTAGCGTATATATGTGGGGGCAATTCTGACCTACGTATATACGTTGCAGTAACGTCCCCGTATCCGTGGAATCGGGGCGTTACAGGTTGGTATCAGAGCCTAGGTCAGCTTAGGCTCTTCCACCTTTAGTACAAACAAGTAGCAAATTGTGATTTGCTATTGCCAACTACAATGTACAAAGTTATCTAGTCCTTCTTGATTTATCTAGTTCTTCTTGATTCCGTCCCTAGTGTCCTAAACTCCTTCCATTTGTTTCCGATTCCAGTTATCTTTCATCAACTAGGAATGGATAGAAGGTCGGATCATAGCAACGCTGGGCATGGAATGGAACGAGGAGTGGAGAAGAAGATTGGGAATCAAGTGCAGAACAAGTCAGTTAAGAAGGCCTTGCAGTTGATGAAGAGGGCTTTGCAGTTGATGAATGAAGTGAATGAAGGAGGTACGACCAGGACAATCAATGGCCCGAAGACCAAGCGACCGTTCAACGTCCTCTTCCTGGGAACACATGCAATTTCTGCCACAAACCCGGACATTTTAAGAGAGATTGTCGAATGGCTAAGGGATTGTGTTTAGTGTGTGGGTCAGGGAGACATATGCTAAGGAATTGCCCACACAGGAAGTTTGGACAGGTGGCACCAGTCAGACCAGCTCGTTCAGCCCCAGCACTTCCAGCCCCGCCACCAAGGAGGAATCCAGAACCTGTTCCACCCCAACAGAATGATCAACAGCAGAGGAGTGAGTGAAAACTGGAACAGATCAGGCAACAGAGGCATCAGTCAGTGCAGCAGAGCGTGAAGGCCAGTGTCCCGATCCGGAACCTTAGGATATTATGGTAACCACTACCCCAGATCTTGTATTTAAGTTGGTTATCATTCTAAATATTTTCCCTTATCATTCTTTCATTGTCTATTCTGATCCTTCATGTGTTTATCTTATTCCCTGTTTTGGTTTTATGAGGCCTTTATTCCAGCCATTGTCCCCTTTGTATTCAATTTACCCCTTAATGAAATTGCGAGGACGCAATTTTTGTAAGGTGGGTGGATTGTAATACCCCGTTCCCGGAATACGTACTTAGTTGCGTATTCAGATTTTCGGTCGTATTTTTTCGATTTGTTTCCTGTATTTATTTTGTATTATGAATTCCTTGTATAATTGTTTTATCTTATATTTGGATTCGTGGACTCGGAGTCAGCCTTAGCCTGAACCGAAGGCCCGATCATAGTATATTATTCGATTTAGTCTTTGATTTGACCGATTTCAGTTTCAAATATTATTTTCCAATATAATATATTTTATATGATTTTCTGGAATTTTCCGGAATTAAAAGGAATTTCTTCAAAATCGGTGTCGACCAGTGCCGCTGATCGATTCCCGAATTTTTATCTTACAAACTGTTTAGAATTTCTAGAAGATTCTTTAGACATTTCTTCTTAGAATTATGTTATTATTTATTAATACTTTTTCTGGATTTTACGAATTTATGGATATTCCACCGGAGTCGGTAGAAGACTGATTCCAGTATTTTATTTCACAAACAGTTAGGAATTTCTAGATAGTCCTTTAGACTTTATTTCTTGGAATCCTATTTCTTATCTAAATTCTTTTTATGAGGATTTTATGATTTTATGAAAATTCTTTCGGAGTCGGTAGGTAACTGATTCCGGGATTTTTAGTTTTAAAACTATAAAGTATTTCTTAAAACGGATTTCACTATTATTCTTAATATAATATTTTGGATTTTGATATTTATTTCGGGTCGTTCCGAGATACTTGATTTCGGGACGTATCCGGTATTTTCCCGAAAGATTTCCGCATTTACGACTCAATTCCGGGAATCCGCCACTTTCATTATTTTTATTTTCCTTTCCAAGAGAATTTCTTCCCTTTTCCATTTTTTTCCTTTCCCTATTTTCTTTTTCCTTTAACCTCCACCACAAGTTCCTTTACTTCATCCCTAAGCTTCTCCACCTCACCCTCCACCTCACCACCTTCCACACACTTCCTTTAATCTCCACCACACAAAATCTCCACCTCACCACCTCTTTGGCAAGCCTTGATTGGCCAAGGAGAACACCTCATCCCCACTTGGCAAGCCCCTATTGGCCAAGGGACACCTCACCCCCTATTACACAAAACCCCCTCTCTTCTATTTAATTACAACCCCTTCTCAAAATCCAAATCCTATTTAATTTTTCCCTTTCATTTCAATCTCTTTCTTTACTTCACTTCACAAAAGAGATAGCCTTCACCAAAGTTCTTCCTTCATCTCAACTTCAACCTACAACTTCCAAGGGCATCACCAAGGTCTTCTCCATCTTCAACCAACTACTTGGATTGGGATCGTCTCCTCCTTCGTCGATTGCATCGTCGTGGATCACTTCCGACCACGATCTCTTCAAGCTTCCCATAACCGATCTATGTGAGTATATTTACTCACCAAGATTTGTAAACTTCCTTGTATCCTTGTGTTGATAATTCATGTTTAATTATGTCATCAAAATCCTATTTTTAGCCTATCAAAATCAACCACACAAAAATCTGATTTTAGACCAACAGCAGCCTATTTCAGGAGTCCGGTCGACCGGAGGTCGACCGGCAGTCGACCGACGTGCACAGCGTGCACGTTGGGATAGTCCGGTCGACCGGCAGTCGACCGGCTATCGACCGGCCAAACCTGGAGCTCACGGCCTTGTATCGGTCGACCGGCAGTCGACCGTTAGTTGTATCTCCGGTCGACCGGCAGTCGACCGGAAGTCGACCGACCAAACCTGGAGCTCACGGCATTTTTCCGGTCGACCGGCCATTTTGACCCAGTCGACCGTTAGTCTAGTTTTGGGCCAAAATTGCTGATTTCTATTCTTTCTGAAATTAGATCTTACCCTTTGTACATGTACTATATATCGTTCTTACCTGTACTTCATGACAAATTGCTTGATGTGTATCACCTCTTGTCACTTCATAATTCCATGTCTATGTATTGCCCTGCAACTGCATGTGTTAGGGTAGTTTTATTCTTGTACATGTACTATGCCTGTGTTATGCCTACTTCTTTATCGTACACCATGCGTGGCTGACCCTTCGTGGTCATTGAACTCTGAGTTTCAGTTATATTATCATTGCCATGTCATTACTCCAGACTGTCAGATTAATGTTTCCTTGTAACACATGTATATCACCTGACCGCTAGTGTGTTATCACTTGACTACTTGGCATGCCACTATTTGGCAAGACCTTTATGTTGTACCTTGACTTACCCTGACTATTCTCCATCTCATATCATGATTGGTTACTTGTTATATATCATCACCCTATCATGCTATCACTTTATACCCAGCATGATATACCTGACTTGTGATTGTCATCTTTACGGGAACTTTGACTTGTTATCTGTATCATGATCAGTGACATGTTTTCCTGCTTTACATGCAGTGACCTGACTATATAGTGCTTCTGTACTCTTATTCCTGATCATGTCCATTTCCTATTTTTCCCGTAAAGTGACAATGAAACTATTAAATCCTAAAATGGAACAACTTGTATTGGGTCGGGGGAAATATGCGGATATCGATATGTGTTCGTGTTTACAGTGGCTTTAGGTATTGTGCACTATATCCGGTCTGACCTGTGGTACTCCAGGGGACCGAGGGGAGAGCTGGCTCCCTACACCCCAGTTTTAACGGGCATACATAAGTCCCTCCTCCTGGATAAGCCTTGCGGCTGGTTTCCGTTTCCATGCAACGGAACAACCCTGGACCGTAGTCCCGGGTATGTACGGGACCCACTGTAAACATAGTTCGTTGATACAACCGTTGTTTCCAATAACAACCTCGACTTTCTTATATATGGATGTATGTGAGTTGGGATATATACCGGGTATATGCCGAGACACATACCTAGATATATGGGTTAGACGAGTAATAATAATAAGACTTATTATAATTCCTGTTATAGTTTCCATTAGATACCTGATATGTTATGACTCCTACTATACCTGTTATGTCATAATCCTTGTTATGATTCCTGTATTCTTGTTAGACTTGATACATGATGATTCTAGTTCCTGTTATACCTCCTACATGTTTCTATCGTAATCTACTATGTTTTCCGGACTTTGATTCATTATACTTCCATTACTCGCTGGTTCATGTTTCTATTACTGTTCCATCTTACTTGTTCATGTCTCGTAGCCACTTGGCTATAGTTGTTTACTATTATATGTCTTGACCCTTTGGATTTGCATATTCAGATTTCGAAGCTTGGATCGTAGTGGAGCCATCCACTGTAGATTGAGCTTCCTCTAGTGAGCAGGCAGGCTAGCTCTTCTTCCTTCGTGCCGGGCTCTTCTTTTGACTCACGGGATCTCCATCCTACTCGTGAGCTTTTGTGTATATCTTGTATATTTCTCTTTTGGACTTGGTTATGATGTAATACACATGTAATGTGTAATACTTTATAATATCCTGTGATAACTTTGTATGTGTATTCTTGTGTTGGCATATGTATGAATACCACGCTTCGTGTGTACTCTGATTTCTTGTTGTACTTTTATGCTTAGCGTATATATGTGGGGGCAATTCTGACCTACGTATATACGTTGCAGTGACGTCCCCGTATCCGTGGAATCGGGGCGTTACAGGTTGGTATCAGAGCCTAGGTCAGCTTAGGCTCTTCCACCTTTAGTACAAACAAGTAGCAAATTCTTGTGATTTGCTATTGCCAACTACAATGTACAAAGTTATCTAGTCCTTCTTGATTTATCTAGTTCTTCTTGATTCCGTCCCTAGTGTCCTAAACTCCTTCCATTTGTTTCCGATTCCAGTTATCTTTCATCAACTAGGAATGGATAGAAGGTCGGATCATAGCAACGCTGGGCATGGAATGGAACGAGGAGTGGAGAAGAAGATTGGGAATCAAGTGCAGAACAGTCAGTTAAGAAGGCCTTGCAGTTGATGAAGAGGGCTTTGCAGTTGATGAATGAAGTGAATGAAGGAGGTACGATGTAACGCCCCGATCCCGGCGATACGGGGACGTCACTGCAACGTATATACGTAGGTCAGAACAACCTCCCGTATATACGCTAAGCATCAGTACAGACAAGAATCAGAGTACGGAAGCAAATGGTGCATTATACATTCCAACACATATATATATACAATCACAGAGTTATCACCAGAGGTGATGAATATTACAATAATAATACATCACAGATATGCGCAAATGCGAGAGTACAAAAGATATACATATGTGAATGGTACAAAGGGAGCTCACATACAGGTATACAAGGAAAGTACAAGAGTAAATAGAAATAGGGCACTCACGAGTTTGCTAAGAGGAAACTCGAGAGGCATACAGGGGGCCTGGAAGGATGTGGCTCTGGACGGTCGGCTGGAGATCCACGCTACCGCTGCGCCACTCTGAGCAGTAAGGGGAGAATCTACACGCTCCAAGCTCCATGACCTGGACATGAGAATCCAGGGAGTCAGTGAAACCCCAGGCGAGTATGATATGATGCCAGGTGGCGAGCCAGGATGAGTACAAGTGTCAAGTGCAGAAGACAGGAGAGTTAGAACACAAATGAAGTATATATGAACAAGTATATAATAATATCCATAAAACAGAAAATCCAGGATAAAGCAGAATATGAGCCGTTAATACGATAATACTCATAAAACCGGAAATTCGAAGTAAAATCCAAGACTAGCAAATATAGTAATGCATATCACAGATTCAGAGCCATTTAAGTTGCAGGCTTTAGTATGCGTCCCATTCCACATACCTCTACTTACAACTTAAAGAGCCAGTTATTATGACACTTTATTATTACTCGTCTTACCATATATCTAGGTATGTGTCTCGGTATATATCCCAACTCACATACTTCCATATATAGAAAGTCGAGGTTGTTATTGGAAATAGCGGTTGTATCAACGAACTATGTTTACAGTGGGTCCCGTACATACCCGGGACCACGGCCAAAGTTTGCTCCGTTGCATGGAAACGGAAGCCAGCCGCAAGGCTTATCCAGGAGGAGGGACTTATGTATGCCCGTTAAAACAGGAATGTAGGGAGCCAGCTCTCCCCTCGGTCCCCTGGAGTACCACAGGTCAGACCGGATATAGTGCACAACCTAATGCCACTGTAAACACGAACACATATCGATATCCGCATATTTCCCCCGACCCAATACAAGTTGGTCCTTTTTAGGATTTAATAGTTTAATTATCACTTTACGGGAAATAACAGGAAACGGACATGATCAGGAATAAGGAGTACAGAAGCACTATATAGTCAGGTCACTGCATGTAAAGCAGGAATACAATATACAGGTCACTGATCATGATACAGGATAACAAATCAGGATTCCCGTAAAGATGACAATCACAAGTCAAGTACATCATGCTGGGTGTAAAGTGATAGCATGATAGGATGGTGACATTTAGCAATCAATCAAACAAGTCAAGAGATAGATATTAGGTCAGTGGTAAGTCGTGGTCATAATAATAGGGTCTTGCCAAATAGTGGCATGACAGGTAGTCAGGTGATACCATACTAGAGGTCAGGTGATACCACGCCAGATGTAAGGTGATATACATGTGTTAAAAGTAAGTATGCAACTGATATGTCTGAGGCAATAACATGGCAATGATAACATAGCAGAAATCTAGAAGTCAACGACCACGAAGGGTCGACCACGCATGGTATAAAAGCATCAAAAGATATATATAGACATGGAATCAAATACATGAAAATAGGAAATGAAATACTTATCGTTCCGACGAAACTGGAAACTCAAATAGAGATAAGAGAAGAGCGAGACTACTCGCATACAAGAAAGTAGCGAGTGAGAATACTCGCCTAAACCTCAAAGCGCCGAAAGATCCGAAATCCACGAAATCCGGGGCACGCCATAAACTATGATATATATATGTAGAGTGAAGAGGAGAGAGAAAGAGAGAAGTGAAGATGATGTTAGTCAAGATACAAGTCAAGAAGTATAATATACAACATATAAACCAAGTATAAGATCCAAGTTGAGAAGGTAATTAACTGTAACAAACAGACAGAATTAGTCGACTAGGGTAGGATGAGTAGTCGACTAATAAAGGGGTTAGTCGACTAACAGTCTGGTATAGTCGACTAATACTGGGTTCCAGAGAGTTGATATTCTGATTCAGGAAAAGTTAGTCGACTAGGGTCATAGGGGTAGTCGACTAACAGACATGACAAGTCGACTGATAGTTAGGCTAAGTCGACTAATACTGTGATACAGGGAGTTAAGGTTTTGGTTCAGGAAAAGGTTAGTCGACTAGGGTCAGGGTGTAGTCGACTAAGGGCCTCTAGTCGACTAGGAACTAAGGTAAGTCGACTAATACTGTGTTTCCTAGAAAGGTTACGTTTCAGCTAAGGGTTTCTAGTCGACTAATCTATAGATCTAGTCGACTAATCGACTGGAAACAGCAAACAGAACAGATTTTCTAGGGTTTGTGTTTGATGGCTAAATAATCATGGATTGAAGTCATAATTGAACATGATATGAATACACATGTATACTAAGAATTGACTAAGTCTAGATGAGTAAGATCACTCACCAAAGAGAGTGATGGTCTCCATGAGGTGAGGGAGTGATGGTGGTGGTGATTGAAGTTGATGAAGAAGATGGTGGAGTCCTTGGTGTTGTTGATGCCCTTGGTTGCTTCCATGGTGATGAAGGAGGAAGAAGATGAAGCTAAAGTGTTGAGTAGTTGTGAGGTGGTGGAGATGAAGAGGAGTTTGAAGGAGGTTAGGGTTTTGGTGAAGGTGAAGGCTTCTCTTTTGAGAAGTGAAGAAGAGAAAAAGAGAAGTGAAGAAAAATGAAATAGAATGTAAAGGGAAAGCATTTATATGTTTTGGATTTTTTGAAGGGGATGCAAATCAAATGGAAGTGAGGGGGTTTTGTGTAAAAAGAAGGGGAGGTGAGGTGTCTCTCAAGTGGACACTTGGCCGGCCATGAGAGAGAGAAAAGAGATGCATTTAATGGAGGAAGTAGGTGGAAGTGTGGTGTTGGAATTTTGGAGGAAGTGGGATTTTTGGAAAATAGAAAAGCTTGTGGTTGTGGAGGAAGGAAAAAGGAAAAGGAAAAAGAAAAGAAATTACAATGAGAAGATATTTCTCTTTGACTTGAAAGATGAAAATATTGAAAAGGCTGATTCCCGGGTTTAAATCATGGATGCGGAAAACATTTCGGAAAATGCCGGAATCGTCCGAAATTCAAGTATCTCGGAACGACCCGAAATAATTATCAAAAATCAAGAATATTATACTAAGTATCATAATGAAATCCGTTCGAAGAAATACTTTATAGTTTTAAAACTAAAAATCCTGGAATCAATAATTTACCGACTCCGTTGGAATTTTCATAAATTCATAAAATCCTCAGAAAAAGAATGTAGGTAGAAAACATGATTCTAAGAGATAATGTCTAAAGGATCATCATGAAATTCCTAACTGTTTGAGAATTAAAATCCAGGAATCGGTCAGCGGCACTGGCCGACACCGGTTTTGAAGAAATTCATTTTAATTCCAGAAAATCTAGAAAATCATAGAAAATATAATATTGGAAAATGATATTTAAAACTAAAATCGGTCAATTCTAATTATCAGAATGTCTAAATCGAGTAATACTCTAGGATCGGGCCTTCGGTTCAGACTAGGGCTGACTCCGAATCCACGAATCCAAATCCAAGACAAGACAATCATATAAGGAGTTCATAAAGCAAAACAAATACAGGAAACAAATCGAAAAAATACGATCGGAAATCTGAATACGCAACTAAGTACGTATTCCGGGAACGGGGTATTACAATCCACCCACCTTACAAAAATTGCGTCCTCGCAATTTCGTTAAGGGGTAAATTGAATACAAAGGGGACAAAGGTGGAATTTATACCGATTAAGATATGAAGCACTAGAGGTAGGGCTCTCAAGTTGGTTGAACAATAATCATCCTCTGTACCTCCGGCTGTATAAATCCTCGAATAAAGCTGAATAATACTGCTGATGTCGTGGCTGTGTAATAGAATTCCAGATGTACTGCATACTTAATAGTCCTCCGAGCATAAGCCAGAATACTGAAGATAAAGAAACCCTGATAGTCCTGAGCATAATAAAGAAGGCCGATAATTAAGAATCCCGAATACCAGGCACCAATCACCCTGAACGACATAGTAGAGAATGTAGAATATCCGTAGAGAATTCCGACTGCTGTCTTCTGAAAGATAGCCAGATCAAGATCGATCTGGAGAATACCAAGCTTCATAGAGTTCGCCGAAGAGGTCACATAATAGCTTCATTCTGAACCAGCCACTACCTCTCTAGTCTAGTCATATCTTAAAATAGTATAAGGATTCATAAAACCAAAACAGGGAAGGGATATGGAAAGGATTTAGGAATCAAAGAAAAGATAGTCAAGAATAGATAACTCTGCACTTGTAGTTGGAATGTATAACCAAGACTCATGTATTCCAGTTGCAAATCTCTTTACCATTGATTTGCCGTCTGGACGTACTGAGGAAGTTAGAGCCTAAGCTCTGATACCAACCTGTAACGCCCCGATCCCGGCGATACGGGGACGTCACTGCAACGTATATACGTAGGTCAGAACTACCCTCCCGTATATACGCTAAGCATCAGTACAGACAAGAATCAGAGTACGGAAGCAAATGGTGCATTATACATTCCAACACATATATATATACAATCACAGAGTTATCACCAGAGGTGATGAATATTACAATAATAATACATCACAGATATGCGCAAATGCGAGAGTACAAAAGATATACATATGTGAATGGTACAAAAGGGAGCTCACATACAGGTATACAAGGAAAAGTACAAGAGTAAATAGAAATAGGGCACTCACGAGTTTGCTAAGAGGAAACTCGAGAGGCATACAGGGGGCCTGGAAGGATGTGGTCTGGACGGTCGGCTGGAGATCCACGCTACCGCGCGCCACTCTGAGCAGTAAGGGGGAGAATCTACACGCTCCAAGCTCCATGACCTGGACATGAGAATCCAGGGGAGTCAGTGAAACTCCCCAGGCGAGTATGATATGATGCCAGGTGGCGAGCCAGGATGAGTACAAGTGTCAAGTGCAGAAGACAGGAGAGTTAGAACACAAATGAAGTATATATGAACAAGTATATAATAATATCCATAAAACAGGAAATCCAGGATAAAGCAGAATATGAGCCGTTAATACGATAATACTCATAAAACCGGAAATTCGAAGTAAAATCCAAGACTAGCAAATATAGTAATGCATATCACAGATTCAGAGCCATTTAAGTTGCAGGCTTTAGTATGCGTCCCATTCCACATACCTCTACTTACAACTTAAAGAGCCAGTTATTATGACACTTTATTATTACTCGTCTTACCATATATCTAGGTATGTGTCTCGTATATATCCCAACTCACATACTTCCATATATAGAAAGTCGAGGTTGTTATTGGAAATAGCGGTTGTATCAACGAACTATGTTTACAGTGGGTCCCGTACATACCCGGGACCACGGCCAAAGTTTGCTCCGTTGCATGGAAACGGAAGCCAGCCGCAAGGCTTATCCAGGAGGAGGGACTTATGTATGCCCGTTAAAACAGGAATGTAGGGAGCCAGCTCTCCCCTCGGTCCCCTGGAGTACCACAGGTCAGACCGGATATAGTGCACAACCTAATGCCACTGTAAACACGAACACATATCGATATCCGCATATTTCCCCCGACCCAATACAAGTTGGTCCTTTTTAGGATTTAATAGTTTAATTATCACTTTACGGGAAATAACAGGAAACGGACATGATCAGGAATAAGGAGTACAGAAGCACTATATAGTCAGGTCACTGCATGTAAAGCAGGAATACAATATACAGGTCACTGATCATGATACAGGATAACAAATCAGGATTCCCGTAAAGATGACAATCACAAGTCAAGTACATCATGCTGGGTGTAAAGTGATAGCATGATAGGATGGTGACATTAGCAATCAATCAAACAAGTCAAGAGATAGATATTAGGTCAGTGGTAAGTCGTGGTCATAATAATAGGGTCTTGCCAAATAGTGGCATGACAGGTAGTCAGGTGATACCATACTAGAGGTCAGGTGATACCACGCCAGATGTAAGGTGATATACATGTGTTAAAAGTAAGTATGCAACTGATATGTCTGAGGCAATAACATGGCAATGATAACATAGTAGAAATCTAGAAGTCAACGACCACGAAGGGTCGACCACGCATGGTATAAAAGCATCAAAAGATATATATAGACATGGAATCAAATACATGAAAATAGGAAATGAAATACTTATCGTTCCGACGAAACTGGAAACTCAAATAGAGATAAGAGAAGAGCGAGACTACTCGCATACAAGAAAGTAGCGAGTGAGAATACTCGCCTAAACCTCAAAGCGCCGAAAGATCCGAAATCCACGAAATCCGGGCACGCCATAAACTATGATATATATATGTAGAGTGAAGAGGAGAGAGAAAGAGAGAAGTGAAGATGATGTTAGTCAAGATACAAGTCAGAAGTATAATATACAACATATAAACAAGTATAAGATCCAAGTTTGAGAAGGTAATTAACTGTAACAAACAGACAGAATTAGTCGACTAGGGTAGGATGAGTAGTCGACTAATAAAGGGGTTAGTCGACTAACAGTCTGGTATAGTCGACTAATACTGGGTTCCAGAGAGTTGATATTCTGATTCAGGAAAAGTTAGTCGACTAGGGTCATAGGGGTAGTCGACTAACAGACATGACAAGTCGACTGATAGTTAGGCTAAGTCGACTAATACTGTGATACAGGGAGTTAAGGTTTTGGTTCAGGAAAAGGTTAGTCGACTAGGGTCAAGGGTGTAGTCGACTAAGGGCCTCTAGTCGACTAGGAACTAAGGTAAGTCGACTAATACTGTGTTTCCTAGAAAGGTTACGTTTCAGCTAAGGGTTTCTAGTCGACTAATCTATAGGTCTAGTCGACTAATCGACTGGAAACAGCAAACAGAACAGATTTTTCTAGGGTTTGTGTTTGATGGCTAAATAATCATGGATTGAAGTCATAATTGAACATGATATGAATACACATGTATACTAAGAATTGACTAAGTCTAGATGAGTAAGATCACTCACCAAAGAGAGTGATTGGTCTCCATGAGGTGAGGGAGTGATGGTGGTGGTGATTGAAGTTGATGAAGAAGATGGTGGAGTCCTTTGGTGTTGTTGATGCCCTTGGT
>JAVJIF010031176.1:0-194079 GCA_038442645.1 Agave tequilana | reverse complement strand
GAGACGGCGCTCTACAAGAAGACTTCGGTACATTGTTTAGTTTATTGTTTAGATCCATTGTTAAAGATTAGATAGTGTGGTATGCTCAAGTTTACACACACACTTGTTTAAGTTTCATGTTTCAGTTTTTAGTTTTTGGTTTAACCGATCTTGGTTTCATGAATAGATAGAATCAAAACAAGTTTACATGTTTAATGTATATTAGATTTGTTCTATTACATCTATACTTCAACTATTTAAACAAATTTAGTTTGGTAGTCTATTTCATGAGTTTGGAGTTTTAGTATTTAACAAAACTTATTTTTTGATTTTAAGTCAAAAATATTGATATATATATCTTTCATATATATTGGATTATATCCATATACAACATGCTTAAATGTTGTTTCAATATCATGTTTTTGTATTTGGATGAGTTTGGACAGAACGATTTTCCATTTCAAAAACCCTAGTTTTTAAAAATACGGAATTGGTTTTCGGCAAGATTTATAAATTACAAAAATAGTTCAAAATGTTTGTAACATGGTTGATTTTACACAACATGTTTGTATATCAAAGTATTATATGTAACTATTTTTGTGGATTTTTAGAAGATTTTATGGGATTTATTTGATAATTAAAAACCCAGTTTCAAGTTCTAAATTTAGTTCTGCCAGGCCCTGATGGTCGACCGGGACGGTGGACGCGGACAGTGGTCGGTCGACCGGACCGGTCGACCGACGTGCACAAGGATGTGCACGCAGCCAGCCTTTTAGGCCGGGTCGACCGAGCGGTCGACTAACTGAAGTCAACCCACTCTCGGGTTGGCCCGGTCGACCGGGCGGTCCACCGGCAGAGAGCCGTTGCTCTCTGGTTCTAGCGATGCGGTCGACCGGGCGGTTCGACCGGCAGGCTCAACGGTCAGAAATTTGATCGTTGGCCGGTCGACCGGAAGGTCAAAACAGACCTTCTGCCTGCCAACGGGCATATTTGTATGGGCTATATATACCCCATTTGAGAGATGTTTCTTAACAAGTTTTTTGAGAGAAAAATTCCAGATCTTTTCAAGCGTTTCAAGAGCAAGTTTTTTCAAAAGAGCTTTGGGTTTAAAAGATCAATCTTTATTTATTTTAAAGTGTTTTTAATTCAAAGAAAATAGTCTTTTGGGAATTTGTTTTGGTCTAAAATTCTATATCTATTTGGAGATTTTCCCAAGTGATTTTCTTTGTTCAAAACACTTTGTTTTCTCACACTTGAGCTATCATTCTATCCTCTCTATAGGATCTTTGTTTTGTGAGAAAGAAATAGGTTGTGGTCTTTGATCACCAAGTTGTAAACCTCCTACTTTGTGTTATCCCTCTTGTGTAGAGGTTGATTATTGGAGTGGTGGCTTTGTGCCTATCCCTCTAGTGAGAGGTTGATTGATTTTGGCTTTGTGCCTATCCCTCATTTGTGAGGTTGATATTGTGGTGGCTTTGTGCCTAGCCTCTAAGTTAGAGGTTGTGTTTATAATTGAGAGAGGAGTTGTGTACTCCGGTTATTGTATTGCCCCAAATCCTCAGTGGAGGTTCCCTGTGTGGGAGTCCTATGTGGACAAGTTAGTAGAAATCCTTCTGTGTGAAGGCGGGGATGTAGAGCTGTGTGCTGGACCTCGAAACATATCCGTGTTTGCGATTGATCCACTTTCTCTCTCACTCTCTCTTTTTTACATTGTGCCTTACATCATTTCATATTGCTCATTCATATATTATATGCTTGGCTTGAATGTGTGTGCCTCACTTGTGTTTAACCACGAGAGCTTCATATAGCACCTCAACTCTTATTTAGAGGAATCAAGAGGAGTTAGTTCAGAGCCCTTCACCAGGAATACGGCTACACTCGTTGGTTACATTAAGTGTGTTGCAATTTAGTTTTAATTTCTGCATTTTGTTCATTAGATTAGCCGTACACCTATTCACCCCCCCTCTAGGTATACTTACAAATACAAATTCAGAACTCATTATTGGTATTTAATAACACTGCGACATAAATCGCTGACTCTCTTATATGTATAGATGGAAATAAGGGAATCTCAATGGACTTTATAACAAATGAATAAAAATGTACATAAATTTTATTAATATATCTAATAGACCTGCTTTACAAAGAGGTTACATTTATAATACAAAAAATTAATATGAATGAACTAACAATATAGAAATAAAAAAAATTAAGTCAAATTCAATCTTCAAATACCCTCCTTATTTTTTCTATTTCTTCATCCCAACTTTTGTCTTTGTCTGTAAGTAACATGTATGCAAGCTCGCATCTCAGTCTCTGTATATCGGCTGTCATCACAGTATCAACTGTTGATGGACTACCAAATGCTATCCTTTCAATGTACTTGCAGCACAATCAATACTGAAATTGTACAGAGAAAAAATTATATGAGATTAAATATTTACACTAAATCAGCAGAAAATATCTTATGTAAATGTCACAAGAAATATAGACATGTTTGCCTGTTGGGGACATCTTGCATATTTTATATAGGTTTTTTTAACATTTTATTGAAATCAATTTTAAAATTTGTAACAATCATTCTTTCTGCATTGTCAATAGAAAAGTAAAATCAATATCAATGCAATTAAATGCAAATATCAGTAATTGTAAGATTAAATTTAACTCACCACTATTATTTGATACAGCTTTAATATATTACTAGATTTTTCCACTGGAATCAAAGAGTTGAAAAAATTCACTCTTGTGTATGGCAATCTAATACCAATAAGGTCGAGTGAAATCCAGCTTCCTTGGCACTGTGTTTGTGATTGATCGGGAAGAACATATAACGGACATCTCTTATCCAGTTTCTCAACAATTGCTTGAAGAAAAAATATTTCAGATCTCTATTTTGAGATACAACACCGTGTTGTCAAAACTAAAAAAAGTTCAAATATTTATAGATTTAGTAATAAAATACAAAAAAATATCAAATATTATATGAAAATCAGAACTGATACCAAGGTCACAGTGCTCTTTGCCTGGGTCGTAGTAAATCTTTAATTAAGTATATTTTTATTGCTACTCTGGTCGTAATTTGATTTATTCTGTCAAGAAAATTGATTGCGACTAAGATTGTTGTCATGTTATTGTTAATGAATATTTTGGCTGCGACCAAGATCACATTCATCATTAGTCAGCTTCAATTTTTAGGATTAATTAGCAAAAGCGACTACGACCAAAGTCGTTATGTTGTTTTAATGAATATTTGGCTGCGGCCAAGGTCGCAATCATCATTAGTTAACTTCAATTTTTAGGATTAATTAGCAACTGCGACTGCGACCAAAGTCACTGTCAACTCATTAAGCCTTATGTGACTAGTAGATTTTTAACATTAAAATTATAAATTGCTACATTAAGTAAAAAAGTGATATTTTAATTAAATATAAAGGAGAAAATAGATATTAACCCAAACTTCGCTTCGAAAGAATATACTTCTAATCCACCTTTCTTCTCTAAATGCTTCATGTAGAAATGAATGATATTAGCATCTAAATCTCTACTAAATATTAGGTCCTCTATGTCATTCTTGGCAACTATTATTCCGTTATCAGGATCCTGATATATAATGTACTGCAAAAAAAAGAGTTAATAATGAAATTGTGATAATATAAAATATTATATTTTGATGTAAATTTAAATAAAATGAAAAAATTACTCAGAGATGACTTTATCCAAGAAATATTTTATGAGGGATTCTTGTTCTGGCTGCAGAATTCTATAGGCAGTGGATCAATTAATTCCTGATTTTTGGCTGAGTGTCGGCCTTCTTTGCCCTACCGAAATAGGGGCAGAAATCTGAGCTGCAGGCTGGAAGAGGATCTTCAATAGTTTTCTTCTTGTTTTGGATAAATGAAATCAGAGTGATCGTGATCTCTCTCAGTACGCTTGTGTTCTTTGACTCCCTTTCTATCGATTCTTTAGAGTAATCCAAAACTTTTCCTTTCCACGCTTCCTTCTGAACCGGAGTATGTTCTTGATTCTTTTCAGCAGAAGCTTTGTCTTTTTGGATATCAAGGATATGTTGAGTTAAATTTAAAGTAAAAGTTGGGAAATGTTTCCCAGCAATACTTACTTCGAATTTAGATCATTAGAAATCCTTCTCTTTCTTTTTCTTTTTCTCTTCCGCCTGCTTCTCCATCTGATCCCTCATCCTCTTTTACTTCTCTCCTCATTTTTCCTTTTCTGTTCTGCTTCTATCCTCTTCTCCTTCTCCTCTTCCTCCTTCCTCCTTCTCTCCTCTTCTTCCATCCTCTTCTTCTCCTTCTTCTCCTTCGTCCTTTCTCCTTTTCTTGAATTTTCTCTTTTTCTCTGCTTCTCCTGTAATTGCCTGCTCTTCTCCTCCTTTTCCTTCCTCCGATTCTCCTGATCCTCCTTCTCTTTTTTCCTTTTCTCCTCCTCCTCCTTCGCAGTAGTGGCTGCTCTCAGTGTCACGGGTGGATTCTTTTGACTTCGAACCACTCGAACCCGTGCGGCACTTAACTCGCTCTTTCTCCTTAGGAGCGAAGCTAAGTCAGCCTAACCCTCAAACTCACTCACTCAAGAGAAAGAAAATACTTGGAGAAGAAGTGGAAGCTTGTATTGCTTACTCTTGCTTTCCTTGATGATTACAAATGAGCACCCTTGGCCCCTATTTATAGGCAAGGGCTTGTACAAGAATTCTCTAGAATTGGAGGCTTCTAGAATATCTAGAACCTTCCTTATATTCATCCCAAAATATCTTGTTCTATAATCCTCTAGGAATCTCCTATGGAATATTCCTCTAATGGAATCTTCTAGAGAATATCCCCTTTACATAATATTTACAATTTCATCTAAGAAGACTCTAGAACTCTCACCACATGGGTTAAACCCAAATGAGTCCAAGATGAGCCCAAGTGCCCAAGATGGAGCGGTTCGTGACATTCTCCCCCACCTATCCGAGCGATGCCCTCATCGCTGAGTTTTCTCCTGATGGAACTTCTTGATCAAGTCCTCGAACTGCCAAAGAGCTCGTACCGGTTCCCAACTGCTCTCGCTATCTGGCAATCCCTTCCACTTCACAAAGTATTCCAACCTCGGGTGGTTATTTGCTTCACGAACCGTCCTGTCCGCTATGATCTCCTCTGCTTCCTTGTCGAACTCCATGCGAATTCCTGCTGGTGCTCGACTGGATTTCCCACGATCCAGATCTTCCGCGTCCTTATGGTAAGGCTTTAACATGCTCACATGAAAGACCGGATGATACTTTACTGTTGAGGGAAGTTGTACCTTGTAGGCTACATTCCCCACTCTTTGCTCAATCGGAAATGGGCCTTCATACTTCCTTATCAAGCTCTTGTGTAGTCCCTTATGCCGATCAAAGTAGAAAGCTTGACAAGTACTAGGTCACCAACCTGATACTCCACGTGTCTTCTCTTCTTATCAGCCCATTTCTTCATTCTCTTGGCCGCCTTGTTTAGACACGAACGTGCCAGTTCATTCTGCTCTTGCCATCCATAGCAAATTTGTAGGCAGCCGGGCTATTTTCCTTATAGCCTATAGCAATGGAGTTGGGAGTGAGCGGCTGTTGTCCAGTAACGATCTCGAACGGACTCTTCCCAGTAGACTCACTCCTCTGTAGGTTATAGGAGAACTGGGCTATATCCAGAAGCTTCGCCCAATCCTGCTGGTTGGCACTCACATAGTGCCTCAGGTAGACCTCCAACAAGCCATTCACCCGCTCTGTCTGGCCATCCGTCTGAGGGTGAAAGCTGGTGGAGAAGTTCAAGTCCGACCCTATGAGCTTGAAGAGCTCCGTCCAGAACCTGCCTGTGAAGCGGCCATCTCGATCACTCACGATCGTCTTCGGCAAACCCCAATAATTCACCACATGCTTCAGGAATAGTGGGGCTGCTACTTCGGCTGGACACTTGGCTGGGCTGGAATGAAGATACCATACTTTGAGAACCGGTCGACTACCACCATAATAATATTGCACCCCTCGAACTTGGGTAAGCCCATGATGAAGTCCATGGAGATGCTTTCCCAAGGTCGCTCTGGAATTGGCAGTGGCTCCAGCAATCCGGTCGGTACCCTTTGCTCCGTCTTGTCTTGTTGGCACACAAGACAAGTCTTCACATAGGCCTCAACATCATCCCTCATGCGAGGCCAATAATAATTTTCTTCTGTGAGAGCTAAAGTACGGTGCACACCAGGATGTCCTGCCCACTGGGAGTCATGACACTCCTTGAGAAGCTCCCTCCTTAGGTTCCCGAATAGCGGCACGTACAACCGCCTCCCCTTTGTACAAAGCAGATCTCCTTCTAGCCAGAACCTCCGAGTCTTACCCTCCTTAGCATATTCCATCATGTTCTTGGCTGTAGGGTCCTGAGCCAAGCCTTCTTTGATGCGGTCAAGTAAGGGACTCTGAGGATGTCTTAGCATAGCGGCAAACTCAGCCTTTCGACTTAGTGCATCTGCTACTAAATTGATTCTTCCGGTTTGTACTCGAGCACATAGTCGAACTCGGCTAGGAAGTCTTGCCATCGCGCCTGCTTGGGAGACAACTTCTTTTGGGTCTGGAAGTAGCTGGTGGCCACATTATCCGTCTTCACCACGAACCTCGAACCAAGTAGGTAGTGTCTCCATACTCGAAGGCAGTGAATCACAGCTGTCATCTCCTTCTCCTGTACGGCATACCGCCTCTCGGTATCGTTGAGCTTCCGACTCTCATAGGCCACAGGGTGTCCTTCCTGCATCAACACCCCTCCAATCGCGAAGTCACTCGCGTCGGTGTGCACTTCATATGGCTTGCTGAAGTCGGGTAGTGCGAGAACTGGTTCCTCCGTCACAGCTCTCTTCAAAGCCTCGAACGCCCCCTGGCACTTCGAACTCCAATCCCAAGCCCGATTCTTCTTCAGCAAGTCGGTAAGTGGAGCAGCCATCGCCGAATAGCTCTTGATGAACCTCCGATAGTAGTTTACCAAGCCAAGGAAAGATCGCAGCTCCGTCACCTTGGTGGGAGGTTCCCACTCTAATATGGCCTGGATCTTGGCTTGATCCATTCGAATCTTTCCTCTTCCAATGGTGTGGCCGAGGAACATCACCTCCTCTTGTGCGAACGAGCACTTCTCCCTTTCACGTAAATCTCGTTGCTTCTGAGGGCCTAGAACACCTGCCTCAAGTGCTCCACATGCTCGTCCATGGTCTGGCTATAAACCACAATATCGTTCAGGTAGACCACCACAAAATGGTCCAAGAAGGGCTCCAACACCTTATTCATCAGAGTGCAGACTGTGGCCGGTGCGTTGGTGAGACCAAATGGCATAACTAGAAACTCATACGATCCGTACCTGGTCACGCACGCGGTCTTCGATTCATCTCCTTCTGCAATCCGCACTTGATAATACCCCGAGCGTAAGTCAAGCTTGGTAAAGTATCTTCTTGACCCAACCTGTCGAACAAGTCCGCTATCAGAGGAATAGGGTACTTGTTTTTCACCGTGATCTTGTTTAGCGCTCGGTAGTCGATGCAAAGCCGCAACGAACCATCGTGCTTCTTCTGGAAGAGCACTGATGCACCATAGGGAGCCTTCGATGGACGAATATATCCGGCATCCAACAACTCCTTCAGCTGCTTTCGAAGTTCTTCCAGTTCTGGTGGCGCCATGCGATAAGGACCCATGGCCGGGTCGAGTTCCGGACTCGAGCTCGATTTTGTGGTCCACCTCTCTCCTAGGTGGAAGCTTGCTTGGCAGCCTGGCGGGCATGATGTCCTTGTAGGCTTCCAAGACGCCTCTGATCTCCTTAGGCATGTCCTCTCCTTCCTTTGAGCCTTCCTCCACCTTAATTGTAGCAAGAAGGTCGGCTCATGACGTCGAACTCCCTTGGATATCTGTAATGCCGAGAGCATTTTGGATGATACACTCTCCCGCTTGATCTGAACTGTGCACGCCTTCCCCTCAAGGATGCACATGGTGTTGGTGTAGGGAACCACACCGGCCTTCACTTTGTCCAGAAACTCTAAGCCAAGCACCACATCGAAGTCGTCCATGGTTACGACTGTCAGGTTCTCCTGGCCATGCCACTCCCCTATGCTCACATCCACCTTGTGAGCTACGCCATTGATAGGAGTGGGAATAGAGTTGACGGCCTTAATGGTGCCTCCTCCTTAGAGATCTTAAGACCCAACTTGCTTGCAACATCACTTGAAATAAAAAGATGAGAAGCTCCAGTATCTAGAAGGGCCTTGAAGGTCTTACCGGAAATGGTTGTCTCCACGAACATTGCCCCGAGGCCTTTCATCTACCTTGCCTTGATCGCATTGAGGAGACGAAGTGAGTGGAGTCTAGTCTCCTCCGGTTGCTTCTCTTCTTCTCTTTGGACAAGAGCAGCGAGATTAGACCTCTTAGGACAGTCCATGGCTTTGTAGGGATCCGCAAAAGTAGCATGCTAACTTCTTCGGACGATCGCTTCCTCCATTGGCGTTGCCGCGGAACTTTCCCTTCTCAAATGCTGGCTTAGGTGGGAACTCCTTAAATGGTTTCTCCTTTTCTCTCCCACCTTTAGCAGGCTTGCCCCTCTTGTCTTTTGGTTTGGATGAATCTCCCCATCTTCTTGAACTCGATAAGAGACTCAGCTACTTGCATGGCTGGGCAAGGGTTTGACTCCTCGCCTTTGTAGTTCCATCTTGGCCCATCCAGAGAGGCCATCCATGAACGAGAATAGGGAGTCTTTCTCGCCCATGTCGGGGATCTCCAGCAGTAGTTCTGAAAATTCTTTGACATAATCACGAATGGAACCTTTTTGAGTAAGGCGTCGGAGTTTACCTCGGGCCTCGTCCTCGGCATTCTCCGGATAGAACTGCCGCTTAAGATCCGCCTTGAACTCTTCCCATGTGTTGATGGAACACGTGCCCTTCTTCATATCTTCACATCACCTCCGCCACCACAACGTAGCGATGTCTTCAAGGTAAAGAGGCACAGCTTGAATTTTGGATGCATCATCTCGAAATCCGACAGCATTGAAGTAGACTTCCATGCTCCAAAGGAAGTTATCAATCTCCCGAGCATTCCGAGACCCCTTGTAAGGCTTCGGCTTGGGCACATCTTTAGCCATAAGAGGATGCGACACCATACCTCGAGTTGCCAATGCGACATCATGTTGGTCGACCCTTCCCTTGAGTTCGGCCAACTCCTTCAAGAGTACCTCCACGTGATTCCGCAGAACCGCGTTCTCCTCCCTCAGGGAAGCGTCCCCTTGCTGCAACATGTCGACGGCGGAATTCAAGGCCGACTGCATCTCCTCCTGAAGCTCGTCTCCCACAGACTCTAGCTTCTCGATGCGCTCGTCGTAAGGCTCCAGCTTATCCGCCACGGTAAGCTCCATCTTAGCTAACCGTGCCTCCAGCATCGTCATGACATCTCGGGACTTCTCCCTACGAGGCTTGGGGGCATCCTTTGGATCGACAGCTCCAACTACCTCGGAACGAAGATCGGAGCTCGACATTATCACTCCCGAACCAAGCTCTGTTACCAACTGTCACGGGCGGATTCTTTTGACTTCGAACCACTCGAACCCGTGTGGCACTTAACTCGCTCTTTCTCCTTAGGAGCGAAGCTAAGTCAGCCTAACCCTCAAACTCACTCACTCAAGAGAGAGAAAACACTTGGAGAAGAAGTGGAAGCTTATATTGCTTACTCTTGCTTTCCTTGATGATTACAAATGAGCACCCTTGGCTCCTATTTATAGGAAAGGGCTTGTACAAGAATTCTCTAGAATTGGAGGCTTCTAGAATATCTAGAACCTTCCTTATATTCATCCCAAAATATCTTATTCTAGAATCCTCTAGGAATCTCCTATGGAATATTCCTCTAATGGAATCTTTTAGAGAATATCCCCTTTACATAATATTTACAATATCATCCAAGAAGACTCTAGAACCTCTCACCACATGGGTTGAACCCAAATGAGTCCAAGATGAGCCCAAGTGCACCAAGATTGGAGCGGTTCGTGACATCAGCAGCTCTTCTTCAGGAAAATATGTGTTTAGAGTAAAAGTTAGCTTAAGTGTTGACGAGCTCGTATCCGTGGAGTCCTAAATTGCTTAATATTTGCTTAAGTGTTGACGCTACTATTTGAAATATTTCAGCGTTGAGTACTAAAAGATGACGTCAACACTTAAGCAAATAGTTAAAAGTAAGTGTTGACGATATCTTGGATTTGTTGCCAAGATATCGCATGCGCTAAGTAGGCACAGGATCTTCTAGCACCAAATATAATAATTCTAGTTACTCACCTATTATAATAAACGATATATTTGGAGGAAACCATGACCTAAACACTATGTAAGCTCACTATTTTAAGTTGCATCATATTTGGAACTTACAAAAATAGCACATTTATTTTCGCAATAATCGATAAATCAAGATAATTAAAATTTTGATTGCAGCGAGATCAAAACTTTGCATGATGCTCGGAACATCTCCCTTGCCTAGGACTAAATATTAAAAATCACGGTTTAATATTACGCTGAAAATATTATGGTGATTTAGGAGCCGAATTGTATCTAAATGCGCTACCACTAAAAATCAGCTCTCACTCTTCCTTCGTGAATTATCAATTTTAATTTGGGATACATGTTGGATGTCTGTGTTTGAAATAGTGTCAAAATCTTGAAATTTCCAAGATTTGACTAAAAATTGGTCAAAAAAAAATTCTAAATATAGTTTTAGCTTGTGTACAAGCCAGTCTTGATTTGGAAAAAAAAACCATCAATCCTCATAGTCACGCGCCTGTAAGCACATTTCCGCAATCTAATCCCACTGCACAGTCTTTTGCTTAATCATGCTTGCGAGTCACACTGATTGTCAGCCCCACAGCATCGCATAACAAAATTAGCAGTGGTGGGATGTCCCGAAGAATCTGGGCTCTGCAGCATGCACGACCTACAAGTAGGGATGGCTAATGGGACGGGTCGATCCGCTTCAACCTGTCCCGTCCTGTGCGACCCGTTTGAGTCGCACACGGCTGGTTGCGGGTCAACCTAGACCAGCCCCGTTTAGCGGCGGGTCATAACGAATTGACTCGTCCTGCGTAAACGGGACGGGTCAGAGTCGTCCCGTGACGAATTGGTTCGGGGAAGATTTTCCCATTATGCGGGACGGGTCAGATTCGTCCGGTGACGAATTGGGTCAGGGAAGATTTCCCCAACCCCTTCTATAATAAATTTTTTTATGTCCAATATTTTTATATAACTGCGAGAGAAAAAAATTAATCTCAGACCCCTAAATTGTTTTTTTATTTTTTTCAACCCTCAACGGCTCAAAATAGAGTCGTTGTGTTACTTTAAAAAAATAAAAAACCCCTCCAACCTTATAAATACCCTCCAATCTCATTCACTTTCATTTCACTCAACCTCAACCCTCTCTTCTATTATAAATCACTTTTATTCTTTTACAATTATAAACCTCTACTAACTTCTAATCTAATCTAATGGAGCCCAACTGGAGTACTGGCGATATCTCATCCGAAGCAGGTGGTAACTCTTCATCAACACACAATCATTCATCTTCTGCACCTTACAACGATGCTGGCGGTAGCTCATCGTCAACATATGCCGCTTATCCATCATACAATTATGGTCCCCCAACATCCGGATTTGCTCCCTATCACAGTTCGTCAAGTTATGCAATTGACTACAGTAGTTTGCACCTATACACATGCTGTATATGCCAGTGATAGTGGTACATGTCGATATTCTATTTCCTTCCCTCCTCACCATTCCTCATATTCTCAATTTTTAATGTCAACATCACCAGCGCACATACAATCTCTGGCTCCCTTTTTTGCTGAAACACAAGAACAACACGATACACAACCAGCACTGTATGATACCATAGTTCCAGAAACATAACAATCAACTAGCACAACCGCTAAAGTAAGAGCCAAAATTCTCTAATGTGGAACCATTTTGAAGAAAAAAGTTTTTGAAGGTAGAAAAAAAGCAGAATGTAAGTACTGTCATCAACTATTTGATTATAGAAGGATACGGTACAGGTGTTCTTAGTAAACACTATGAAAAAAAGCATGTTAAAGATCATGGTTCCCACCATAACAAGCACAAATATTAGCTGGTTCATGCACACTCTTCACTTAGAGATATAAGCCTGAAGTAAATAAATATAACTGTTAGCTGAATTATTGTTCAAGCAGAACTTTCATTTTCTTTTACTGAATCAGATGCATTTATTGATTATTTTAAATCTATTATTGCTCCTGATTATAAGAGAATTAATAGACAACTATAACTATAAAGAATTGAAATTTAATTGTAAATAGAAAAAATATTTGAAGGCTCTTTTTACTAGTGATGCTAGAAATATTTTATTAACTTCTGATATATGGTAAGCTCTTAATTTTATTCATTATTTATGTGTTATTGCTCACTTTATTAATGATAATTGAATTTTACAAAAATATATTTTATCATTTTCTAAATTTTCTGAGAAACATTCTGTTACAAATATAGCAAACTCAATTTTTTTTCCTTGTAGAAATTATAGTATAGAAAATAAAATATTTTCTATTTCTTTTGATAATACAAGTGAAAATATTGCTTCAATAAGACAATTGAAAATGGTATTAGATCCGATTTTAAATAGTAAACTTTTTCATGTTAGACGTGTTTGTCATACATAGAATTTATGTATACAAGATGATCTAAAAATCTTAGACAAATATATTTATAAAGTTAAAGAAATTATTTTACATATAAAATGCAATGATCCTAAGAGACAATCGTTTAAAAGTTATTGCCGATAATGTGAACTGAAGAAAAAGTTACACCAAGCTGATGTGAAAACTCGTTGGAATTCAAGCTACAATATGATTAAAAATTGTCTTCCTTATAAACAAGTAATTCTATTTTTTTACAGTAAATGAATGTTCATCTTGTTATATCAGCGAGGAAGAGTAAAAATTGTATGAAAATTTTTGTACTTTTCTAGAAAAATTTGACACTATCACAAAAGCACTTTCTGCTACATATTATCACACATGTAACTTAATTTCATATAATCTTAATGAGATTACTCAAGTATTTGCTGCATACAGAGATGATGACAGTCTTGAAGAGGATATACATGATAAGGAAGAAAATTTTTGAAAATATTTTGAAAAATATGCTTTTTTTTATTTTATTAACTTCAATTATGGATCTTAGAATTAACATAGATAATTTAAAATTTTTATTATCCAATTTATTTTATGTTTAAATTATGAACAAGATGTAGATAAATTACTTTTAGAAATTAGATCTCTTCTAGATGAGATGTACTCATTCTACAGAGATGAGTTATTCCCCTTCTTCTGAAGTTAGAACACCTACACCATCACAAATTTCTTCTACTAGTCTAGGTAAAAAATTATCTAATTTTAAAAGTTTATTTTCCTCTAATACTAAAAAGAATTGTGTCTAAATTCGCCACCACTAAAAATCACTTCTCACTCTTCCTTTGTGAATTATCAATTTTAAAATTAGGGTACATGTTGGTTGAGTGTGTTTGAAATAGTGTCAAAATCTTGAAATTTCCAACATTTGACTAAAAATTGTTCAAAGAAATTCTAAATATAGTTTTAGCTTGTGTGCAAGCCAGTCTTGATTTGGGGGGGGAAAAAAAACCATCCATGCTCATCATAGTCACGCACCCGTAAGCACATTTCTGCAGCCTAATCCCACTGCGCAGTCTTTTGCTTAATCAATTGACAAATACCAAATGATAATACTAATAACAATTATATATTAATAACAACTATAATAATTATAACAACAATAATAATTAATCACAAATTAAATATTAACTAAAACCAAGCAATAATTATATCTCAATGCATATTATATATGTAATAACAATGATAATAATAATTTATAAATCAAATTAATAAATAATAATTAAAAAATATGTTCTGTAAAAGAAAAGCGCAGGCCAGGCCCAAAGCTTTACAAAAGAAAAAGAAAAAAAACGAAAAGAATAAAAATGAAACTAAAACCAAATCCCAAGCACACTAATGCCTGAGCCTTACAAAAACAAAAAGAAACAAAAATGTGGACTACTAGGGATCAAACCAAGGTCCACAACACAAGAATCCAGAATTTATACCAACATGCAGCGCATGAAAAGCCACCAATTTAATGTTAACCCTCAGTTACAAACCCTTCAACTTCAATCTGAAATCAACAGTTATCCAATTGATTGGGTAATTTATTTGTCTACTTAAAACAGCAAATTAATCACTCAAATTTGACTCATGAGCTTCTCTCACGTCCCAATTATAACCAGAATTTAATTGGGGGTGTAAGATTGCATTATATCATGTGTTAACAACCTAAGAAGACACTTGAGAAAATCCAAATCTTTTCCACTCTCCTCTCATTTCCCATTCCTAAATCCACTCTAGATGAGACCACCGTTATTTTAGACGTGGGAGTCAGAGTTCAAACTGAGAGGAAATGATTCTGGTGAGTGGATTTTGCATTTTTGAAAATTTTCACTTCATTTCACTTAGGCATTTCATCAAACACCTAGAGCACGTTAATTGATTTCACAAAATTCCATCACGAAAAGTTACCCAAAAATATAATAAAATCCTCAACAGCATTCAAAACCCAGCCTTGTAATTAATATGAATTTTTAAGAATTTTAGGAAATTTTTACAATAGAAAAATCACCCGAATTTGTGGGCATCTACTCTCGGCCAAGCAAAGTTTGTGGCCGAGGCAATTGCTTGGCAACAAATCGGCTGGACGAGACAAATCCTTGGCCAGCAGTACTTCTGGCCGAGGCAAACACTCAGCCAGCTCTCTCGGCCAAAGCACAGGCCAGATCTTGGCCGGAGTGCAGGTCTGATCTCGAGTCTGCGCAGAACACATAAACCCAACCACCCGGCTCAATTTTTAGGGAGACCTTAGACGAAAATTTCAAATGGGCCTTTTTAAAATATACTTTAAAAAGTAATTAATATTAACTAGTATTTTATTTAATTATTATTTTATTGAAAAATAATTCTTCTAGCTTTTTAAGATGCAAAATTTGTATTCAAGTTTTGCTAATGTATCTTTTTCTATAGAGCAGTTATAGGCCCTACCGTCAGTCTGAGGTCTGGACGACGGGGGGTGAAGAGCGAGGCTGCACAGAGAGAGTTTTAATTTTGAAAAATTCTCTAATTATAATTAAATAGTTAGGGAGAGTGAAAAAGACAGCTGAGGAAGTGGAAGAGACTCATCTTTAATTATAATTAAATAGTTATAGGGAGTGGAGGATATTAGCTTGGGAAAGTGGAAGAAACTCATACTTTTCCTGTTAATATAAAAATGAAGAGGAAAAAAAAAATCAAAGCGGGGATGAAAGGATTCAAACTCGCGCAGGCAAAGCCCACACAATTTCTAGTCATGTCCAATAACCACTCCGGAACGCCCACTTGAACAAATAAAAAACATTTTCAATATTTTATATTTCTTATTTTAGTTAAATACTAATTTACGTTATAATTTTGGAGACCCTATTATATTTGGGGCCCTAGGCGACTGCCTCATTTGCCTAGAGGTTGAGCAGCCCTTGCAACCACCTGCTAGGGCCTGCAGACCTAATTGCACCTGACCCGCCTGCACAAACCCGCCGAGGATCGGGTCTGTGTAGAATACATATCCGACCCAACTTAAACCCCACCCGAACTTACAGACTAATTAATCAAATAGAAAATTGTTAGTGTATAATATGTAGAAAAATTATTGTAGCAGCTGCAGAAAATTACAGCAAACCAGACCGGTTAAGAGATGCAAACTCGTTAATAGTCCATACTCGTTACCCGTTAAGAGATTTTAAATGATTTTAGGCTCATTTAAATGTCAAAAATTAGGAAATCAAGCTTCAAGAAAAAATATTAAATTACAAACTGCATTTTTTGAACCTTGTAAAATTATTTTGATAGCCAAATTACTTAGAATAATCTAAATTAAAATATTCTTTAAATAATATAGTAGTTATTTAAATTTAATTAATTGAATGTAAATTTCTGAAATAATCCACCAATTCAATATCCAAATCCGTGGCAAAACTAAATGAGTGTATTTAACTCTCTTTAAATAAATTATGTTTTATTGTGGAAAATGAATATATTTTTGTGATTTATTCATTTAATGTTTAGTTATTAAATTGCTTATTAATTTTCTAGCATTTTACAGAATTGCAAATTTTTGTGATTAATTTTTTGTGCAAATGATTAAATATTTTGTCCTAAATTATTTAGCTTGTGCCTGCATAAAACTATTATAAATGTTTTTAGTATATATGTATATTAATTCTTGGAAGTTATATTGTTTGAATTATTAATTGTTTTTCTTTATAAAATACTTAAAATAACCATAAATAGTGAAAATTTTCAAAAAAAAAAAATCAGATTTTTAATTTTGACCATTATGTTGATTTTCTTGAAATTTTTGACCAATTTATTGATATGTTTCGAGATTCGAGCCACTGATCTACGTCCCCGCCTCACACAGAAGGATTTCCACTATATATTCACACAAAGACCTCCCACAAAAGGAAACTCCACTGAGGATTTGGCAATTACAAACTAAGAGTACACAACTCCTCTCTCCAACAACACAACCTCTACACAAGAGGTTAGGCACAACAATAATCACCTCTACACTTAGAGGGATGGGTACTAAGCCAAACAACAATCACGTCACATAAGAAGGATAAGGTACTAAGCCAAACAATAATCTCACCTCACACTAGAGGGATAAGGCACTAAGCCAAAACTCTATCACAATCACCTCTTCACAAGAGGGATAACAACAAACCAAATCACAACCTCCTCTACACTTAGAGGGATAGGCACAAAGCTGAAAAACACCTAGTGGGGGGTGAATAGGTGTTATGCTAATCAAATGCACTTTTAAAAATAGTTAAGATGTATGATGCAAGCGGTCACTCAAAATAAGAAATTGAAGCCGAATTTCCGGTGAATGGCTCTAGAACTTCTCCTCTTTGATTCCTCTAGATGATGAGTTGAGATGCTTAATTTCTTCCTTGTTGATATGGGTATAGATCGAAAATGTAAGAAGATGAAATGAATGCAATATTGAAAACAATACAATTGTATCACAAGTATGAGAATGTAAAGCAACAAAAAGTAAGGAGAAATCAATCATAAATACAAGAGAATTTGTTTTGAGATTCGAGCCACTGCTCTACGTCCCCGCCTTCACCACTATGAAGGATTTTCACTAAATCCACAAAGAAAACTTCCACACAGGAACCTTACACCCAAGGGATTATAATTGGTCTACTCAAGACTGGAGTACCTAACTCCAACAATACGATCCTCCACACAAGAGGAACCACAACTCAATGGAATACAAGTCACTTGGTGATCTAGGAAGACCACAAACACTCTCTTACAACTTCTATAGAGTGGAGTATGATTTTAGGCTCAAGAAGTAAAATGAGAGAAAAATTTCAGTAGTAAAGATTTAGAAGACTTGAAAACCAACTAAAAATTTTGCTATAGAAAGAGTTTTGAAAATGAAAGGCTATAAACTCTTCTCTCTTGAAAACACTTGAAACTTAAATATTTTTCTCGTGGACAACCAAAGACCCATGACCTCTATTTATAGACAAAGGATAAATTCCATTCATGAGGATACTAGGTCATTAAGGGTGTTTAACCACTTCGAAACAAGAAATAGCGTTGACACCATAAAAAATAAAACAGATTCAAAATAGAGCCATTGGTGCCAGTCTGGACGTCTGCCGATCGACCGGCACGCCACTTGGCAAATAGTCATTGGCTCCGATCGACCGCCCAGTCGACCGTAGGGTAATTTAAAAAGGCAATTTTGAACTGCCGGTCGACCGACCGGCACAAACCAAGAGCAAGTGTCATGTAGTGAGTCGACCGGTCGGTTGACCGCAGGGGTTGACGGTCAACCGACCCGGTCGACAAACGTGCACAGCGTGAACGCCCACGGCCAAAAGGCCCGGTCGACCGGCCAGTCGACCGTGTTGGCCTGAAACATCTACGGTCGACCGCCCGGTCGACCGTTATGGCCTGAAATAGAATTTAAACAGATTTTTGAACTTAGAAAATATTTTTAAAAATTTGCATTAGTTTGAGGGTTATATAGCATAGTATAGGAGATAAAAAAAACATGTTCTAAACTTGATATAAAATTTTGAAAAATTAAGAAACGTATATATTAACCAATCGTGCAACAAAATCAAAACTACCCAAAACTTGTATTTTTGAAAAAGTATATTTTTGTGTGTGTAACTTCTTGAGCACATCATATCCTTACTTTTTAACATACTAAAATCTTATAAGAGTCTAGGTGACTACAAGATTTTCAATCGGACTTTTCCATTTGCATCGCTGAGTTACTTGAATTCTTGATCCTGTATTTGAGTCATCTTGAGTCAACACCACCTTCTTTTAGGGGAAGAAACTTCTTGAATCCTTAGAACTCTAAATAATCTTAAACACTTAAACTTAATTAGTAACTATATATATTTTGTGATCATCAAAACTCTAAAACCGGGTGATTGTAACCTTGGGCCAACAATCCCCCTTTTTGATGATGACAAAACATATAAGTTATTTAAAAAAATGTGAAAGGAGCTTGAAAATCCTCCCCCTCAAATCATGCTATCTGTCAAGTATAAGAGAAGAAAAATTATAACAAAGATGAATTGAAAAGTATGCATGAAAAAGAAATAATAACTCAAAAGTATTTCTCCCTTTTTGTCATGCATCAAAAAGGGTCAAGTCAACAAAACATTTGTGAAAAGTATTTGCAAAATTCTCATGAATCCATAATACAAACATTTAATTCACCACAAATAAATGAAAATATATTATAATCTAGTGGTTTAGTAAAAATATCGCAAGTTGAAAATCGGTGGAAGCATAATCAATTTCAATATCACCTTTCTCATAATAATCTCTAAGAAAGTGATATCGAATGTCAATGTGCTTTGTCTTACTACATTTTTTATCATATGAATAGTACTAGTATTATCACAAAATATTTTAATATGGTCATAATGCAAATCATAGTCAAGGAGAGTATGTTTCATCCAAAGGACTTGAACACAACAAGCCCTGGCCGCATCATACTCCGCCTCGGCGGTTGAGAGGACTACAGAATTTTGCTTCTTGGAAGACCATGAAACAAAGCAATTTCTAGAAACTGACAGATTCTACTAGTACTCTTCCTGTCCACTCTACAACCCCATAGTCAGCATCCGAAACTCGTCATGAAAAATTGTCCGGTCTTCGGATATCACATACCCATTCTAATGGTGCCCTTAAGATATCTAATAATGCGTTTTACCGCAATCAAATGAGACTCTATAGGACACGATTGAAATCTAGCTCATAGACAAACACTAAACATAATATGCGGTCTAATAGCCTTTAAATATAGTAAACTATCAATCATGCTACGATAGAGTTTGATGTCTACATTTATACCTTGTTCATCTTTGTCAAGTTTTGTTGTGGTAGCCATGGGAGTTTTGCTTATCTTAGCCCCTTCAAGCCTAAATTTCTTGATGAGTTCCTTTGTGTACTTGGCTTGATTTATAAAAATTCCATCACTCCTTTGCTTGATTTGAAGTCCAAGAGAATAGTTAAGTTCACCCATCATAGACATCTCAAATTCCTCCTTCATACATGATTCAAAATCTTTTCAAAATTTTTCATTAGTAGATCCAAATATAATATCATCAACATATATTTGAACAATAAGAATATCATTTTTAACATGTTTAGTAAACAAAGTGGTATCTATTGTTCCTTTAGCAAAACCATTAAAAATAAGAAATGATGAAAGTCTTTCATACCAAGCTCTAGGAGCTTGTTTTAAACCATATAAAGCTTTGTCTAGTTTGAAAACAAAATCTGAATGTGTAAGATCAACAAACCCGGGGGTTGTTCAATATACACCTCCTCTTCAATAAACCCATTTAAAAATGCACTTTTGACATCCATTTGAAAAGTTTAAAATCTTTATAGGAAGTAAAAGCAAGTTTATTTATCCGTATGGTTTCAAGCCGTGCTACAGGTGCAAAGGTTTCCTCAAAATTGATACCTTTGATTTGGATGTAACCTTAAGCCACTAACCTAGCTTTATTCCTAATAACATACTTGACTCATCCAACTTGTTCTTAAAAATCCATTTAGCGCCAATTGTTGGTCTATCATGGGGTCTAGGGACAATATGTCAAACTTGGTTGCGCTCAAATTGATTGAGCTCTTCTTGCATGGCAAGCAACCAATATAAGTCGCCCTCGGCTTCGAGGATGTTCTTTGGTTCAAAATAAGAAATAAAAGCATAATGGCCACAAAGATCGTGGAGCTTGGAACGAGTAGTTACCCCCTTTGATATATAACCTATCATGAGATCCTTGGGATGATGTGGAGTGAATCTTCAATCCTTTGGAAGTAGTTATGGTGGCTCTACTTCAACTTCTTGAACTTCACTTTGCACATCAATCTTTGGCTTGTCTTCTTATATAGGTGAGTCCTTCAAGGTTATTCTCTTCATGTCTTCACCTAAGAAATCTATTTCTATAACATTCTCAATAAAAACATTTGATTCCTCAAACTTTATATATATAGATTCTTCAATAGTCATTGTAGATTTATTGAAGACTTCATAGGTTTTACTAGTGTTTGAGTAACCAACAAAAATAGCTTCATAAGATTTTGCATCAAACTTACCTAAATTATCTTTAGTATTTAAAACAAAATATTTACAATCAAAAACTTTAAAATAATAAATATTTGGTTTTCTTGAATAGTAAATTTTGAAAGAAGTTTTAGAATTATTTTTGCAAAAGAAAACCCTATTTGATATGTAACAAGATGTGTTTACGGCCTCGGCCCATAGGTACTGAAGGAGACTGTATTCATTTATCATAGTCCTAGCCATTTCTTGTAGTGTTTGATTTTTCCTCTCAACTATTCCATTTTGTTGTAGAGTTCTAGGACAAGATAATTCATGTTTAATTTCATGTTCTTCGCAGTAAGTGACAAAAGATTGGCTATTGAATTCACTACCTCTATCACTCCTTATTCGTAAAATTGAAGAATTTTCCTTTTTAACTCTTTTCCTAAACACTTGAAAATGTGAAAAGGCTTAATTTTTATGTTCTAAAAAGAAAACCCAAGTATCAACCAATACAAAAGCAAAACGATTCTCACTTAGACTTTTGGTTTTAGTAGGACTAAACAAATCCATATGAATTAACTCCAAGGGTCGTGATGTCATGATATCCTTGATGGATTTGAAAGAGGACTTAGTTTGTTTTTCAAGTTAGTACGCATCGCAAATGCGGTCCTTTTCAAATTTCAAATAAGGAATTCATTTCACCGCTTCCTTGTTGTTTATTCTAGATAGATGGTCAAAAAAAAAATATGGCCTAGTCTCCTATGCCACAACCAAGAGTCATCATTGAAGAGATTCAAACATGTGGCATTACATTGCATATTAGACATATCAATCATGTATACATTATTTTCACGAAATCCGAAAAGTATATATGCATTAGTTTGTCTATCAAATACATTACAAACTAAGTCATCAAAGATCACATTAAAATCTTTATCACAAAGTTGACTAACACTCAAGAGATTGTGTTTGAGGCCATCAACTAAAGCAACATTCTCAATCATAGGAGATGAACCAAGTTTAATATTACATATACCAACAATCTTTCCTTTGGAGATATCTCCGAAGGTAACGGTGCTACCTTCATAGTATCTGATATAGTTGCAAAGTTGTTGATGACCCATGTCATATGCCCTGAGCAACCACTATCAAGATATCAGCGCTCCCTATGTCTTTGAGTTTTGGAGTGTATCTACATCATGTAACATATTGGTTGACTTTGGTACCCAAATTTTCTTGGGTCCTTTAATGTTAGCGTTACGAACCCAAACATGATTATTTGAGCTATTTATTCTATCAAAACAAAATTTAGCCAAGTGACCATTTTAGCTACAATAAGTGCATGCATAAATTTTACCATACATGAATGCATGATGAATGTGTGGAGTGTGAACATGTTTGGTTTGTGTGGTGTATTTAGCATGATGTGAGTGCAAATGTTGAGACTTATGAGTATGGGTGTGTGTAGCATGAGTTTAATTCTTTGTGATATGTTTCTTAGGAAACATAGCCTCCAATCTAGATTTGTCAAATTCACATTTCTTTAAAACTTCTCCTAAAGAGTTAATTTATTCTTTAGTATAGAAATTTCATCTTTATCTATTTGTGAAAATTTAGCTTTACAAGAAATCTTATAAGTATCAAAATCTTTTTGAGTAGAAGTGAGAGTTGAAAATAAATCATCCTTTCTTTTGTGAGTATGAAAATTTTGTGGTTAAGAGTTTCATTTCCTTTTTCATTTTTAAATATTTCTTTTTAAGAAAATCATAATAATGAGATAATTCTTCAAAAGCTTCTCCTAATTCATCCATAGATAATTCACAATCGTCAATAGATGATTCGAGGGTTACCTTATTTGTGTTATCGTTTGTCATGAAATACATGTAGGCCGTGTCAACTTCTTCGTCGGATTCACTCTCTGAATCTCATGTAGCCTTTAATGCCTTCTTCTTGTATGGCTTCTTGGAGGTGGAGGGTTTGCTCTTATTTTCGGACATTCCACAACGATGTCCCCCGGTTTCGGCAATTGAAACAAATGATCTTCTTTTTTTTCTTTCCTTACCATCTTCTTCTATTTTGAAATTTTGCTTTGTTATACATTCTCCGAACATTCTTCACAAGAAGAGAGAGACTTCATCATCCTCTTCTTCATCATCTTCGTCGGAGTAAGTGGAAGAGTTTTTAAAAGCGATTGCTTTCTTCTTTAGAGGAGCCATCTCTTCTCTAGCCTGTCTTTCCATCTCATGGGTCTTAAGGTTCCAAATAAGACCAATGAGCTTCATTTCCTCCTTGTCGTTGAGCTCCTTCAAGGTTATAGCTTTGACTTCCCAAGATGGTAGGAATGCACGAATGATTTTTCCCACCTTTTGATCATTGTCAATGCCATCACCTAAAGAAGTAAGACCATTAGTTATTTTTGTAAATTTTGTAACCATATCATCAATGGACTCATTTTCTTGCATGGTAAAGTTTTCATATTGGGAACGTAAGAGGTCAATTTTTGCCCTCTTTACTTGTGATGTTCCCTCATAAGTGACTAAAAGGTGAGTCCAATCTCATATGCGGATTACAGTGTATGACTCTAGCAATGTCATCATCATTAAGAACTTGAAGTAAGGTATAGTGTGCCCTAACATTAGCGTCAAACTCTTTCGTAGTAATATCGGACCAAGTGTTCTCATCGCTAAGGGGTGCGCTAAAGGGTTTAGTCACCGCCTGTGCAACCCGGCTTCCTAAGGATTGCAAAAACATGGTCATCTTAACCTTCCATATGAGAAAGTTAAAGGCCATCAAACTTGGGTCTTAATACCTTCAGCCTTCTTTACTAAAGTGTATGAGGATGAAATATGAAAAAGATGATTAGAAATTAAGGATCTCTCTAAGATTGTTAAACCAAGAAACTAGAGACCAAAACTCTAATACCATTGAAAAACACCTAAATGGGGTGTGAATAGGTGTTATGCTAATCAAATGCACTTTTAAAAACTAGTTAAGATTTATGATGCAAGCGGTCACTCAAAATAAAAATTGAAGCTGAATTTTCAGTGAAGGGCTCTAGAACTTCTCTTCTTTGATTACTCTAGATGATGAGTTGAGGTGCTTAATTACTTTCTTGTTGATATGAGTATAGACCGAAAATATAAGAAGATGAATTGAACGCAATATTAAAAACAATACAAATTGTATCACAAGTATGAGAATGTAAAGCAACAAAGAGCAAGGAGAAATCAATCGCAAACATAAGAGAATTTGTTTCGAGGTTCGAAACACTGCTCTATGTTCCCGCCTTCACCACTATAAAGGATTTCCACTAAATCTATAAAGGGAACTTCCACACAAGAACCTTACACCCAAGGGATTACAATTTGTCTACTCAAGACCAGAATATCCAACTTCAACAATACTATCCTTCACACAAGAGGAACCATAACTCAATGGAATACAGGTCACTTGGTGATTTAGGAAGACCGCAAAAACTCTTTTACAACTTTTTATAGAGTGGAGTATGATTTTAGGCTCAAGAAGTAAAGTGAGAGAAAATTTTCAGTAGTAAAATTTAGAAGACTTGAAAACCAACTGAAAAATTTTGCAATAGAAAGAACTTTGAAAATGAAAAGCTATAAACACTTCTCTCTTGAAAACACTTGAAACTTGGATATTTTTCTTATGAAAAATTAAAGACCCATGACCTCTATTTATAGGCAAAGGATAAATACCATTCATAAATGATACTAAGTCCTGGAGTACCCTAAGAAAACACATTTTAAAGCTTTAGTTCTCTAACTTTGTCTTATTCGCCTGATTATTGTGAGCAAAAGAAATACACTAAAAATCTTTAGGGGCAAAATAAAGAATTCGTTGTGTGGATGAAGTAAATGGTACGGAATTTGACCCCCGAGTACAGAAGATGGCAAATGATTGATAAGATAATGAGTGGCTAGAGTTGCATCACTCCAAAAACATTTAGGAGATTTGCCTTTGCTATCAATCTCATTTCTCTTTCTATTTAACCCTAGCTGCAATCTCCTTTTCCCTCTTAATTACTACGGCAAACTGCCCCCTCTTTTCTAAATTGGCTGCTGTGACCAGAGGAGCAACAAGCTTCCTTTTAACTCTTTCTTTGCTGCTGTGACAGAGAAGGAAAAGTAGGAAGAAAGAAAAGACTTACACAAGGTATTATATGAACCTTAATTTGTTCTCTTCCATTCAGGAATTGAATAAGTTGGGACTTTTAGAAACTAATTTTGTTTAGAGCAGCTTGGTGAGTCAAATTGGTGGTGGCTTTATGTGATTCAAAAATAATGATCAATGATACAAAGTTGAAAGTTCACATGGATTTGCTCAAGGGATCTAACATAGTTGTGATTTTATATGGTAAAAGATAATTAAAAATCAATTGGGTGAATTTGTGAAGCTTCTGACTTAAAGTTCTTTGAATATCTTGAATGATGAAAAGAGTTGGTGATCCTAGTATTTTTAAACATAAGGAACGTAGGAGCAAAGAAAATTTGGAAGAAACAAGATATTTATACATATTTGATAACAAGTTAGCTAGCAAAGAAAAAGATGATTCCTAAAGTTTTGCATAGTTACATACATGAGTGTATATAGGTTATAATTATGTCTCTAAACCATGTAGGATCTTAAAAGAAGGAAGTGGACTTCAACATAGCTATCAAGGTAAGCAGTGTAATTCCTTTTGACCTATGTGGTTCTATATGCACAAATTACTTCTGTGTGCATGTGTTTTTCTGATATACTGGTGTTCACTTGACTTGGTGGCTTGGACCTGAAGGGTAGAATAATACACATGCTTGATTAATAACTTGCACATGTAAAATATCAGTTCATGTTTAACCATGTCAAAATAGTGGCTGGGTTTGCAACAAGGGGAGAGTGAAGATGTTGCACATTTGTTTGTTCGATTTCAAAGAAGGAAATTCAACACATCAAAAGTTCAGCAGTGGCTGGGTATGCAAATTGACTGCAACTATCTGACAGAACTCAGGAAATGGATGACTAGGAGAAACAGGACTGAGAGTTTGTGTGAGGCATTTGATATTTCAGCAACAGCCATTACAATGTGGTACTGGTGGAAGCTTAGGTGCAGTGCAAAACTTGATCCTAATCACGTTGTCAATGATCAAAATGTGTGGCGACAGATCGTCTACATAATTCAAGAATAAGTTCAGCTACGGGTAGAGGAGGGTATGCAGGGGAGCGGTCGGGGCTGCTGGTAGGCAAATGGAAGTTCTGCAGCCATGCATCGTCAATCGACCAAGATTGCTATAGCGAAGGCTATAGCAAAGCTTGGACATTGAGACCTTTGGTCTTTCTCAGTAAAAAAATAAAACAAGAAGAGTACCATAGATAGTAGATGTCATGCTAAATGCATGTTTGTGTTCATGATCCTATGTTTTGCTGATTATACTTATGCAGTGGATATCATATGTAATATTTTCATGTGTCTTTGTGTAGATATCTTGTTTAATACTTCTGTGTGCCAAAGTGGTACATACCATGTTCATTCTCATATGCTTTTGTGGTAATTATCTTGCTTAATATTTTTTGCGCAACTGTGTGGAAGATATGCTAATTGTGATGCCAAAGTTGTGAGCGATTAAGAGTAATGTACCTATGTGACGAACCCATGCTTTCACTGTAAGCTCACCACTGCGTGCGGTTGCAATGAAATTGTAGGAACCTCAGGAACCCAACTTTAGATGCCCAGATCAAGGAACACGAACCTCTCTCTTTTTGTTTGTGAATATATGTAAAAATTGTGGAGTCGACTTTTGAACACGACCTGAAGGTCGCATGTATGCATGTATGTCCAGAACTTTGGCATCTAAGAAGTGTCAGTATTCATGTATAAATGAAAATCTTGTAATACCTTTTCCTCTGTGCTTAGTTAATATGACATTCTGTGGATAATTTTTATAAGCTCACTTTACACATGTAATAACCTGCTGGCTTAAACTAGACAATAGCAACACTTGGGGATTTTTTTTTTTTTTTTTTTTTTTTTTGGTTTTAGGGGCGCATGAGGACAGCCCATGTCTGTACACGCGAGGGCTCGAACTTGTGACTTGCTGTGAGAGAGCGGGGCTCAAAAACCCAAGCAGGGCCACTAGTAACACTAGTTCATCAGTAAGGTCATTATTTTGGTGTGTGAACATCTGCAGTCCTCTCAAAAGTCTATAAACGTGATCCTACCAACTTTTCGAGGAATATATACTTCAGTTAACTGCAATTTTTTGCTTTGAAGCGTCAGGGGAATTTTCTAGCAGGCCTTCAGCATCTATCAAATATACAAAACTCTGGAACTCGAAGCGCTTGCGCAGCAAGTAGGATTCAAAATGTTTCCGTGCATGCAAATTGGACATACGATGCTTTGCACAGAGCAAGTAGAGCTCCTACTCCATAATATACGCCCTTTTCTTCCCAATCATCTCATTTCCTGTGTTCCTCTATTCTCGCTCTTCTCTGTCTGGCACGCTGCAAGGGAAAAGAAGCGTTTAACAACCATGAAACAATTCTCGATTCAGAAAGAACTAAAAAAGGGTGATGACATGAAGATGCTACTTCAAACTTGCAACAATATTACATGGCTTGTCAAAAAAGTAGTAATGCCGCAAGCATAACAATCGAAGATCAGTATCAAAATACACATCCCAGAGGCACAAATTACAGTAAGCTTTGTTGATCCAACACACCATATCTAAAACTATTAGAACCAAGGAAAGAAACATAATCCTCTCTGTTGCCCAACTGTTCTTTCTTCATCAGCAAAACATAATGCAGAAATCTCAAAAAAAAAAAAACAAAAAAACAAAACAAAAGATAAAAGGGCATTACAACTTGTGTCTGAAATATTTCATTCCCAGGCTTGATTGGACATCAAGGAAATACTTATAAGGACATGCTGATTGAACAGGCTTCACACACCAAGTGACCAATTCATAGCAGTTGTGGTTTGTCATCTTCTTACCATATTGCCATCTCTCTGCTGCCTTGCTTTAATGTCTTAAGCTGCATGCTTCAAGTCTGAGCCAGATGGTGGTGCAGTCCCAAGCTAAGCAAGATAATCAGATTGAAATTAGTTACTTCGTTCAATTTCATCCAGGGAAGAAAAATGCAGCCATGTTAGAGTAATTAGCCTTGGCACCATCCCGGTCAAAACATCACAGTATTGACATATTTTATCTCCTCATAATACTTCTCTCATGTCCATCCCTCGTGCTGATTTCGGTAGTATGCACGATTCTCTGCCAAGGCAATTTTGAATCATCATGCATCATTTGCAGAGTAGACATCAGGTAACCACAGTTTTCTTCTGTGTTTCCCAAGTAAACATCATGACAAAAACTGAACTAGTCAGTAACCAAATTCCACGCGTCTTGCCAACAAGCTCAGTTTCCATGGTTAGCTTTCATGGGACAACCCTGATTTACCCTACCTGATGCCAGGCCCAAAGCATGAGCAAACATCCTTTTGGCAGCTCCTATCTGTTCGCTTTCAAAATTCTCAACACCAACCACTCTTCCGTTGTTTCCTTTTGGTATAGATTTGCCTTTGGACGAGCTAAAATCAGCAGGTTTAGTATCCCCTTTCCTTTCTGAGACAAAATCACTGGGCCTGCTGCTCTTGCCTACAGGTTTATCATATGTTTTCTTTTCATGCCAATGCAGTTTAGCAGGTGTTTCTTTAGGATATTCTGAATTTGAAGGTATGTCCTCCCTCTTTTCCTTGGTGCTGGGCGCCTCCATACTAGCATCCAGGAGAAGCTTCTGATCAGAAGCATTAGAACAAACTTTTGTGCCAAGAGCATGTGCAATCATTCTTTGAGCAACAACAGGAATTTTCCGGGACTTCGGAGGAGTTACTTCCTTCTCGTCACTTTCATGCAGGGAGAAGATTCGTTCCCGAGCAGCTAGATAAGCTGCTTCTCTCTCCTTGAATGATGTAGAGGAATGTAAAGATTCATTCTTCACCACCGCTGAAAAGATAAAACGTATATAAAAGGAGAAAAAAAGAGCTTAAGATATCTTCGGTATGAGATAAGATAGTTCTCTTGTCTGAAAAAAAAGATAAGGTCAAAACAGTTACTGAAGCTCTCTGAGCTTTACATATTTAAATAATTCTCGTGTGAAAAGATTAAAAAAATTATCAACTGTTAGATGCTGCATATAATGTTCAGAAATAAACTTCTCTTAAGGGTTTTAAAATCGGCCCAGGCTCCTACAGAGGCTGAGGCAACCCCTTGGTCGCTATGCTTTGGGCCTAAGCGGCCTCTGTAGCTGCTAGCCCCCAAGCTTGGCTACACAGGATTGGGCCTACTTAGGCAACGCGCTTCACGCCTAGGCCGCGTGACAGACCGTTTTTAAATTTTATTATTTTAGTTAAGCTGGTTGAACCCCCTTCACTTGAAATATAAGTCAATCAGAGAGATGTAGACGTCGTAGGATCCCCCCAAATTGACCCAGTCCACCCCTTGCAGCCAGTGATCAGCAACTCTACACATAGGACACCGCTGAAGACTTCTAATCGGTGAATACTGGTAAAATTTTAAAAAAAATCATTTTACAATTTTAACATTATTTTCAATTATATTCTATGAATTATTTCCTTCTCCTCCTACTGCATCCACCGCCAACAAAACAAAGCATAATTAAGTAGTTGTATATGGCCAAATAATGTTCAAAATAATAAAGTATCAGTTCATACTTAATAATAGCTTAATAAATTGGGCATGAAACTAATTTTTGTTAAACTAAAAAATTGTTGAGTTATATGAATTTAGGCCATGATTTTTTTTTGTACTTTTCAATGATTTTCTTAATATATTTGAATGTGTAATATGCCTAAATAAATTTCAAAAAATAAAAAAATGCCTAGTCCCCTAAGCGCTAGTCCCTAGCTCTAACGCCCAGCGCCGCCTCCCACTTTCTTAAACATTGCATCTCTTAATAACTATACGACAAAAAACTGTTGATTATAGTTGATTGGCCAGCTGAGTGTTGTTAAAGTATTAAATGGAAGGAGAGGATAAAAAGAGTGCAGGTTTATATGGTTGAAGAATGAAGACACACCCAAAAAAACAAAGTGGAATTTACGTTTGTTCCTTTGAATCAAGCCTGCATTTCTAACTCGAAAAACCCCTTCGATCCCACAAATATGCTCAACAAGTTTGTATGATATATAACTTTAACTCAAGTTCCATTTGTGGAGGTAATTATCTCTAACTCAAAAACAAACCATTTTGATTTTTGATGAATAAGCTTATCTGCTTTTGAGATAAATGTTCCTACTCCAGTAGCATTGCCTTTAAAACCGATTAAAAAAATATTAATTTATAGAAAAAATTCTGGGTGAACTGAACAGCATGTAAGTAAAACTTTTCCAAATAACAGCAATGTCAATAAAATTTTTAAAATAACAGTAACAAAATGAAGATAATGTGTAACAATGTAAAAGGAAATAACACATGTTATGGGGAAAAAAAAATTTAATCATCACATGGGATAAAGTTAATTATCACATGGGATAAATTTTAACCTCTAGTTCGTTAAGGTACATTTAGTTACCTACATATTAGGAGGGGGAAAGACATTGGTAAGAGCAACTTGAAATTATGTACACAATAAATTCAATCAAAAATCTCACACATTTCAACATTATGTTCTCAAGCTGATGGTGACATTTCTAGACAGTTATAACAGGACAAAAATGTAGATGCATACTTGGATAACCAGTTTTCATAACTTCAAGTATGTATGGGTCCAATATATGCATCTGAATGAAGCAATTTTATCAGAATCTAACGTCCTTTTCACAAGCAACCCAACTAAAGCTAAAAGAGACCATACAAGTTCAATGAAATGAAAAAAAAAAGAGCAAATAATTGGCTAGAAATCATGCACTATATTTTCCTATCTCCCTAAAAATTAGAGTTAAATCATTAAGCACAACCATGGCATCTTTTACCAGCAGGTAAAAATGAAGAAGGAAAATGAGATCCTGATTAGCTGTAAAGATTTGTCTCCAACAACACATAACGGTAGTCCTCCTTAGTAGTATTCCAAAGCAACACCAGCCTTTCCACCCAAGTGGTTGTCATTTTCACTATTACTTGCAACAAATTATGAATGTATCTTCTATGATACAAGAGGCTTTGCCATATTTTGAAGCCAGTTTAGAACTTTGCTTCTAATATTCAGTTTGCATAGAAGCATGTTATCTGTTAGAAGTTTGCATGGGAGGAAGAAAAAGAATTTAATTTCTCATTATCCTCCCCTCCTTTACTATCCTCCCCTCCTAGTCAGCAATTGATGTCGGCCTATAACATAGATTCTTCAGTTCACAAAACAGGTCTCCATCATCAGTCTGAATGGAAGTGAAAAAAGAGGTGGCAAAAAAGCACTAGAAAACAAATTAAAAAAATAAAATTAGGAAGAAAAGTGAACCAGAAGATAAGAATGCAATATTCCTGTATTTTCCTCGAGTAAACTGTGATTAACTCAATGATACCTTAACAGGTAACATGGACAGAATGGGACTGATTTTTCATTGTTCATCAATTGCTTCATTAAAGCTAAAAATTTTAATATTATGGAGGTTTATATTCCTATTTCAGGTTGATATTTTTATGATTTTGTAATTTTTTCCCCTTACAAACATCCATAAAGTGAGCACGTCATGGATGACGCCAGTGGCATCAGTTCCTTTTCTTGTTGTTCTACAAACTATCATAAATCAAAATGATCCATGATTTTTTTTGATGGAAGTTTGACTCTATCCCGTAATTTAGTCACCAACTCCCATGTCCGTGTCCGTGCTACATAGGTTAGAATATCCCGTAATTTAGTCACTAACTCCCTTACCTATGACAAGATGAGCAAGGAACAGACCATAAAGTTACGAAATGGCCAATACAAAGCATTGAGTCTTTCAATTTGGTTGTCCCTTTCCGCTATTGGAAAAAGTATACTGTCTTGAAGCATATCCTAAGGATTTTTTTTTTCTTCATCAACTTCTATGTAGGAAAACAACATTGTAGAGAGTGGTTAATTTCTAGTGAGATGGGGTGCAAACACGACAGCACGGCACATACCCAAGGTTCATCAAAAGGAGGGAGTGTCCCTTGGCTGATATAGGATTAACTAATAAATTATCAAACTGTATACCAATATCATAATGGCAATAATGCAGGAAAATACATAGCTTATGACAAAATAACATAAAACCAATCATATATGTCCAAAGAAGTTCAAGCTTCTTGACATTTTACTGAGAAAGCTAAAGTCATTTCCACTCCATGAGCATATAGATGGTTAATGTCATCTAATTACATATTTGTGGGCGCATAAGTTATTTAAAGCATATCTAGGTGAGAATAGAATATGACATTCACTTGGATATCAGTGTACTAGTCAATTTTTGACCTACACCAAGATCAGGACACGTGTCCCTCCTCATCAGAACCTCCTGAAGGCGGACGACAAGATAAGTCGACTGAACACCTCTCTGCAAAGCACTATTTGGCTGTTGTTCCCGAGATCGCTCCTCCTCCCGAGGGAACTTCCCCGAGGACGCTCCTACTTTCGAGAGCATCGCCGTCTCGAGATCAGTTCTTCCATCCCGAGCAAGGTGACTGCTGCAACCGACTCCATTAATATTCGCATATATTTATGGAGTCTGTTACGCTGCTAGATCATCCCACATTTCAAACATTACAACAACCCTACTCCAACGCAGATTGTTACAGAAGGTAGCAGAAATCGCTCCCACCACAAGGGCACAATCCAAGTGGTTACAAAAGAATCACAACGTGCAGATCATGCAATTATTGAAATCTGTGTGACCTACACTACCAATGAAAGCTCCCCGGGTATATATACACTGGGAGATGGACAAGACGAAGGACCAAAAAAAAAGGAGAAAGACGAGGAAAATAGTAGAAAAGAGATCCACGACCAGAAATCCTCAAAGCTAAGACTTCCCTTCACTACAGAGAAGAAACCTCTCCAAACCATTATTCCATTGTATTCAGATATTAGATCAAAGTTTTAGCTCTTCTGAGTTCACTGTAACCTCTTGAAAATAGTGAATTATCTCCCTCCTCCACGTGGTTTTTCCGAAATTAGATTTCCACGTAAAGATTTGTGTCTTTGCGTTGTCTTTTTTTTTACTCTTAATCCTTGTGACAAATTGAAGTGTAGGTAAATTCCCTATTTTTACCCCTATATTTTTTATGCTTTCATTGAGATCTGAGTCTCTACGCTCAAGATCTCTCTCCCTTCAACTTTCCTCAAAAAGCCTTTTCCAGATCAACAATGGCCCCACGCAAGCAAGTTATCGGCAGTGCGACCTCTAAAGGTAGGGGCAAAGCAACTACCGAAGGCACGGCCTCCAAACTAACCAGCAATCAACCGCTCGCCGAGGGCACTGCCTCCCACCTTCTTAATAGCAAGAAAACCAGCTGTTTCAGATGCTTCGTGATATGGAGCAGATGAAGGACAGCAATTGCAGTCAGATCCGAGCGGGAGCAGATGACGCTCGAATGTGACAACATTCTTCGCGAACAAGAACTAAAGTTGCTTACCCAGCAGCTCCAGACTCAGGTTGTCGCCCTCTAGAACAACTTCGTGCACACAGAGGGCGACACCGAGAGCGGGAGGGACCCAAATCTTTAAGCTCTCGATGAGCTGATCCAGAAGTGGATCATAGAGGCCAAGCTGCCTCAGCACCTGATCCCGACCATCCGCCTCTACGACTTTTCCAAGGACATCCAAGAGTGTGAGCTTTCGAGAAAGTTCTCGACTCCCACCTTCGACAGCTACACTAGAGTGAATGATCAAATTCAACACATCTAACATTTTCAAGATAAGATGATGCTTTATTCCCGCAACGACCCAGTAATGTGCCTTGCCTTACCTTCCCTTCAAGTCCGAAGGGCGCGGCATCGGAGTGGTTCTACTCTACCACCTCGCTCTCTCCACAACTTCTCGGAGGTCACCGAGGCCTTCCTCACACAACACGCCACTCGCCAATAAGCCGAGAAGTAGTCACCACCTCCTCAGCTTCAAATTCTACATAAATTTCTTTCAGACCCATCTCACCAAGGTCTCCAACTGTGGTGAGAATGTAGCGGCACTCGCATTCATCAGCAGGTTACAGGTCACACACCCTCTATACAAGCACCTCTTAAAGTACGTCGCCAAGATGAGCAAAACCCTTTCCCAGCGCAACCTTACATCCAACCACATGAGACAATGAAGGTTTCCTCCAACTTCTCCATAAAGCCAAGCGATGACGAAACAACGTCGAAATCCACTCGCGAAGCTCCCAACCACACTCCAGACCGACATCAGAGGCAGCTACCTTTCAAGAAGCAGGCGCTCTCCATCCTTCCCTCGAGTCCAATCCAAAGCTATCTGCCAACAAAACACTTCACTCCGCTAAGGCTCCCGATCAACGAAGTATTCAACACCTTTAAAGATCAACCGTGGGTCAGACGCCTGAAGTCTATCCAGCCCAATCCTTCATTGCCCGAGTTGGAGTACTGCTCCTACCACGACTGCAAAGGGCACCAAACCATCCATTGATGGGCCCTCTGAAGATACTTGGAGGAGCTCATCCAGCAAGGCTTCCTCAAGGAGTATGTCCTCACCCCTGAAGCGATTTCCCAGCAGCCAAATACACAGCCTCCCCGAGAGCAGAACGCGCAGTACAAGACGATCGGCTGACTTCCCGACTTCCATACGTACAGTGTACACCCTTCCAATCTTACCTTTATGTATTGCATTTACGAAAATAAAATACTATTCAGTGCTTTGCAGCACAGTCATTCGTCCACCACTCGAGGCGGTTCTGACATCCATCCATCCATATGCCCGAAGATGGGATTTTCCCCACTCTGAGGCGGGCATGTGATTCTCCGCTGATGGGATTTGTCCCCACTCAGAGGATCGCATCTGTACACACCTAGACGGGATGAGCCCCCGCGTGGAAGTGTTAGCGCTGACATGCCTACGGGTCTTTCTCGGTAGTCGGTACTCCTATGGTAACCGAAACCCTCGGTACTCCTACGGTAACCGAAACCCTCCGTTGTGGGATTTCTCCGACTTGGAGCCCCGCTTTGTTGCAAGGATGTGTCCCCTTTCAGAGCGCACGATTCTCCACTGATGGGATGTGCTCCCGCCATGGTTCAAAGTCTCGGTCTCGGCCGCCGATTCGGCCGGCACCGAGACGGATCGGTCTCGGCGACTCGAATCGGACTCGGACGATACGCGCAAAACGCTACATAGAACGCCAAAAAAATTATGAAAAAATCATGACAAATCATAAAAAAATGTAAACATCCAAATTCATGCATCACATATTCAAAACATATCACCTAACACTCAAAACATAACATGAAAGCATAAATACAAGCGTCGTCGATAGAAAAATATCAAAATACCTGCATAATATAGTAAATTGCACAAAATAATTCATAAGTACCTGCTAATATAGTCATTTCCACATTGAATTATGAGGAGGCTCCAAATCATCATTATCACCTGGCCCGCGATAAGTATAGAAACCAGGCATATAGTTTCCATAAGGATAATGATATGTTTGTGGGTGAGATCCTGTAGGCTGAGATGATTGGCCAGAGGATCCACTATCAGAGTAATATGGCGGTAGGGGTTGTGCAATATCAGCTCCATGGTGATAATACCCAAAACCTCGATATTCAGTGCTGCTAGTAGAGTATTCACCAGTGCTAGAATAATCAGTGCCAGAATATTGGCCAGATGTCAAACCCAACCCCTGTAAATGGCCTTCAAGACTATGATGACCATGTGAGTAGTTATCATGTCCACTCGAATAATCATCGCTAGAACTGAATTCGACCAACCGATCCAAATGCCTACGCTGTTGTGAAATCCCGGCCCGGCCTCCATGATCTGTATCTTGTGTGGCATAATATTCTGAATCCCATGTTAAAGCATCATCTCGTTGGCTTCCACCAACACCATGAGTCTCTTCAACATTACCACCATCACCGCCGCCATCACCCTCACCGCCATCATCGCCACCACCATCACCGCTGTCATCATCACCGCCATCACCATCATCACCGCCACTTTCGTCAGTATGACGAATACCTTCATCTAACAAACCTAAGTCATCTGGTGGTAACATCGGCTGTTCTCCCTCACGAATCCACTCATCCAAAATATCATCATCATTGAAAATATTGTTCAGATCAATTGGGTTGTAATAATCATCAGTGTCGCTTTTGCATGTCAAGTTTCTTACTCGCAACCGCATATTGTAATGCACAAATACTAGTTTATGCAACTTTTTCATTGCCAACCGGTTGCGCAGTTTTGTATGAATTAGCGACCACGTGCTCCAATTTTTTTCACAACCCGATGAAGAACATGTTTGGCTTAAGACTTTGATGGCAATTTTCTGCAGATTGGGAGCTTCTTCGCCATAATTAATCCACCAATCAGCTGGAAGAGATTGTTGCACTGCTCTTCTAGTTAGTGAGCTTCCAAATTCTCCAACTCCATCATTTTATCTGTGAGAATACACATCACAAGTGTTAATATTTGCATAACATTATGTCGATGAAATAAATAAATTATTATTACCTCATTAATAGCTCTTGCTTGTTTAGTCAAATCTGACTCCAATCTTTTAATGACCTCCTTTAATCCATATCTCACTTCTGAATGTGTAGAAAAGTTTTTTGAATATTGGAGTGCTGGATTTAAAAAATATGCTGCAATAATGTAAGCAAACGATTGTTATGATATGACAGTTTCAATTTCTAGTCAACAAATATGATTTCTAGGCAAATGAATTACCAGCAGCATGCAAGTGTCTATGCAATTGTCCCTCCCATCTTCTATCAATGATGTCCCAGTACTTCTTCCAGTTCTTATTTGAGGCCTTTATAGCCAATTTTGCTCTATCCATAGCTTCATATATAATGGATAGTGTAGGTTTCTTGTCCTGGTCCACTATCTTCAAGACTCTAACAAGAGGATCCATAATGTTTTGGACCTCTCTTACCTTCTTCCAAAACCGGTCAGTCAGAATGAGATTAGAAACCTTATCTCGCACACTTCTTCTACTCCTTTCCTTGTTGAATTCACGCCATTCGGTAGTCGTGCACATTCTTTTCAAATCTTACTCATAGCGAATAAGGCTTTCAATAGAAATAAACTCGGTGGCAAACCGTGTTATACCTGGTCTCAACAAATCTCTATCTTTGGTATATAGCTTCATTAAATTCACCACTTTGAGGCTATTGTAAATGAATGATGTGATCACCTTAGCATCATCCAATGTCTCCTTGACTGATTTCAAAGAGCCAATATCTTCAAGCATCAAATCAATGCAATGTGCTGCACAGGGAGACCAAAACAAATGATTTCTCTTCTCCATCAACATGTGACCAGCTGCTTTGAAACTTGCCTCATTATCTGTTACAACCTGCACGATATTTTCTTCGCCAACTTCATCAACAACTTTATCCATTAGCGAGAATATATACTCAGCAGTCTTCGAGATATTAGTGGTATCAACAGAAGTATGGTAGATCATGCTTCTATCACAATAAATCATGAAATTAACAATAGGCTTTCTATTATGAGAACTCCATCCATCACACATGATCGTGCAACCATACTGCGGCCATTTTATTTTTATTGAAGCAATATATACTCCAATTTCTTTCACTTCCTCCTCTAAATAGAGATTGCCAATCTGGTACCCTGTAGGGCCTTTTACACCTAGACCTGCCTCCACAATAGTATTAATCATGGCTTGGTAGTAAGGACCACTATCAGCTGCATTGAATGGTATTGCATTGTAGTGAAAGAACTTCGCCACGAATTTCCCAACTTTTTTCATATTCTCAGTTGAGAACATGCTTTTGATTGATTTCTATTTTGTTGGGAACATGTAAGGATCAATACCACGAGCTGGAATTTCAGCTTCTCTCATAGTCATACTCCGACGCAATCCACGGTTACTCCCTGATCCTGAAGTCTGTGAACTACTGCCACCAATATCAACTCCTTCTACCGATCTCCAAGCCATTTCACGACTTTCTTTCATGGCTTGTTTCAGTTGTCTTCTTTCAACTCCTTCTAAACCACCAACTTCTTCAATTTCATTATCAGAATCTTCTTCGGTCAAATCATAGAAATCTTTCTCACTTAAAGATCTCATAAGTCGCTCTTTTTTAGATTTTATGGCCGCTCTTTCTCTGCTACCTTCAGAAAGATGTCTCATTATTTGAGATATCTCTTTTGATACTCGCAAGCATCCTTCCACCTGACCGGGTACATGTGCTATATGCTGCTTCAATCTAGTGATACCACCATGGACTTGTTTCCCACAATAATTGCACTTCACAAGTTTTCTACTTCCACCAACAGGGGTACCATGTTCCCATCCAATATCGCGTTGCTTTGGAGCCATACTGAAATTTAAAAAAAATTATCTGTTAAATTAAATTAAAACTAAAATTAACTAAATTAAAAAAATATTAAATTAAACTCAATTAAATGAAACTACATTAAATTAAACTAAACTAGTTTATACTAGATTAAGCAACACTAACTTAATTACCTAACTTCAATAAAATTATTAAATTACCTAACTTAATTACAAAACTTTATTAAATTAAATTAACCTAAATTAAGTTAACTAAACTAATTTAAATTAAATTCAATTCAATTAAATGAAACTACATTAAATTAAACTAAACTAGTTTATACTAGATTAACCTACACTAACTTAATTACCTAACTTCAATAAAATTATTAAATTACCTAACTTAATTACAAAACTTTATTAGATTAAATTAACCTAAATTAAGTTAAATTAACTTTACCTAAACTAAACTAAATTAAATGACATTAAATGCAAATTAATTAGAGAGAGACGGAGACAGAGGAGAGAGAGGGAAACACAGTGGAGGAGAGAGAGAGACGGAGAGAGAGAGGGACAGAGAGAGAGACAGAGAGAAACTGACAGGGAGAGAGAGGGAGAGGGAGAGAGAGAGAGAGACAGAGAGAGTCAAACAGAGAGAGAGAGAGAGATACAGAGTGAGAGAGAGAGTCCGACAGAGAGAGAGACTGACAGGGAGAGGGAGAGAGAGAGACAGAGAGGGGGAGAGAGACTGAAAGGGAGAGGGAGAGAGAGACAGAGACAGAGATACAGAGAGAGTCAAACAGAGAGAGAGAGAGAGATACAGAGTGTGAGAGAGAGAGTCCGACAGAGAGAGAGATACAGAGAGAGAGAGTCCGACAGAGAGAGAGTCGCTGCGGAGAGAGAGTCGCTGCGGAGAGAGAGACAGAGAGAGAGCCGGGAGAAAGAGTCGCTGCGGAGCGGGAGAGAGAGTCGCTGCGAGAGAGAGAGAGAGAGAGAGAGAGAGCGCGCCGCTGCGGGGGAGAAAAACAGAGAAAGAGGGAGAGAGGCACAGAGAAGGGGAGAGAGAGAGAGACTGAGAGGGAGAGAGGGGAGAGGGAAAATTTACCTGCAGATCGACGGCGACGGCGACGGCTACGGCGAGCAGGGGGACGGCGAGGGCGTCGCGGGGGGACGGCGAGCTCGAGAGAGAGAGATCAGATCTAATCTCTCTCTCTCCCTCAGTGCGTTTTAAGGGAGTCACGGGCGCCAAGTCGACCCGGATCGGGTCCGAGTCGGACCCGATCCGGGTCGACTCGGCGATCCTCTGTTGACTCGGGCCTCCGAGTCAAACCGGAGGGGGCCGAGTCGGATACGACTCGGCCGAGTCGTATCCGACTCGGCCGAGTTTTCGAACACTGGCTCCCGCTTAGAGGATCGCGTCTGTACACACCTAAACGAGATATACCCTTGTATGAAAGTGTTAACGTAGACTTGCCTACAGGCTTTTCTTAGCTTTCATACGAAAATCGAAATCCTTCGTTGCAGGATTCCCCTTCTCAAAGGTCAGACTTTGTTGTAGGTATTTCCCCTCTCAGAGGTTCGGTATCGCAGTTCCTTGACGGGATGTGCCCCCGCTCGACAACAACAACAACTAAGCCATTTTCTTTGTTATGTTAAAATAGGTTATAACGTAACGCATAACGTAGGTTAAACGATTTAATATTTATTTAATAAAAACAAATATATATACTATATTTAAAAAAATTATAAATAAGAAAATAATTTTAAAAAATCTAAAAATATTAAAATAATATATAACACATTTAGAAAGTCTCACAATAATTTTTAGCGAGCATCGAGAACCTGACGTGCTCTGATGTCATGCGATTCCTTATCAATTGAAGAGAGATCGAAGAGATATTGACAGTGAGTTCCTCGTCAATTGAAGAGTAGTGGGGTTCTCTGATTTTTTAGAGCGTTACGACGGCAAGTTCTTCGTCAATTGAAGAGATGTCAAAGAGAGAGATACGGAGGTGCTTCAATGCTCGCCGATGAGAGAGAAATCAACTGAAGAGGAACTGCAGAAAGAGAAAGAACCACACGAGAGTCACTATCGCCGTCGCCTGCAGAGAGGAGGAACTGGGGTGCTTTAATGCTTCGCTTACCGTCGTCAATTTCGGGTTTCATGTCGATTTGGTCTGGAGAGAGAAATCGCTTCGCTCTTTTAATGTTTAGCAAGCCCGTGTAACTAACGTGAGTTACGAACGTTACGTTATTTTCGTAATGTAACGTTTGTAACGCTCCAAAAAACACTCGTTATTGGGAATTGCGTTTTTTGCGAGTGTTATATAATGGTCGGGTGTCGTTACGTTCTGTAATGGGTTATAACGAGTTACATAACGGGTTTTTTAAAACATTGCTCGAAAACAAACACGAATTCAAGTCTGTTGCAGGGATTTTCCCCTCTCAGAGGCTTAATCTATTGCTGGGATTTCCCCAGTAAGAGACAAGATTTACAGGTTCAGCCAAGTGACAGACAATAACTTGTACGCCAAATCAGTCCCAGACATCTCAAAGTCAAAACAAATCTCTCCGAGCAGACATCCAATTCCAAAACAAATACAAAACAAATCAGGCAAGATCTAGACAAACACTTCCATTCCAGAATATTACTGCTTCTATTATAAAATTTTCTGATTACATCCACTCAAAGAGTCTATCACCTATTTGTGTTTGCTTTTTAATTGAAAAGAGATACAGATAATTTAGTCCCGTCATGACATCTACAATGGCATCCAAGGGATAGCTCCCAAACAAGCAATCCACCACTTTCGGTTTCGAGAACCCACGACAAAATATCGAAACCGCAGATCACGTCTCAAACTGCAAATTGAAGCCTGCAAGACAGTGATGATATCACGCCGAGCCTCTTGACTCCGGAGATGAACTCGGAGCGAAGGCGGACGAGGCGGTTCTTCAGCAGAGATCCCGAGGAATAGCCCCACACCTTTCCTCCAGTTGCCTGCCACGAGGAAAAAACTCCCACCCGCAAAGCAACGGTATTCAACAGGAGTGCAGACGGCTAGACAGGGGGATTAGACCCCCTCATCAAGCACGCCTTCAGCCCCTGCTTCATACACGCTATAATGAAATAGGCGACGAGCCCCAGCTCTAGTTCAGCTCGATTTGATCAAGGACCAGACGGACCGACCAGATAGAAACAAGAACCCTGCATATCCTTCCTAACAGCTAGACCTTGTCACAAAAACTGAAGTTACGAGACAAAGGCCAATGCGACGCGTCCACCATCTCCGTCATCTCCATCCTCTTCTTTTCCTTCCTCCATCGGACGAAGAAGAAAAGCGACATTACAATCTACCAGAACAAGAAAAATAGGGGCAAATGGTTCTTGAGAAGATAAGCCTCCTACTTCTAGGGTCTTCCCTATTTATAAATGTAGAAGCCGAGCCGCCTTGAATTCAAACCTCAACCACATCTGAAGAGTCGGTTTGTATCTCGGATTTTTCGACATGTCAGACCAGCCAGATACAATCCATTCCTGCCACATGATCTCATCCACCATGAAGTCAAGATTTTGATCATTAATTTGTCAGCTATCTTCACCAGCTTTCAAAGAAGGCTCAGAATGCGAAGAAGCATTTTGACCAACCCCTACAACATACAAGCGACGCCCCAACTCTCCGAGTTCAGAAGCTAAATCAGTCTGCTTCATTCTTTCCCTTTGAAGCCTGGAGAAAGAGGAAGCAGAGGGGGCATCTGTAATGGTCAATTTCTAACATACACCAAGATCAGGACATGTGTCCCTCATCAGAACCTCCCAAAGGCGGACGACAAGATAAGTCGACCGAACATCTCTGCAAAGCACCATCTGGTTATTTCTGAGATCGCTCCTCTCGAGGGAACTTCTTCCCCGAGGACGCTCCTTCCGAAAGCATCGGTTATTTCTGAGATCGCTCCTCTCGAGGGACCTTCTTCCCCGAGGACGCTCCTCCTTCAGAGAGCATCGCCGCCCTAGACTAGTTCTTCCGTCCCGAAAAAGGTGACTCTTGCAACTGACTCCATTAATATCCGCCTATCCGCCAGATCATCCACGTTTAAAACATTACAACGACCCCTACTCTAACGTGAACTGTCACAGAAGGTAGCAAAAATCACTCCCGCCATCAAGGGCAGAATCCAAGTTATTACAAAAGAATCACAACATGCAAATCATGTCATGCAGTTATTGAAATCCGCATGACCCGCACTACCAATGAAGGCTCCCGGGCTGGGAGATGGACAAGACAAAAGACCAGAAAAAGGAGAAAGACGAGGAAAAATAGTAGAAAAGATATCCACAACTAGAAATCTTCAAAGCTAAGACTTCCCTTCCACTACAGAGAAGAAACCTCTCCAAACTATTATTCCATTGTACTCAGAGATTAGATCAGAGTTTTAGCCTGTAACCTCCTGAAAATAGTGAATTCTCTCCCTCCTCCCCATAGTTTCCCCAAATTGGGTTTTCACGTAAAAATTTGTGTTTTTGTGTTGTCCTTTTTTACTCTCTTAATCCTTGTGACAAATTGAAGTGTAGATAAATTCCCCCTAGAAATTTACCCTTACAATCAGATTGTCACATTCTCCCATGATGACCTCACTCTCAAAAAAAACATGGTGGTAAATGTACACAAAAATAAGGCACGAAATAAGAGAAATAATACCTGGCACTTCTTTCCTTCTCAAGAGATGGTGTGATGGGATGGGAGGTTGATACTCATCATGCTGCCACAAGATATCACTTACAAGGATCGATGGTCTGCAAGAAAGAGAATATGGTACAAACAAGTTAAGAAAGTAAGGATCTGTCATGACCAGAAAAAAAATTAAACATTTGCAATTGCATGGAAAGGAAAATATAAACATTCTGAAGTGAAGTTGAACAGAGGCAATTTAGAGTATGGTTTTGATGCTATAACTAGGATCTTTATAATCTTCAAGTTGTGAACAGACACATCTTTGACTATATCGTTTCAATCTAAGCTGTCCTCCCCAAGCTGGACCTAAAATGTCCACAAGGAAAGGACTGTCACAGAATCGTGCAAATTCAATCTCTGCCGACTCTTCATACCGGTCTGCAGGTCTCCCACTGAGGATAGCCCGTGAAGAAAGACTTCCTCCCTCCCTCCCACTGGAGCAGCCAAAGATCCTAAGAAGAAAGCCCCTCTCCTTCCCATTCCCTGGAACAGCCAGTTAATCTTCATGCAAACAAACAGAACCCCACTCCGTTTGCAGATACCTCTGTTGGTATGGAAAAATTAGCAGAAGCCTGCCACTGTTTCGGTAGATTTCCCCAACAGGGGCACCATCAGTGGATATCCTCGAAAAATAATCACACCCCAGCCCATTGTTCTATAAGTGAAAATGAACCTATCATGCTAGCAAAAAAGTTACCTCACCTTCTCTGTTGCACATGATCAATTTTAATTTTACATATTCAAGCTAAGAGGGGCAGAGGACTAATATGTTTTTATCGTGGACTATTTATTTTTAGGCTGTCAGAACGTATGTTGAATATTTATTCGTAGTCAGGAAAGTATATCTCAGAAGCATAAAAGGAGATGGACTGATTGTTCTTGAACAAAGAGAAAGATTCATATGACAGCAGCTAAGGATGATGAATCAGTTAGTGATGCTTCATTATGAACAATAGAAAAATAACTGCAAGCTGCAATAATTATTGGATCATGGAGGAAATCTTTGAGTTTATATGTTATTACTATAACATCATTTTTGTAGTAGAAATAAAGGTGACTCAGGTGGAAGGGAATATCTTTTTGTAGTCAGGATGTGTTGTTTTGTTTGTGTGGCCAATGGATGTTTCCATCAGGAGAGAACTTCTTTGTTCTACAACTTTTAGAGAAACCTTTCTTATATGATGAATGTTGTTTTAAAACTACTTTTCTCTTATACAAACTATAATCAAAATGATTTTAAATCAGTGCTAAAATGCTATGGGACCATAAGATATAATATTTTAAATTAATAGTTAATTTTAGTAGAGAAGTAAAAAATTGACACCCATTTTCATATGGGGGCTGTTTGGTTAGCGGTGGAAGTGAGGAAGTGAAGAAATAAGGAAGTAGTAATAGTTCACTTTGGAACTTGGGAATTAGTTGAGAGTTTTTCGGTGTTTGGATGTTGTTGGGAAGTGTGGTTTGGAAAATGTTGTCTTTCCGGTGTTTGGATGGTAATGTGAAAGTGAAAGTTGAAAAGTTGACCACAAAATTGACCGCAAAATAATATTAAAATAAAAATTAAATTGTAATTAGAATGCAAGTGAGATTTACATGATCACAAATTAACTGTTTTGAGCTATAACTTATTACAAATGAGATTTACATGACCACAAAACTAACTCTAGCACCCTGGAAGTGAGGAAATGATTGTGTAAAAGAAAAAAGAGAAAAGGAGAAGGGCTTTTCTCATTTTCTTTTTCCGGTGTTTGGATAGATAGGGAAGTGAGCAATTATACTTACCCATTTCCTTACTTCCGCCCACTTCCTTGCAACCAAACATGCCAATGCTAAACATACATGAGGAACTTCATGGGCTATCTGTATACCATGACTCTATTTCATTATCATCTTTTCATTTTGTGGCCTTGCAAGTTCATACACCTCTCTCTCTCTCTCTCTCTCTCTCTAGAGAGAGAGACTTGCGTCCTTTGGGAAGAATATGAAAATGAATTTTTCATATTCAAATTCAATGTTATACCATTCTAATTGAAGATCCATTCCGTTGGAGTTCATCTACATTGTAAGAGTGCTTAAAAACAAAAATTCAAGTGTTTTGAATACCTTTTGCTTATTCATCAAGTAGGCGCAGAATAAATGGCTAAAATAATGAGTTGGTTAGTTTAATGGTGTCGAATATTTAAAATCAAACAAAAGTTGATATGTGAAGGATTTATAATTTGTATTACGCTTAAGCTATTTATTTACGAAATGACTAGCAATTAATCTTCTAGGGAACTTGAAAGTTAACATTTAATATTTAAAATAAAAATTAGCTATAAGTTATCATAGAATTTACAAATTATTATATAACTTATTTCATAACGTGCACTTGATGCACATTATTTGTTTACCATTTGGTTCAGTGCTAAATGGTTTCAAATCAATTGATATTCATCTAAGATGGATAGATCAAGGTGATGGTCCAATGTTGCTCCGTCATCTATAATGCCTTGCAGATCTTGTTTTCCTATATATGCACGCATGCATGCATCTATATACACACATACATATATAATGACATATATAGAGAGATAGACTCCTTTGGGAAGAAGGATTTGAAAGCAATTAACTTCCCATTCAAACTCAACATCTGAAAATTCTTATTGAAGATTCATTCTGTTCAAGGTGATTTGCATCATACAGTCCCTTAAAACTGTAAATTAAGTGCTTCTAATTTTTTTAGGCACAAAATGAATGGCGTAAATAGCACGTTGTTTAATTTAATAGTCTAGAATGTTTGGAACCTAACAAAAATCAACGTATTAAGGGGTTTTCAAGTATTTAGATCATGAGTAAACTTCGGAGTAGCTCAGAAAAGACTGCAAACTTTATAGGAGAGAAAAAGGAACGAGCTTTTATAAATACCATGTGCAGAATGACAACAAAACCAGAAATATACAATCAGACGAGAAAACTAAAATTTAAGCATAGCAACAAATATCCATGTGGAAATAACTTCTAGGATGATCAAAATAAAATGGCCAATTGAGCATCATAAAACGTAGAAGCAGAACTGAACAAGTAACCATTTGTGAAAAGACTAAATGCAAGACATGCCATGTGTTAAAAGGTCTGAAATAGATAGTAAGTATCAACCAAAAAGATTAACAGTTTAACCAGTTATTACTTTTAATTAACCAATGAACAGAACAATGAAATCTGAAGGATGAATTGATAATGGGAAAATAAAACAAATATTTATCAACTTACATTGCTGTATCTGCGCACCGCTCCAAAACCAAATGGCGATCATCTCCTTCACCAACAGATTCATGAGCAAATCTAGGAATGTTTTTTAAATTAGCAAAAGAAACACAGTAAGTGCACCAAATTAGAAAGATTTCAAGAAATTTGGAAGGAGTAACAACAATCTCTTCCGGCTAGTCATTACCCGAACCACGATAAAAGAATAATTTCCAACAGAAATTATACGCAATGCATATGCATACCCAAAAATGTCTGCAAGACGATGCAACAGCAGGCGATGGTATGGGCTCATAGGCTGAAGCTCTAAAACCCCTTCTGGACTGAATGCAAACACAATTAAATGTAGTTAAACCATGTTCAGAATGATAACAATTAGGAGAGCAATCATGAATATGTACTTAATTACGCATGATAAAGCAGCAGAGAGGGATGGCATTCAACACAATAGCAAGATGACATTAGATAATTTGATTACTATTATTAACAAAGGAACATAAACTTTACATTCCAAACAACGATCAAAGGCCAGTTATACCCTCAGCTCATTCTTCTGATTTAACAATCTAAACCTCGACCAAAGCCAGTTATCTCTACATCTATAACTAACAAAGCTTTGTGGCCAGCAGGCCTCACGTATGTGGCCAGCCGGCCACTAAAAAGGAAAATGGCAACGCATAGTGTGGGCCCAACACTAAAGCTGTTTCAAAAATAAAAAACTGAAATGTGGGTCCCGCTGATCACGCAGCTACTCACGGTAACAATTCTCAGGCTGGAACCGGAGAAGTTTGTTTTGCACAGAAACCCATGCAAAAAGATATTTTGCAAAACACCCTAATCAAGCTATATAGATAATAGAATACAGGAGTAAAAATGTGAATTTTCTATGTACACTTTATATATTTAGTAATTACATTATAATCTTCATGCAACTATTGTTTATATGTAACCATCTTACTTTTGATGTCAAGTTGCTTTTGAACTTTGAGTTACTTAAATGTCAAGTTACTTTCGACTTTTCTTACATGTAAAACTTTCAGTTTTAGACGAGCACTATATAACTTGCAATGTACAATTTACAAATTTATTCAATTTAGTGCTAAAATCTTTCATGCCTATTCTTTATACTTACACTAATCTTATTTTCTATACACTAGCTTCATTTGCATGTTGATTTATTAATTTATATTTTTGCTTGTAAAATTAACAATGAGAATGCGTATTTTTTATATGATTAATAGCACAAAGATTAATTAAAAATCTATTAAAAGTGAGGTAACATTCAATGTGAGAATAGGATAGATAATACTCCAGTTTTTCATGACCTTTTTTAAAGAAATTATTTTCTTGCACATAGCTCCAATTTTATATAGCACGTGACCCAGACTCGTATCCAGTAACTTCCTAGGCTCAAACCTAGCTAATAAGAGATCGACTCCAATAACTATGAACTCATCATTCTAAAGGACCCACCTGTCAGACTAGGGGATCAATTAGGAGAGTTCATCTAAGAGGTAGTATCTCGATGATTAACTATAATACCGACAAGCCCTGTTTTAAATATCGGCCGAGTCGGCCGAGATATCGTCCGATATCTCTTTTTTTGCCTGCTGCCGATACGATATAGGAAAATCGTTCACCATATCGTTTGCAGCAAAAAACGGCCGATATTTGAAATATCGACCGATAAATCGCCCGATATTGGCCGATAAATCGCCCAATATATCGCTCGATATGAAATAACATATTTATTGCACGACTGCGTGCAAATGTACATTGTTTTTTATGTCTTTGCAAGCATATTACATCATTTTATTAGGTAGATGATATCTATGACTCTAAACCAACTTTTAGTTATCAATATTTCATTATATATAATGTCTGATATGAACGCCCGACATGCGCGCGTATCCCCGATATCTCTCCCGATATCCGATATCCGATATGAAAAACCCCCATCCGATACGATCCCGATATCCGATATTTAGAACCTTGCCGACAAGTATAGAGTTTGAGTAGCAAAAATTCTCCTCAAGTTGAATTTCAGTGCAAAGACTTGGGCTTCAGAGTTTGGGAATTAACAAAGGGTACTCAGCAAATAAAAGTTATTTTTCATTTTCCTCCTCTCTCTTGATTTATAATTTGAAATTTAATATGTGACTTAGATTAGTTTCATGGTAATTGATAAAGATTTACATTGAAGTTATGATGAAAACTAATTTTATTTCATTTAATCAAAACCTAAAAGTTAAAACCTTATAAAGCAGACATTTTCTGCATTTACTATTCCATCCCTATTGTGGATTTTATAAAGCAGACCTTTATTTTAGAGAAAATAATTTTTATTCTTCTTCTTAGGCTCTCTCTTGTGATAGCATAAGTCAGAAATTAGAAAATGAACCCTTTATGCCATATTTTACTATAGTCCACTTGGTTGGTTTGTGGAAAAATATGAATTTGTAAACACCGCTACTTCTATCTTTTCGTTCTATTCTGAATAATTTTCTCCCAGCTCTCTCTGGTTTTCAGAGAATCATGACTATATCTAAATTATTTTAAAATGGAATTTAAATTTAACCAGTTTGCAGAAATTACTCAAACCTTCTAAATTTCAAGCTTTTAACCCCCAGAATCTAAATACAAGTCTTTCAGCAGAAAACAAAAAGGTTAAACAGTATTTGCAACTTAGTACCTGAATTCTTCAGAGGTTATAGTAAACATTTTTTTTCCAAAACATTGTTTAAAAATATATAAAAAATAAAGATTATATAATGTCAAAAAATCCAGATTATAAAAATAAGCCTTTTACCCTAAAACACAGTTCAATAATTCCAGATTAAATAATACCAAAAGCATGCTCAATAGCAAAGATAGGATTCAACTAAAGGGGAAAACAAAATCTTGAAACTTTGCCCCCAAAAAAAATCTTTATTGAATTGAAAGTCATTTTTTGCTGATAAATAAACAACAAATTTGCGACTATATTTTTAAAATAATAACAAAACTAGTATTTACTATGAGCAATCATATCCTAAAGCTTCAAAGAAGGTACCATGTAATAGTATCTTATCAAATTAATGAGCATAGGGAATGTCCTCATAAAAAGACAATGAAAGAACACAAGAAAAAGGTTAGTACAGCAAAATATACAAATTATTTAGAACCTGGAAATCATCAGCACTTATTTCTGAAACAAATTAAAGAGCGAATACATACAAAGCTATCCGATGTACATTAAAAATGTAGATAATATATGAGTTGAACCCTGCTAATTTCTTCGCTTTGGATTATTTGAAGCGAAAAAATCACACCAGTAATCACTTTATTTAAATCTAACTAATCCCTAGTGAGAAAAAAAGAGTAAAGGATAAAAATAAATTACCTACCCTAACACTTTTTATCTCATTGCCATTCTTCTTTTCATTTTTCTAACTCGTCAGATTCAAAGAAATAGTAGTATGAAGTTGAACAGTCCTATAAATTCTTCACTTTTAATTATTTTAAGCAAAAAGATAAAACCAGAAATCAGTTTATGCAAATCTTACCAATCCCTAGACCAAAATTAAGTAAAAATGAACAAGAATAAAATACCTACCTACCACTTTTCATCCCATTGTCCCATTGTTGTCCTACAAATTGTTTTTCTAACTAGTCAGATTCAAATAATTGAAGATCTTAGTTCCAAGGATAAACTGCAAAAGGAGTACCCGAGGTTTGAAGAAATCTCAAAATGGGTACCAAACTTTATTTTCCTCAAAATTGGTACCCAGGGCCCCACTTCCATTAGTTTCTTAAACTTTCTGTTAGTTTGCTAGTTGGCTAGTCACGTGCGAGGCACGTGACTCAAATTTTGGACCAAAATGCCTTTTCTTCACCTGTTAACAACTCTCTCTCTCTCATTTCAAAATGAACCCATCAACTCTCTCTCTCTCTCTCTCTCTCTCTCTCTCTCTCTCAAACAGACACAGACACACACACCCCTAAGTAGTTTAATTTACCCAGCATCGCTCATTAATGAACATACAGAGAAAATGTAAAATTATATTCATGGTCTCTTGATGATGATTAATCATATGCATGGACATGGTAGTGAAACCCAAATTCTTCACAAATTACTGGCATGAACGGCAGAAAGCCTGACAATATTTTCATATGAATTAATCAGCACTGCATTGTTACATTGATATATTTAACTTTATGAACCAGTTCTGTCTATCAAATCTAATAACTTGCTATCAATAAACTACTAAAATGATGTCAACAGTATGAATTTCTTTCAGTCATTAATAGAATGTTCCCAATGCTATATTTCTTGGTGGAATAGGCACTGCTTTTCATTAAATAAGTGGGGAAAGCTTTGAATCCAGTGTGCTCAATGAGAACTGCAAGTCACCATATGGAGCTGGTTTATGTCATCCCCTGCGCCACGTTCGCAAAATCTTGCAGAGCACGACTTTGGAGCTTTTGAATCTTCAATTGTTTTTGAGCTTGTAATAGTTTTGGAAATGAGTTGTTTAAGCCTTGTGTAGATAGTTTCGGAAATCGTTTAGGGAGGGAGAGAGCTGAGAGAGAGGGAGGGGGAGAGGAGAGAAATCAAAAGAGACCATGTTGTGGAAGCCACACAACAAGAGAAGACACCAAGCGGGCTCGGCAGCAAAAGCGTGAAAGCGATCTACCACTAGCAAACAATAAGACTAATCACTACAAGCACAAGAACACCAGATTTAACGTGGTTCGACAAGATGTGCCTACGTTCACGGGGAAGAGGGGAGAAATTTTATTGAAAATAGAGAAGAAAATAACAAGAGTAATAAGAATCTCTCTCACACAACTCTCAATAGTGAATTGTTCTTGACTTGTCTTCAAAGGCCACCCCCAAGGGGTTTAGATAGACTCCTAGGATCATCCTAGTCAAATATAAACTCCATCAATACGAACAACACCGGCTCAGGAAGAAACTTGAATTCAACTCGAACTTAAATCAAAACCCGAAAAGGAAACTGACACAACCGCCGATTAGTCAACTACTCTGACCAGTAAGTCAACTACTATGACCAGTAAGTCAACTAACATGCTCATTAGTCGACTGATCTGATGTATCCAGTCGACTAATCTGAACTCCTTTACTCTCTATTGCAAACTAGTCGACCACTGCAAGTCATAAGTCGACTAGCATGTGTTATAAGTCGACTTGACTGAACCGTAAATTGGCTTATCCTATGCACAACTCCTCGTGCATATCCGTGCATGTCCATTCTTGATCTCTGAAGTTTGCAACTCCTCCACCTTAACCTGATTTCTTCTCCAATAAATTAGAGGCACCCAAAATTAAGGGTGAGCAGAGTTCGAGTATAACCGAAATAACCAATCGAAACCTAAAACCCGAACCCGAACCGAACGGCTTTAGTTCGGTCGGGTATCGGTTTTGGGTTCCGAAACTCGAACCGGACCGAACCAAACCGAATCTCATCCAATATATCAACCCACCCAAATTCAATTTACTATATCACGTAGTTCATAACAAAAATTGGTGGAACATTATCTCATTACTTCTAACAATACCATCTTTTTTATGTTGAACATGTGAAAGCTATATTAAGTACACCATCACAATTTGAGAATAATATTTATATTAGTACAGTTCTTTCTTTTGCATTCTCGTCATTAAAAGTTAGTAATAATTATGTGAGCTTTGATAATAAGAGCCCAAATATAGTGTAAAAGTTTTAGAACATGTAATTTTCAATTCACATTGAGGTTAGAGTCTATTTCTTGTTTCTAATTTGGGTATTGAAAATTTGAGATTAGGATATTAGAGGATGATAATATACTGGTGATTAAAAAATGTAGGAAATGGTGGAAATATATGGGCCTAACCAAAAAATCAAACCGAGTCGAGTCATTTCGGTTCCTAAGTCTAATCGGTTCGGTTCGGTTTTGCAAAAATTAGCAAAACTGAACCGAATCGACTGATGCTTACCCCTACCCAAAACACTAAAAATCTCCACCTTGACTCATATTCATTGAGTCCCCTTATAGGAATTGGCCTCTGCATTATTCACCGAGCTTTCTCCCCCCTTTTGTGACTTCACATGGCTCCCTCCCAAGAGCGTGATCTTCACTTTACCTTTGACGAACCTGAATGAAGTTCAGAGATGCTCTGAACTTCTCCACCGGGATGGCCTTTGTCATCATGTCTGTTGGATTCTTCTTTATACTGATTTTCACCAAGTCGATCACTTTGTCATATATAACCCACTGACGTATCTTGTGATATCTCACATCGATGTGCTCGTCCGCTTATGATACATGTGATCCTTAGCAAGATGAATAGCACTCTGACTGTAACAGCGAACCTGAACTGAATCATGTATGATGTCGGAAGTCTTGACCAATCCTCTCAACCATAAGGCTTCCTTAGATGCCATAATTGCAGCCATGTATTCCGCCTCTGTTGTTGAAAGAGCCATTATGTCTTGCAACTCTGCCTTCCAACTATACGCATTCAGCTATCGTGAATACATAACCCGTTGTAGATCTTCGTTGATCAAGATCTCCTGCATAATTTGCATCAACATAGCCTTGTAATACCCTAGGCTTCTCCGTTTTCAATCTCTGCAATACCAAGCCTAGTCTCGCAGTCCATCATAAATATCATAGAACCCACTTACTGCTTCCCAATATTGCTTGCATGGATTCGACATGAGCCGACTTACTGTACTAACTGCATAGGCTAAGACAGGCCTAATGCAAACCATAACATACATGAGTGGTCCCACAGCACTAGCATATGGTACTCGAGACATCTCCTCTTTTGGTGATTGTGGACACTGCTTGGAGGATAACTTGAAGTGACCTGCCAAAGGAGTTGTGACCGGTCATGCTTCTATCATGTTGAATCTTTCTAACACCTTGAGAACATGGTTCTCCTGGGATAACCGAAGTCTGTCTGAATCTTTGTCTCGAGTGATCTTCATATCTAAGATCTTCTTGGCTTCTCCCAAATCCATCATGCCGAATTTTTTCTTCAGCTGAGCTTTAAGCTTCTGGCACATATCATCCAAATACAACAGCAAATATGTCGGATCATCATTCTACTTGAACACAAATATCATACTCACATCAGGTGAATCTGGCCTTGATCATGAAAGAGTCGAACCATTTGTACGACTGCCTGGAGATTGCTTAAGTCCATAGAAGGACTTCTTGAGAAGACACACCTTATTTTTTTATCCTTTCTGAATATATCATTAGGTTGCTTCATGTATATCCTCTCCTCCATGATGTAATACAGGATCGCAATCACCTTCGAATACAAATAAAAAAAACTAAGGTTTTACAAGAAGTAAAATGAAAAAGAGAGATTAGGGTTGGAGAAAGAACCAGATAACTTTGGGCTTCGCACCCCTTACGCGGGCTTTGCACCCCTTACACCACGGGCTTCTCACCCCTTACACCACGGGCTTCACACCCAAATACTCAAGAGCACTCTCAAGAGAATTTTAACTGGAAAAGTTTTTAATTATTAATTGTCTGTTTATTCATTGAGTTGAGCCTCTTTATATAGGCTCTTACAAAGTGAACTTCCCCGTCACAACCGATGTGGGACTAAGTTTTATAATAAAAGAAAAGGCTAAACTCAAAAATAGACTAAGGCATAAAAGATAATTACTACTGGTGTGATGTCCCCATCATTTCCCCCGGGGTGGGAGAGAGTCGACCCTGTCGAGTGAGGACACCTCTCATGAAGCATCTCAATCGGGCCATGGTGGTGGCCGTGACAGTGACACCAATGCATCACATCGAGACCAAGGTGGTGGAGGTGGAACTGGTCTCCGTGTCAGAGCGATAAAAGATAACAGTTTGATCAAGACACCAATAGCAGACTGAGGCACGTCATCCATAATGAAAACTGAACAGATTGCACTTTGCACCATAAGTACCCTGATCACTTGTGAGCCTGGCTCCTGTAGACATATCTGTAATGGGTCGTACACCTCAGGCGATCTCAAAAAAATGATACACTCATAGCTGCCAACGGTGATACTAGCTTCAAAGTAGGCTCCGCTAGAAGATCTACAAGGGTCTCAACAGGGAGACCTTCAACTTCCATAGGCTGTGGGGAAACCTCTTCTTGCTGTGACACCAACTCAGCAAAAACTTCTGGTCTTGGCTCTGACTTATCATAAACTTCTGGCTTTGGCTCTAGATCGTCATCAATTTCTGGCTCTGATTCTGGATTGTCAACAGCCTTTATCGCCTTGCTTTCTAGCATCTTAACCATGCCAGCGAGGATATCCTTACATTCAGCAACCAAATCGCTGAATTGTGGCCCCTCGAGGTGTGGAGCATACCGGGCATGAAGAAGTTCTTGTAGGATAAGCCAATCTCGACAGTCGATATGATTGTCTTCCCACCACCAATAAGCTTCTCCAGCTAACTTCATTTGGGCATAATGACACTTCTGCGCAGGTGTCAAGGAGAAATACCTGAAGAAATTCTCAAGATGGTTTTCTCACTTTTCATACCCATCTTGATCATAAAAATCCCGAAAATACGGGAGAGCTGCATACATGTCCCTTTCAACCTCCTTTTCATCCCATCAGTATAAATGTATTTGCCACAAAAGTAAAATCCCATGAATAAAACTCAATGCATAAAGATCAGAGGTTACCCAATAAATCGGTAGCTCGAATTGGACTCAAATTGGGCTGAAGATGTGTCAGAACACTGATTCTCTGCTGCTGGGACAGTACTGGTGCCAAATACGAGCTCGTGGAGGTCAGATCTGTTGCTCAAGTGCTATGAAATCTTTGTAATGGCTTCGGGGCTCAGTCACGAACCCAACGCTTCGAACAGAGCTCAAAACGGACTCCGAACGGGGGAGAAACAGACTCCGGACTGGTTGGGGTGGGAGATGGGCGGTTACTGTTCACTGTGAACAGTAACCGTATGAACAGTAATTACTGTTCACGGTGAACAGTAACTTTTTTAAAAATTCCTCTTTTTTTTCTCTTTTTCTTTTCTGTTTTTTTCTTTCTGTTTTTCTTTTTTTTCTGTTTTTCTTCTCTTTTTTTTCAAAGTAAATCTAGATCAAAATGTAACAATAATCGATTTTTTTTTTACAAAGTAGATCTAAATATAGATCTAGATCTAACAATAATCGATTTATTTTTGCAAAGTAGAACTAGATCTAGAGATCCAGATCTAAATTTAAGATTTGGGGAAGAAAAGAAATTCGAAGGGGATTGGGACCAAAACTCTGATACCAAATTGATGTAATACAGGATTGCAATCACCTTCGAATACAAATAAAAAAAACTAGGGTTTTACAAGAAGTAAAATGAAAAAAAAAGAGATTAGGGTTGGAGAAAGAACCAGATAACTTTGGGCTTCGCACCCCTTACGCGGGCTTCGCACCCCTTACACCACGGGCTTCACACCCAACTACTCAAGAGCACTCTCAAGAGAATTTTAACTGGAAAAGTTTTTAATTATTCATTGTCTGTTTATTCATTGAGTTGAGCCTCTTTATATAGGCTCTTACAAAGTGAACTTCCCCGTCACAACCGATGTGGGACTAAATTTCATAATAAAAGAAAAGGCTAAACTCAAAAATAGACTAAGGCATAAAAAGATAATTAGTACTGGTGTGATGTCCCCATCACTCCAGCTCACCGTGCAGAAACAATGTTTTGATATCCAACTACTCTCAACTCTAGATCAAATTGAGTGATTAACGCCAATAACATCCGAATAGATGTATGCTTGACTACAAGAGAGAAGATCTCACTGTAGTCAATACCCTCCTTCTGAGCATATCCATTGACAACCAACTTTATCTTGTACTACTGATCATTGTTCTTCTTACGAAAGACCCATTTGCAATGCCTTGGAGTCCTTTGGAAGCTCAACCAACTCTCCTGTTTGATTTCTATCCAAAAATTCCATCTCCTATTACATGGTTGTATTCCACTTGTCGCTATCATCTGCCTCGATCACCTCTTGTAACTGTTAGAATCTTTTGTTTCTGTTACTAATGCGAATGAGACATGATTATCTTCTCAACCATATCTTGTTGGTGGCACTGAAACTCTGACTGACCGTCTCAACGGTTTAGGTTGCAGCTGAGTAACCTCCTGATCATCCCATCTGAATTGAGGAGTCCTCATCTGACCCATCAGGCCTTTGAGGGTCATCAGAGAACTCAACCCCTTTACCTGAGAATCTGCTGAACTGTCTTAAGCTCCACCTTGCACTTTATCCTCCGCCTTTGACCTTTCTTGCAACATTGACTCTTCGTCAAAAATCACATCTCTACTGGTAAAGGCACTCCTTGTCTCCGAATCCTTTAACACATCATTCCCGGAATATGCACTCGATACGTCTTCTGTATTTTTCGATTTTCTGCCAGTATTTATTTTTATTTTATGATTATTTATATTATTGTTTGGTATCGGATCCGAATTTCTGAACTCAGAGTCAACCCGAGTCCGAACCTGGGACCCGATCCTAGTATACTACTTGATTTGGCCTTTCTGGTAGTCAGATTTGACTGGTTTTAGTTTCAAAAATTGTTTTTTAATATTTTAAATTTTTCATAATTTTCTGAATTATTCTGTAAAATCTGTAAAATAGGTATCAATCAGTATCGTCGACGATTCTCGAATTTTTTAATTTACAAATGAAGTTGATTTCTGAAAACTGCTTTCACAATGTTCTCCATGACCGTATTTTCTATTTTAACACATTTTTATAAATTTTTTTGAATTAATCAAAATTTGACTGAATTGGTGTCGACTGGTATCGTCAATCGATTCCAGGATTTATAATTTGAAAAACAGGATTGAATTTCTTGAATTCGATTTCACCACGTTTCTCAGTGTAATATTTTCTATATTAGAGAATTTTTGGGTTCTTTCTGAAATTGTCAAATTTTGGCCGAATAAAATAATATGTGTGCTTTCCCGAATCCAGAGTTTTGAACCCGGATATTTTCTTTTTCTTTTCTCTTTTCTTTTCTTTTCTTTTTCTTTTTTCCTTTTCCTTTTCTTCTTTTTTCCTTTTCCTTTTCTTCTTTTTTCTTCCCCCACCTTCCACACACTTCCCCCACCTTTTACTTTCTTCCACCACCTTCTCTCTTCTCCTTTAGTTTTCCTCCTTTTTTTTTCCTTCTTTTCCTTCTTCTTCCCCCAGTTGACGGCAGCTCCCCCTCCCCTTCTCTCAAATCTACCTCTCTTCATCTCACAAATCCCCCCTCTAATTTCTTTGCCCACTCTCTAATCTCTCTCCCCTTCACTATTTCTCTCTCTTCTCCATCAAGCAATCACCACCACCAAGACCTGACGCTGTCGACGCCTCCGACCTCCTACTGAGCTCCACCCCGGCGCCACCCACCACCGCCACCTCCGACCCCCTTCCCCATCTCCTCCACTTCTTCTCCAACTCCACAACCACAATCCTCTACAAAATCACTACCATCTCCTCCATTCACCATCTTCTTCCTCCACCTCCTCCCACATCATCACTTCCACCAACACATTCACCACGTCAACCACCCACAACCCATTCCACTCCTTCCTCCCACTTCCTTTAATTCCTCCACCTTCTTTAATTCTTCCCACAACCATCAAAATAATCACCATCTATCCTTAAATCCACCGACACCTCCAAAATCAACATCTCCCTCTCCACCACAGCTCCCATCTCCTCCAATTTCATCTTCTCCCTCTCCAATTTCATCCACCACTTCCTCCTTCACCATCACCACCACCAACACCCCTTTCACCCTCTGGTCGGCGCCGCCCCTAGCCATTCGGCATTGCCAGTGGCCGGTCGGCGCCCCCTAGCCACTGGCCGAGCCAGGCCATGGCCTGTTTTCCCCTTTCCCTCTTTATTTCTCTCTCCTCTCTTTAATTCACTCTCTCCCCCTATTCTCTCTTGATTTCTCTCCCCCAAACTTTATCGTGTGCCCGCGTAATGCCGACACGGCCTGGCTTTGCTCCAGCTTGACCAGCCCCGCCTGGATAATTAAATAAATTATCTATTATTCTTTTCTTGATGGTTGTGAAGAGTTTGAAACCTTTTCTTAAACTGTTTTCCAAAAATTGTATTATTTTCGGTATTCGTATTGTTCTTTTGTATAGGTATTGTTTTCTCGTATTAAGTTATATGACAGCTATCACATGCCATACTATTACTTGATATGCTTTCACCTGATATGTTAACTCTTCTATGATGGTTACTTGACACCTGACACCTGCATATAATTACCTAACACCTGCTATGCTTAACACTTGACTTATGATTATCACCTTACGGAATCCAATAATTATATCATGTACTTCTATTACTCCTGTACCATGTTCCTACTCATTCCCGTAAATTGATAATTATATAATAATCTATAAAAAGGACAACTTACATCGGGTCGAGGAAAACCGATGGATATCAATATGTGTTCGTGTTTACAGTGATATTAGGTATGTTGTGCAACTAAAACTTTTGGTTCTACCTAAGGGCCTCCAGGTGTTTCGAGGGGTATGCTAGCACCCTATCTCCAGTTACATTCCTGATAGGCATACAATAAGACTCTCCTTTACTACGCCTCATGGTCAGTTTCGTACACCAGCGACGGAACACCCTGGACCGTGGTCCCAGGCATGCACGGCACCCACTGTAAATATTGTTTGTTGATACTCCCGTCGGTTTCCAATAACAACCTCGGCTTACTCAGATGTGGATGTATGTGTGCTGGGACGCTAGTACACATACCCAGACATATGGGTAGGACGAGTAATAATAATAATATACTAATTAATAATTCATCGTGTTGTTTTGCAATTCGGGTTGTATGAACTCAGATTATGGTGACATGAGACATAAGGTATATATATGAGGTTTCCCTGTTTGGATTATTCCTTCAAAGTACTAGTCTCATGAAGCCGTAAACTGAGCTTGTACAGCTGATTTTGCACACATTCAGTTTTATCGATTTTATCATTTTTTGTTGTTTTCTTAGTTTAGGAGACAACTCGGGTTTTATGAACTCAAGCTATGGTGACGTGAGATATATTGTATATATAAGGGTTTTCTTATTTGGATTATTCCTTCGATGTACTGATCTCACGGATCTGTAATTTGGGCTTGTACAATTGTTTTGTCACATTTACCTTATTTAATGTCTTATTGCCTGCTCATATGTATCTGCGCTCACGACACGGTTTTCAATACATGCTTTTTGATTCAGATTTATCGAAACATGTGTGCTTCTCTATACATGCCACTTGGCACTCATCTTACCACTCGTTGGGTAACTTTCTGACTCCCCTGGACCTGTATGTCCAGATCCTGGAGCTTGGACCGTGGTGGACAATCGGTTAATCAGAGTTGCATAACGGCAACGTAGTGGATCAGAGGTTGACCGTTCGAGGTCTTTTTCTTCCAAGCCTCCCTGCTTGGCTCTCGAGTTTCCTTTTTGTAACTCGTGGGCTTCTTTTGCAATGTTCATTCTTGTGTATCTCATTGTAATTCATATTTTGTGCCTCTTGGTTATGTAATATTCTTGTAATATTGTGTCACACCCGGTGATAACTTTGTAATTGTACTCTTGTATTGGAATGTATAATACACCACGTACTTTCATACTCTGATTCCTGCATGTACTGATGCTTAGCGTATATATGTGAGGGTATTTTCGCCTAGGGTGTCAAGTGGGATGGGTCGGCCCGACAACCCGCACGGGCACGGCCCAAGTTGGCCCGGGTCCGGTCCGGCCTGGCCCAGGTGGTACCCGAGCCAACCCCAGCCCGGGACTCCCGCCTGGGCCGAACTTGGGTTCGCTTATGGCGGCCCACGGCCCGGGCGGGTCGTGCCAGGCCCGTGCCTGGGCCTGGCACGTACCGCTTGAGCCGACCCGCCCCTCCGCCCACCACGGCCGCTCCGCCCCTCGTCGCCACCCTCCGCCGCCCCGCCCAAGAAATAAAATGTAAAACATTTTTTTGTTAATAAACAGGTTCGAACTCCTGACTAGGCCTGTCAATGGGTCGGGTTCGGGGCGGTACAGGTGGTACCATACCCGGACCCGTTTACCCAAGAGGATACCATACCCGTCCCTTGTTTACCCGCGGGTCCAGAAGGTGGGTGTCCATACCCGGACCCGCTGTACCCGCGGGTCCAGACCCGTTTACCCAGACCCATAACAAAAAAACAAACAAATACAGTAACAAAAACACATGAAGAGAGGGAAAAAAATTTTGTAAAGAGAAAGAAAGCATGTTTTAATATCAATAAAAGATGAAATGCAACCAGGTGCAAGAGGTGGAGGGAAAATTTTCGATGAAAGACTCTAATAAAGAAAAAAATTTAAAACAAGGCCCCCAAATTTATTTGAAAAAACACAACAATAGAATCACCCACTAATCAACCAACAGTCTTCAACATTTAAAGCACAAAATGATCATTTACTGATAAAGTCTTGAGAGGGTTTTAATTCTATTAGTATTATTTATATTTATGTTTTGAAATGGGTAAATGGGTAATCAGGTCTGGTTCAAGTAAAATCAAACCCATCCCATTTAATACTCGGGTATACGGGTATACGGGTATGGGTCCAGAGCAACCCTTTCCATACCCGCTTAATCGGGTCGGGTTCGGGTCGGGTCCGGGTCTGGACCCGACCCATTGACAGGCCTACTCCTGACCCCAAGCCAACCATACAAACGTGTTGACCACTACGCCACATAACATTTGTGGGAAAAGTGGGAAACAAAACATATTAAATAGTTATTAAAGTGTCTTTTTATTTTTTTTAAATTTATAGGGCTGGCCCGGGTCACCCGGGTCTAGGCCGGGCGGGGCAGGCTCGGTACGCCTGCTGGCTCGGCCCGCCTGCTGGCTCGCCGTGCCTGGGTCGTACCCGGCCCAGTTGACACTTCTATTTCCGTCCTGTGTGTATACGTTGCAGTAATGTCTCCATACCCGTGGGATCGGGGCGTTATAGATCCCAAAGTCTGAAACCCTTGAGTCCTTTGGTGAACCCGATAAAAATGCATTTCTTAGACTTGGACTCTAGTTTTTTTCTTTTCTGACTAATCAACCAAACTATATATCGGACAACCGAAAATATGTAAGGTTGAATAATCCAGAAACTCCTCGCCATATCTCCTCTAGGCTCTGAAGAGCAATGGTTGTAGATGGTGACCTGTTTACCATATAGCATGTATGACTCACCACCTCTGTCCAAAATCCTTCTGACATGTCAGCGTGTAACCTCATACTGCGGGAACGCTCTGTAAGTGTCTGATTCATGTGCTCTGCTACTCCATTATATTATGGTCGCCCTGAAATACTTAGTGTTTAATGCCTTCACCAGCCAAGTAAGCTTTGAACTCTGCGAAGGTAAACTCGCCTCCATTGTCGTACCTCAAGAACTTTCACATTTCACCCATTTTGATTCTCCACTATAGTTTTTCACTTCTTGAACTTCTGAAATATCTTTGAATCCTGCTACAAGAAGTACACCCAAACTCTCGTAAAGAAATCATCTATGAACGTACATAGTACCTTACACCCCCATTGGATGTTATTGACGAAGGTCCCTACGCATCCTTGTGTGTGAGATCTAGTAAGTCCTTTGTATTGTACTGTGACGTAGAAAAAGCTACTCTACGCTGTTTGCCCATAATGCAAAATTTACATGGACTGCGTTTGCAATATTTGATATTTAGAAGAACTCCTTTATTGTGTAGGACTTAAAAACCTCGCTCGCTCATGTGTCCAAGACGCATGTGTCAAAGTCTTATAGTATCCTCCTTCATTGTTGATGAAGCGTCACCAACAATAACAATAACGCTCTTGATCATCTTGTACAAGTTCGCAGTTCATTCTCCTTTGAGAATTATCATGAAGCCCTTGGTAACTTTAACACCTCTATCTGCACCTGAGAACTTGCACCATTGAGCTTCCAAAGCTCCCAATGATAGAAGATTCTTTCTTAGATCCAAAACACAACGCACGTTCACGAGGGTTCTGTTGGGATTTCGCCTTGTTTTTAAGAGGAAATGATGATCCAAGATGATCCAATCCGATTGGAGAAGACGGTAGCTTGAAGCAGAAGAAGCAAACCAAGGTGAAGCAGATTAGTTGATTGTATAGTCGACTAATGCTCAGACTAGTCGACTATACAGTCGACTAGACAGGATACAACGAAGGCAGTATTATACAGGAGTCGACTTATAGGTTTTATAAGTCGACTAATGGAAGGGATTAGTCGACTAGTCTGCATAATAAGTCGATTAATCAAGCCGTTTTTGAAGCGTGAGCAATTTTCTTTTCAGGCGCGTGTGAGTTTCTTTTTCTAATGGAGTTCGAATAGGATTCAGATTCCATTCAATGAAGATTTATTTCTAAAGTTTGAAAGGGTCTAGAATTCTTCTAGATCAAGGAAAGTTCTTCAAGCATCAGACGGCCAAGATCATCTCAGAGTTAGAATAGAAGTTGTATTCTAAAATCCTATAAATAAGGGTTGTAACCCAGTAGGTTATGTGTGGAGAACACCAAAAAGATCTTGAAGAAGATCAGAGGAAGCCAAGAAAGAGAAAGGTGGCGGTGCATAGAAAGAAGGTATACTCTTATAATCTAAGTGTAGATTCAAGGAGAAGGTGAATACTCTTGTGGGATCAAAGAGAAGATTAGATCTTAATTGTACCAAGTTTATTGATAATACTTTCTCAAGTTCTCTCCTGTGGACGTAAGCCAAGTTTAGGCCGAACTAAGTTAAATCCTCGTGTTATTATTGTTATTACTCTTTTGTCTTGGTAATTGCTTACTTTACAACATTTTTTCTTTTGCAAGTACTGTCACGTTTTTCATTTGCCAAGTATTGATCATACCGCCAAGGTTTTCTGTTGTACGCAACAATTGGTATCAGAGCGCCAGCCAATTAAATCATCAACAGGTGCGAACCTGTCCATCAAACATCCTCATATGAATGTTACCAATGTCAAGTGTCTTGCACACGGCGTTGTTAACCATCAGGACAGAGCCTCCATCGAAAGGCTTATATATATTGAACCTCTCTTTTTGAGCACATGTGATATGTGCACCCCAAGTCAAGTAACCAAGCACTAAGTGCTTTCCCTTTCCTGATTGAGCTGTCAGGACATCACATGGATTCTCATCAATTTCTTCAACAACACCAGTTTGTTCTAATTTTCCACTAGTACTAACCCATCAGAATCTTTACCGCCTTTCTTCTTCAGCATCTTGTATTTCAAATAATTTTTATTGATGTGCCCTGATTTCCTCCAGTAGTAGCAAGCAATACTGCTAGAAGCATCTGGATTCTTTTTGGGTCCCCTACTCTTTGATCTCCCCCTCTGGCCTTTGATAACCAATCTTGAGGCCTCCTCTGTGGAATCTGTCTTCTTCATCAGTTCGTTGTTCTATGACATTTTTCTAACTCCAAGGTCTCATTTTCATACATGATGGTGATCGTCAAGTGGTCACACGAGAAGAGAGTAGTAAAAGAGCTTTGTCTTTCTTCTTCTAGCTTAACCTTCAGAGCCAACAAGCCGCTCACTATCCTATTAAAAGCATTTAGATGTGATAGAATAGGCGTACATTCTTTCATCCGAAGGTTGTATAACTGCTTCTTCATGAAAATCTTGTTCGACAAACTCTTCGTCATGTAAAGACTTTCCAGCTTACACCAAAGACTAGCAGTTGTCTCCTCATTCATGACATTGTAGAAGACTTCAGCTGTTAGGCATAGTATGATTGTCACCTTTGCGTGAAATTCGATATCGTTCCACTCATCATCCTCCATCTTTGATGGCTTCTTCTCAGCACCAAGCAGGACCTTATGAGTAACCACCTTCATGAGTCGTCACTCGCATCTTCCACAACAAGTTAGAAGGCTAGTCTTTTGGAATGGTGCCCCAAGTCCTTAGTCCTTACAAGTGGTATCAGAGCCATGCCCCGAACTTAGTCGTGTGTGTGGGTGGTGTTTGATCCTCTCAGAGCGCAAAAGGCGCAGTGGGCCCCAATGAAGCTATTTGGCTCTCGGGGATTTGGTAGCGGAGTCCTGCTTCACATAAGACGTGTTGTTTTTGCGCAGTGAAGATGAGTAATAGGCTGCAATTTCTGCTTCACGTAAGGCATGTGCCACAATGCAATAAAGAGGATCTCGATAGAGCATATGATCTTCCAGGTGTGAAGATTGAGCTTGTATGGAGAGACCCAGAGTCTTTGTTCGAAGGAATTGTTGGAACTATGCGCTTGGGTGCATAAGGATTTGGGCAACTCCATCTAGAAAGCTAGTCTTTTGGAATAGTGCCCCAAGTCCTTATTAACCAACGGGAGGGGGGAGAGAGAGAGAGAGAGAGAGAGAGAAAATGGGTTGAGAGAGAGAAGGAAAGAAGGAAAGAAAGGTATTTGGTCTTAAAATTAACTTACATGCACAGCACGTGTTAATGTATGCCTAGAACTAAAAGCACACTAACAGAAAGTAACAGTTGGTACCCATTTTGAGAAAAAACAAAGTTTGGTACCCATTTTGAGATTTCTTCAAACCCCAGGTACCCTGCAATTTACACTAGTTCCAATTCAAGTGCTAATAGCCTAATAGAGATAACATTTGATCCTTTTTCGTTATAGTTGTAATTTGAAATAATTGGTTCTTAAATATGAAACAATTGGAGGCACCACAAAAATGCATTTGTTGTCCTAAGTATACGTTAGTTACAGACAGTTAACACCCTGCCAATTTCACCATTCCACTAAATGGATGAGAATTAGGTGATAAACAGGTGTATATTCAAATGCAATCACATTTTGTGCAAATCCGACAAAAATGACATGACTACGTCCAGCAAAAGGTGTCAACAGTCGGCCTCATTTTTTTATGTGTGATTAAGACGTCTACAAAATGCCTCTTTTGACCTCCACTAGCAAGCTGAAGTACACTCATTGCAACTTGACTTAACATTGGCAACCTTTTAATTACCAAGTTAATGAACATAATATATAGCCAGCAAAGATAAAAAGAAGCATAAAGAAGTCCTTTCAAACAAACAATACATAAAAAGACATAGAAAATAAATTAATGCAACAAAGTTCATGCCGTGAAGAAAGAATTCGGCAATATTAAAAAGAAAAATGAAATAAACCAATGACCCAACCAAAGAAATGCAATAAAATTGAAAACTTGAAAAAAAAGAATAATGGTCAGTGAAAATTACAAGAATGAACTCCGCTATTACCTACTTACCTTGTATCATCTTGAAGAAAATTAACTAAGGCTTCCTCAATGGACAGAACAAGGTGTTTGCAAGATAAATTGTCCTTGATAAGGGAAGCCAACTCCATGACCTACAAGTTTAAATTAGCATTATGACAGGGGGTAACATATTACTAAAAGAACTGTAGAAATCATATCCAGTAGTTTTGGTGTTATCTTGCAGGCAGATTGTTCAAGACATCGCAGATATACTAAGAGATGTTAGAATCATAACAGGCAAAGGTATACAGCCATAGGAAAAGTAACGAGGTTGATTCTGCAATACTCTCAAGATTCTGATATTCTCATAAATCTTTATGGGAGGAAGATTAGATCAGAGATTGCAGGCTGAAACATGGATTATAAAAAATGAAAACATTTAGTCTTAATTACATTTAAAACTTACTAGAACCATCGTTCATTATAAATGAGTTAAAAGGACTACCTTTTTTATTAGATTATTTGACTGTATCGCAAGTGGAAGGTGCTTTGCTTGGTTGGTTGTACTGAGGTGAAAGGGAGGGGGGATAGAGTGTGGGTGCTTGCTCCTGCCACGTAGCCAGGCAATAAAAAAGTGACTTTTTTGTTGGGGGGTGCTTTTATCCTAAGTTCATTGTCAATAAAAATCAACAGTTGAATCCAATTGTAGGGGACAAATTGAATGTCTGAGTTGACATTTATGCTTTCAGACCTGAATAAATAATGCAGATCTGGTCACAATAGATGATCCATTCAAACCCGAATAACCACAATGAAGTCCAAAACTTTAATATGTTCAGGAATTTGGATTTATCTTTTAGTTACTGATTTAAGTTGTATTGGTTTTAGGACAACAAAATTTGAATTGTTTAGGGATCAGACTAGGAAAAGAATTTATTTAGAGTTTGAGATTGTTTAGGATTTATTTTATTTGAGAATTTGTCCCATGGAATAGAAATTTATTTGCATTAGGGTTTTATGATCATCCTGACTTAGGATTCAAGTTTATGAGGAATTTTAGATGAAACAAGCTGTGTTCAGTATCTAAATAGGGCTATTTGTACTCAAAATTCAAATTTTGGTGATAACTAAAATTAATTATTGAAAATTTTCATTTTGTGCTCCTAGTGTCTAAGGACTGATTTGATCCCAGGTTAAGGGTTGTTTCTCCGGATTCCATGTTATAGAGCTTCCTGTTTATCCTATTCTCCTCCCTCAATTCTTTCTTTCATTCTCCAAAGCTTATGCCACTAATTTAGTGTCCCAGCCAAAGATTGATTTACATCATGCAAATGTTCATCACCTTCACTGATTTCATCCTTCTTTTTCCTTCCCTGATTTCTTACATTCCACAAAAAAAAAAAAGAAATCAGAGTTCTTGTACCTGGTTACAGTAGCCGCAAACTTCCGACTGCGTCATCTTCTCCAGTGAATCATCTCCTTCTCTCATCCAAGTTTAGAAAAAACAAATCAAACATTATCAAGTATGATATAGGACATATCTGATTCAGGTACATAACAACAAAGAGACCATTTTACATATTCATACTATGAGTAGATCTGATCCATCAAACGATGTGACAACTTCATCTTTGAGAGATGATCTCTCAAGAGGACCTTGCAGAGTTGAACTGCCAATTGATGTTTGGAGCTTTACAAAATGTGCTTAGCAAAGGACTCGATAAAGTCAAAAAAGAACTTCAAAAAGACAAAGATGCCTCTCAACAACTTGAAGAATGAAATTAGAGACTATTCTCAATACTTTACTCAAATTGTTCTCCTGCTAAAGAGGCAATGCCAATGAAGTAGAGTTCAAACTTGCAACCAACATCAAAACAATAAACATTAAGTTCAAACTAGGATGTGTGGACACTGCAAAAATGTTGCCGCTCCCTTTTCAGACATGAATCTGACATGAATTCACCTCTGACACGCGTGGATTCATGTCGTATTCGTGTTCGACAGTTTCCAACTTCAGTTGGTGGCGGGAGCGGCTCCAACGCGGCATTGAGGCGTCACCGACAGGGGGAGAAGGAAGAGCTTTTTTTTGTGGGTTCTAATGCAGCGGTTTTGCCCTAGGGTTAGGAAGGAGGAAGAAGAAAAGTGTGGAGATGGGTTTTTGGTCAAAAAAAATTCAACCCAAACCCAAACTTATAATCTTAAGTCAATTGGGTCGAGCTTGGGTCTAGTTTTAAGTCTTAACCCAAACCCAAACCCAAACTTATGTGCTCAAGTGAATTGGTTTTCGGCTTTCTAAGTTTTACCCGAACCAAACCAGCAACTCAAGTTCTCTCTCATTAAATCTCTTTCCTCTCTCTCTCTCTCGTCCTCTCCCTCTATATTCTCTCTCTCCTCTTTCTTTTCCCCTCTGTTGCGGCAGCTATGCCACCGTCACCACGACGGCAATGCAGCGCAGCAGTGCACCATCTTTCCTCCTTCGATACCACCGGAGTAGCCGACGATGCTGTAGCAGCGACCACACCAAACCAGCTTAGTTCTGTTTTTCTTTTTCTTTTTCCTTTTTCCCTCAATAACCAATGTTAAAATAGATAATATTTCTTGAAAAGTGAAATTCTAATGGTTTGTATTCTGTTATTGTTGTGTAATATTAATTAATTAAATGTTGGGTGTTGGTGAAATTTTGAGATATTGTGGTTTATTTATATGTGTGCTTTAATTATTTTTATTTTTTTATAGATTGGTAATTATTATTATTTTATTAATAATATTAATATATTAAAAAAATGTTGTGTCTCCTATTGCGTCGCGTCTTAGTTTTTCAAGATTGTCGTAGCACCGTGTCCGTATCGTGACGTTTTGTCGTGTCGTGTCCATGCAACCTAGAGTTCGAATCTTCTTTATAGTCTGAATTAGTTGTAAATGAACTAGAGTTGAAATCTGGGATCGATGAGCCTTTTCCTTTCATTAGGTTTGTCGAGTTCTTCTTTCTTCTCCATACCAACTTCGTTCAAGTAGACGAGGACATGTCCTTTCAAGATGGGGAGAACTGATGCAAATCAGATCATTCAAATCCGAGAAACCACCATGGAGTCCAGATATTATTATGATATTATGATTAAGAATTTGGATTTATCTCCTGGTTATAAACTTGAGTTTGATTAGGATTAGAAATTTAACATTGAAATTGTTTGGAGTATTTATAATGAATTATTAGGAGTGTTTAGGATAAGAATTTATTGAAGTTTGAGATTATTTCTAATTTATTTTATTTGGGTATTTGTCTTTAATTAGAATTTGTCATGGTATGAAACTTTAGTTGCATCTCTTTCAATTCCCTGATTAAGGGCTTCTAGTTTATCTATCCTATTCTTCTCCTACCTCAATTCTTTAAGGTGGATTCTTGTGATATGGAAACCCAAAACTTCAAGCCATAGTCATACTAAAAGTTGCTTGAAATGTCTATAATAGCTATTCCAATTAGCTATCTACTGCTTTAAAATAAAGACAAAAATCTAAGTTTGATATCTCCAATGGTTGGTGGGGATGTATTACTAACCAAACTGCAGCACTTCGCAGAATTATTGAGAGTGGAGGCCACTAAAAGTTCTTCTAGCAATCATTCGCCATTTAAATAAAGATATGTATATGGCACGGCAATTAGGTACAAGGTTTAGAAGGAGATGCAAGCTGAGATCGACGTGTATGAATAACCCATCCGTGGTATACAGGGTGGACCATAAGGTTAAGATACTTCATGTAAATGAGATGAGATTACTAAATTACAGGAGGGATATTTTTACATTTGGTTCTGGTTGAAAGGGCACCCTTAACGTCATTCAGGTTAATTGAGATACTTATAAATAGCTAGCCTTTTATTTTTAATAACATGATTTACTTCTAACAAACATAACAATGTTAGCATCAGAATAATAATAAGACAATTCCTAGGAAATCAAAGTCAACATGCTGAAATAATTTATTTTGGTCATCTGGCTTAGTTATAAGTAAGGTCTTGCTAGTGGACTCTTGCAGCAAAAACACATGAAACATCAAGGTTAACTCCAAGCCTAAGACCACTTAATTATCAATTCCAGAATCAAATCCGACCAAATCAAAACATTCATCTCACTTTTCCTTATATGCATTGCACTTTATGATACAGAATCCCAATGCAGAAGATACGGACAGGATATGGCAAATCCTAGTAAATTGGAAATGTATCTCCTCCCTCCAACCCTCCCTCCTGCATATATCTCATGGATATCTATGGAGATTAGCCACCCTGGACTGTGACCTAGACCCTGTCTAATGAGAACTGCTAGGAAAAACATACTTTTGACTGCATTCACAAGTTTGACATAGATTTATAGGAAAACACAGACGATTCAAAACTGAATCTGATGGGCAACAGCTCTTTTATAGCCTCAATGTAGAAAAACCCACCCTATATGCAGAATCCAAATTAAATCATATTTAGGAAAAACTTGAATAAGAAAGAACGGAAGCCGACTCCAATCTGGGCCAATGAACAGACCACTTATAGATATCTTTATAATAAACCAAACCAACCCAGCCCTCATCCTGAGTTAAAGAAAGAATGGACATGGTTTTAGTTCCACAGCTGAGAAAACTATGACAAGCCTGGTGCAAGTTTGGGTCTGTGACACCCAAACCTAGTGATTGTGATGCAAATACAGGCGTCCAGAGTTGACAATCCAGTAGGTTGAGTTAATTACTGAATTACGGTACAGCGGAATAAGAGTAATGTAGTTTGCAACTGGAAATAACCTATTGGCCTCATGCCTCTATATTGTCTCTTAATTATGGGAATATGATTTCAATTGTTTCTTTGTCTTATATCATGCATCAAAGATGAATTGAGTTCCGAATTGCTGAATTTATCTTCTTACCACTTAATTTATATTTTTTTTTCTAGGGTAGGGTATGGGAGGTTCCAGCTACTTCTCCTACAAAATTCCTCAGAATTTCCTATCTTCTCCCTCACACCCAGAGAAGAAACTAACGGATAAATGGACTTCCTTTGAATTTTCAATAACTGACATCTTCCCCCTTTCCCACTATATATAGTTAGTTTCAAAATGTATTTACCCCGGAAAACAATTAAATCAATTGCAATTATCTCTCCAATTTCAGTTCCAGTTCTTTTCCTCTCTCAATTCTCAATCCAAAAGAATCTTTTTTCTCGCACCTTTGTAGTCTGATCTCTCAATCTACAGGGGGGAAGAAAAGAAAATTGCCACAGTGAAGCCACCGGAGTTTCTCGTCGGCGTCAACAGAGAGAGAAGAGAGAGAGAGAGAGAGAGAGAGAGAGAGAGAGCTGACCTCGATTGGATCTCGTCGACTCATAGAGGCGGCTTCTGTTTGTTTTCCTCACGCTATCCCCAGTTTAGGGCTATCCCCAGTTTACGGCACGGAATCTAAGCATAAGCATTAAAATATGCATCGCCAAGCTAAATTAGGGTTCATTCAGGTTCCAATATGGGGCTCGAGTTGGCTGTTTCGCGTAGAGGACCGGTCCTTCGCGTTATGGGTTGTTCATCACAGTTGATGAATGATCTGGAGTGAGTGAGAGAGAGAAAAAAACACGTTTTGTGATGAGATTGAATTTTTATTTTTTTCGCTCTCGTACTTCAAGCTGTCCATCAGCTGTGATGGATGGCCCATAACACAAAAGATCATCACTTGGTTCTTCACGTAAAGAGCCAACCCTAACCCTCTAATATAGGAAAGTCCAGAGTCCCCGCCCTCTGGCCGGGTTGACTCCTACGCGTGTTAGACCGTCATGATCCAACACGTTGTGAGCTGTCTATCACAATTGATGAACGATCCAATTCGGAAGAGAAAGAAGTTGGTGGGGCTCACAAAGTATTTTTTTTTTGAAAATTTTGAATCGGGAGGAGGGTGGTGGGGCTCACAAAGTGTTTTTTTAGAAATTTAAAATCGGGCCCTTCACGTGAAGGATCATCACCTGCCCGCCCAATTTAATATTTTATAATATAAACTATATACGAAGAATTGAGGCACCTGTTGTGCACGTGAAAAATAAATCAACTATATATATAGAAAAATAAAACAAGAAAGTTAAAGGGAGATTTCATTTCAGCTACCTATGTCAAACCGTAATTGGAAAAAAAACTCACTCATAAAATTTAATTCGCTTCAGCCACCTCTTTTTGTAAAGAAAGGGTCCCACGTGTCAAACGCATAAGTGCTATTGAGGATCGCGCGCCAAATGTCTAGCACAGAAGCGCTGTTGAGCACGCTTTGGAGCAGTGAAAAAGACTTAAATGCCCCTCGTAGTATTAAGTTGAGGACTAAGGTCATGATCGCAGTTCTCACAAAAACGCTTTATTTATGAGTCTTTATTAGGACTGAGATCATGATCGGATAAGACTGCGATCATGATCGCAGTCCTCACAAAAATACTATGTTTCTTAGTCTTTATAGATGATCGCAATCCTCTTTATTACAACTGTGATTATGATCACAGTTCTCACAAAAATGCCTTACTGATCAGTCTACATAAGAATTGCGATCATGATCACAGTCTTCATTCAAATACGGTGTACAAACCGCATCATCATCATAGCAAAGAACATCGATATTTATACCCTACAACAATTTTTAAAAATAATACAAGTTTAAGACTCCTGTAAGTATGTATTGTGGGTAGCCATATGTGGTAGGGAATTTCTGTCACAAATAGTTAGACGCTCCCAATCGATCCTGTCAAAAAACAATAGAAAAGAACATGTTTCAGGTCAAGGACACGGTGTGGTGCCGGCCGAAAACCCTCAGGCGTGAGAATAAGTATTTTTATTCTAAGAAGAAAGAGAAAAATGTACGTATGATGTTTTTTGGTGGTAATTCGAGGCTAACATCTTTCCTGGCGGAGATAAAGATGTAATAATATCTTGTCAAACCGTGATCGTGGGTGATCGTGGATGCGAATCTTTTGGATCCTCATAACTACATGATTTTCACGTTATAAATTTCTCGTGACTGCTGAGATCGCGTCGCTTGATTATTGGATGCCATGCAAAGATATCTGCCACTATCCATAACAGTCTGCATTAATGTTGGGCATTGTAATGTTTTGAATGTGGCGATCATCTGGCAGCATGACTGGATCCAAGAATCACAGGGATCATATCGTCCAGTTGTAACCAGTGCAAAAGCGGCAAGCTTTGAAGGGTCTTCGTCTCGGAGTCTAGAGTAGTTTCGGAGATGGTCTTTACACCGATGATTAAAATCTCCGGAGAACTGCACAGCTCCGGTTGAGTTGAGATTCTGGATAAGTGGCGTCGAATTTATGTGGGATTGGGGCCAGACCTGAGGTTTTCTTTTTGGGCACATGTTGGGCTTGCAGGTATGTAACGCCTCGGTCCCAAGGGTACATGTTACTGTGACATATATATGTAGGTCGAAAATACCCTCAGATATATACGTTAAGCATCAGTACATGTAAGAATCAAAGTACGGAAGCACGTGGTGCATTATACATTCCAACATATGAATACAATTACAAAGTCATCACAGGATGTGACAAAATATTGCAAAAATATTACATCACCGATAGGCGCAAATGCGAGAATACAAAGTGATATTCAATCATGAACTGTACAAAAGGCGCTCATGAGTCACAAAGGTAAAACTCGAGAACCGAACAGGGAGGATAGGACTCAGATGGTCTGCCGATGATCCATGCTACTGCTGCGCATATCTGATCAGCAGCCGGGAAATTCACAAGCTCCAAGCCCTGAAATCTGGACATGAGGATCTAGGGGAGTCAGAAACTCCCCAAAGAGTGGCGTGATGAATGCCAAGTGGCGAACACGTGTATTGATAAATCTGAATCAAAAGAGCATGTATTGAAAGCCATGTCGTGAGTACAGGCATACAGGAGCAGGTAGAGAGATAATAAATGATATCAAGCAGGGAACACGTATTGTATAATATGATCAGAGCATGAGACTGGTGGAATAGAACACAAGTGGTAAGCGAGGATGTAAACGTATATTATATAATAATAATAATAACAACAAAACTAGAAATTTGAAGTAAAACCCGATGAAAGCAAATACGGCAAAACCAGCAGTACAAACCTAGTTTACGGTTTCATGAGATAAGTACGTCGAGGGAATAATCCAAATAAGGAAACCCTCATCTATATACCATATATCTCACGTCATCGTTAGCTAAGTCCAGCAGCCCGAATTGCAAAACACACAATGAATTATTAATTGACATCTTTTATTATTATAGCTTGTCCTACTCAGATGTCTAGGTATATGTGGACTACCGTCCCAGCACACATATATCCACATCTGAATAAAGCAAGGTTGTTATTGTAAACTGATGATGAGACTCATGAGTTATGTTTACAATGGGTTCTGTGCATATCCAGAACAACGACCCATTTAACCTGACATTTAGCTTGGTCCATGCCGCGAAGCACTCATGATGAATAGATTACAATAACCGGGGGTAAGAACTACCCCGCTCGGAACACCTAGGGCCTACAAGTAGAACCTTAAGATTTTAGTTGCACAACATTCGTATACCATTGTAAACAAAACCACAATTGAAGTTCATCAGTTTCCCCTTATTTGGTATCAGTTGACCTTTTTATGACTTATTTGTAATTATCAATTTACGGGAATAGCAGGAGCAGGACATGATCAGAAATTCAGGAGTACAAGAGTACATGTATAATAGGAGTACATGAGTACTATAGATTCAGATCACTGTATATATAATACAGGATAACAGGTACTGGATTTCCGTAAATGTGTTAATCACAGGTCAAGTATTAACATGACAGGAGGCAGGTGATATGTGCTAAGTGATATCATAACTGGGGCAAATGTCAAGTAGTAGCATGACAGGTAATAGCATGACAAGGGGTGATATCAGGCAGGTAACAAGAGACGACATGGTAAATGATAATACATCAGTGAAAGCATATCAAGCGATACAGGAAAACAGTATCGATATAAGAGATCAGTACGAATACCAAAAAACCATGCAGTCTCACGAAAATAGTATAAATAAGATTTCAAACTCTTCACAACCATAATAGAAGAATGGATAAACTGGCAAGCAGGTAATTAGCAAGCAAGTGAATATTCAAGCGGGGCTAAGTAAGCTGGAGGTACGGACAACAAACAGTGTTTAATCATTAGAGCGCTTGACGGAGCTACTGGAATGACTTGGCTTAAAAGGTGAGTCTAAAATTTGATAGAGTTCCACTTAGATAAATCTAGTGATAAAATGCTGAGCGCTAAGCATGCCAAACTAGACGGGGCATAAGAGACCTGATGTTCTAAGCGCACTCTTCTCTCAAGGAAGTGGGCGAGAGGTCGAAGGATAGAATATACCTGGGGTCTAAGCGCACTCCCAGTAGCTATCATGAAACCCATAAGGGTGCAAGGCCTACACCAATTGGGTAGCTAGCCCGAGATTGGGCAGAAACCCAAAGTAGAAGGGTACCTGCATGAGATGTTAGTACCATACTGTCATGCATAAAAACTGTTGGCCCAAAGGCCTTCCACTCTAGTTTTGATGATGACTCATTCATGTAGTTATGTTTACTAATAATCTTGTGATTCTAAGTTTCAGATCATTAGCAAGATATTAGTTGATGATTAGCTTCAACATGAAGTGTTTGGAAGCTTATCATGGTGATTCCGGTGCCAAAGCTTAAAGATCATACCTTTGCACTCGGTGGATCGCGTTTGGGAGCAAGTCTTCTTGATGACTCAAAGACTTAGGTATCCATAGTTTAGTTTAGTGTGTTTTAGATCCATTTGTAAAGCTTAGTATAGTTGATATGCTCAAGTTCACAATACACACACATAAATTCAATATGTTTGGTTTTTGATTGAATCGGTTTTGGATTTCAAGGCTTGACACCCTTCTATAGTTATTATCATAACTTTTTATTTTTATATTCAAATAACATGATTTAACTTGAATTTCAAAGATAACTTTCAGATCTAAATTTCTTATTTAATAACCATTTTCTGATTCTAATTTTAAAATTGTCAAATATTTGGTTGAAATCTGTTCTTGTTCTGAAAACAGTTTACAGTTTCTGTTTTGATACCTTTTAGTATTTTATTGATAACTTTCCATTCTGAAATGATATTGATTTGATTTAAGTTGCATTAGAAAGAAGACTTCAATATATACAACTTCATCCTATATACTTATTCCCAAATTCGAACGTTTTAGACCTCAAAAATGTGTTCCAATCTGACCTATTTTGCTGTCTGCCAGGTTAGGCCGGTCGACTGGGACAGTCGACTGGGCCAAGCAGCCAGTCGACCGGCCAGTCGACCGGACGTGCACAAAACTGTGCACGTCGGCTGTTTTTGTAGACGGTCGACCGTGCGGTCGATCGACTGAGAGCAGATTGCTCTCGGGTTGTTCGGGTCGACCGACCAGTCGACCGGCAGCTGTCAACGGCTATTTTTTGACCGTTGGACGGTCGACCGGCCAGTCGACCGCCAGCCTGTCAGGCTGCCACATCAGCCTAACGGCTAGTTTTTCCTAGGGGCTATATATACCCCATTTCTCCATTGTTTTGGCTAAGATTTTAAGAGCTCATTTTCACCCATTCTCTGATTTTAAAAAGAAGTTTTCAAAAGAGTTTTTAGTGCTAAAAAGATTTATTCCTTTTTGTTTTAGGTTTTTGGAAAAAGCAAAGATATTGGGAGATTTATCTTGTTCTTCATTTCTATCATTTACAAAGGATTTTTCCCAAGTATTTTTCTTTGATTTCTTGATTTCCAAACACCTAGTTTTCCACACTTGAGCCATATTTTCTATCCTAACCTATTAGGATCTTGTTTTGTGGAAAAGAGGAAAGAAAAGAGAGTTTGTGGTTTTGGAACCACTTGTTGTAAACACCCTTATTCTTGTTGTATCCCTCTTTGGTAGAGGTGATCGGGTGATTGGGTTGCTCCCTCTTTGGTAGAGGTGGAGTTTGGTTTGTATCCCTCAAGTGTGAGGTGGTTGAGTTTGGTTGTAAACCCTCTTCGGTAGAGGTGTTGGTTGTGGTTGTTGTATTGGCTACGGGCCTTATCCCTCTTCGGTAGAGGTGGATTGTGGTTGTATAGCCTCGGTGGCTTTGTAAAGGTTGAGAGAGGAGTTTGGTACTCCTATAGTGGATTGGGAAATCCTACACGGTGGTGTAGGCGGGGATGTAGAGTTGGGTACTCGAACCTCGAAACAAATCTTCGTGTTAGCGTTTGATCCAATTTCTCTCAACTCTATTCTCTTTACATTTGTGCAAAGCATCATACTTCATTCATATCATATTTGCTTGTGTTGAGCATAATTCATCTTGTCATATTTATTTGCTTGTGTTGTGCCTTGCATAATCCATATTGCTATATCCTCGATTGCTTGTCTTGATTGTGTGTGCACATTGCTTGGATTGCTTGTGTGTGTGTGCCTAACTTATACTCATCCAACAAGAGCTTCACATAGCACCTCAACCCATTTCAAGGGGAATCAAGGGGAGTTAGTCCAGAGCCTCGCAAGGGGAATTCGGCTACACTTGTTGTATTGTATTAAGTGTTTTGCAAAATAGTTTTAAGCTTCCGCATTTAGCGCATTTAGTTTATAGATTAGCACTTACACCTATTCACCCCCCCTCTAGGTGTTTTACAATTGGTATCAGAGCTAGTGCTCCTGATACTTAGGCTTAACATCGTAGGAGTGAGATCCTTTGCTTGCTAATCTTGTTTGCATTTGTTTGCTTGTTTGCACACATATAGTGGGCCACAAATAAATTTATATATGTTTGGGCTTGATTGCTTATTTGAACCCATTAGATGTGCTAGTATAGTCTAGTTTTGATGATTCATACATTTTAAACTTGTATTCCCATTTTGGATTTGTTTTATGAATTTTTCACTTAATGTATATGGTTGTATTGTCAAACTTTAAGATATACATGTATACCCCTTGAGTCATTTGCCTTTCATGCAAATCTATATATATGGACTCAATTGTGTTTAGGGATATGTATGTACACTTATTGCGTTGATAATTCATACATATACCATGAAATGAAATTTATTTTGGTGAAGATTTAGATTTTCTTGATTTTGTGTTTAATTGTTTAACTTCATGTATATGTCTATCTTGTCCAAACTATTAGATATACATGTTTATCCTTTTGAACCACGTGCCTTCATGCATATACACTTTGTGGACTCGTTGTGTTTTGGATATGTATGTATACTTTAGTTTGTATTAGACATACATATGCCATGAAGTTAAATAAGCTTTGATGATTTTCGTGTTTTCATGATTAAGGAATAATTGAGCTTAATTGAATATTTTCATGATTATGATATTCACACCTTATTTGTACACTCACATTTATTGACTACTCATGTGTTTGTTTTCATGAGTCATTTTTATGCCTAATTGACTTGAGTGTTGATTATCATGTGAATTTCATGTTTTCATGAAAATTAATTTTGTTTTATTCCTTGCTTGAAGGATTTCGTACTAGTTTACAAATTTTTCATATAACTAGTTGCGATATTCTTCATTTTGGTAGAGTTTTTTCAAACAAAGCTTATTTTTAAATCCATTTTTGAAACCCCTACCATCCATGGGCGGATGGATGGGAGATCATGGTCTTGTATGCTTTAAAATGAAAATCATTTAAAACTTGAACCTTGATCGGGAGGTATTGTAATATGATGTATACACTTGAACTTATTGCTATGTCAATTGGTATCATTGAACTCTTTCAATTGGTATCATTTTGATCTTTTTGTATACTCATATGTTTATTGTGTATGTATATTTTCAATTGGTATCATCTATTGGTGATTGGTACACATTCTATTTCATACACTTTTATTTGTGCTTAAGATATAAATTTTTCACAAAATCTCGTTTATGCTAATGCTTGAGTTTCAATTTTGTTTCAATTGATTACTTTTAAATTGATATCAAGCTCATGCATTCTTTTAGTTGGTATTTCATAAAGGGGGAGAAAATTTAATTTTGTATTTCAATTGGTAATTCTTCAATTGGTATTTGTTTCCCACTCCCTTACTTTATGATTGAAAATTTCATATTGGTATCATATGTTTAAATATGAAAATTATTTACAATTGGTATCACATTTGTTTTGATTACCCCTTCTTGATCTTTTTGTTTTTGAGAAAAAGGGGACGAAAAAAATTTTGTTTTTATGTTTTTACCCCTTTGTTGATGATTGACAAAAAGGGGGAGAAAGATTTTGAGTTATAGAGTTTATATATGCATGCTTACATTTTTGCATATATGATGTTTTAATTGGTATTTAGAAGCATGTTTTATTTTGAATATTTCATTGGTATCTAGAGCACCATGTTTATATGCATTGTCATTCATTGCATACTTATTGTTTATTTGTTTATGCATGAGTTAAGGGGGAGCTTCTTTGAAGCTTAACTTTAATCCATGCATATATAGCTCCATGAGTTTTGTCATCATCAAAAAGGGGGAGATTGTTGGCCCAAAGGCCTTCCACTCTAGTTTTGATGATGACTCATTCATGTAGTTATGTTTACTAATAATCTTGTGATTCTAAGTTTCAGATCATTAGCAAGATATTAGTTGATGATTAGCTTCAACATGAAGTGTTTGGAAGCTTATCATGGTGATTCCGGTGCCAAAGCTTAAAGATCATACCTTTGCACTCGGTGGATCGCGTTTGGGAGCAAGTCTTCTTGATGACTCAAAGACTTAGGTATCCATAGTTTAGTTTAGTGTGTTTTAGATCCATTTGTAAAGCTTAGTATAGTTGATATGCTCAAGTTCACAATACACACACATAAATTCAATATGTTTGGTTTTTGATTGAATCGGTTTTGGATTTCAAGGCTTGACACCCTTCTATAGTTATTATCATAACTTTTTATTTTTATATTCAAATAACATGATTTAACTTGCATTTCAAAGATAACTTTCAGATCTAAATTTCTTATTTAATAACCATTTTCTGATTCTAATTTTAAAGTTGTCAAATATTTGATTGAAATCTGTTCTTGTTCTGAAAACAGTTTACAGTTTCTGTTTTGACATATTTTAGTATTTTATTGATAACTTTCCATTCTGAAAAGATATTGATTTGATTTATGTTGCATTAGAAAGAAGACTTCAATATCTACAACTTCATCCTATATACCTATTCCCAAATTCGAACGTTTTAGACCTCAAAAATGTGTTCCAATCTGACCTATTTTGCTGTCTGCCAGGTTGGGCCGGTCGACTGGGACAGTCGACTGGGCCAAGCAGCCAGTCGACCGGCCAGTCGACCGGACGTGCACAAAACCGTGCACGTCGGCTGTTTTTGTAGACGGTCGACCGACTGAGAGCAGATTGCTCTCGGGTTGTTCGGGTCGACCGACCAGTCGACCGGCAGCTGTCAACGGCTATTTTTTGACCGTTGGACGGTCGACTGGCCAGTCGACCGCCAGCCTGTCAGGCTGCCACATCAGCCTAACGGCTAATTTTTCCTAGGGGCTATATATACCCCATTTCTCCATTGTTTTGGCTAAGATTTTAAGAGCTCATTTTCACCCATTCTCTGATTTTAAAAAGAAGTTTTCAAAAGAGTTTTTAGTGCTAAAAAGATTTATTCCTTTTTGTTTTAGGTTTTCGGAAAAATCAAAGATATTGGGAGATTTATCTTGTTCTTCATTTCTATCATTTACAAAAGATTTTTCCCAAGTATTTTTCTTTGATTTCTTGATTTCCAAACACCTAGTTTTCCACACTTGAGCCATATTTTCTATCCTAACCTATTAGGATCTTGTTTTGTGGAAAAGAGGAAAGAAAAGAGAGTTTGTGGTTTTGGAACCACTTGTTGTAAACACCCTTATTCTTGTTGTATCCCTCTTTGGTAGAGGTGATCGGGTGATTGGGTTGCTCCCTCTTTGGTAGAGGTGGAGTTTGGTTTGTATCCCTCAAGTGTGAGGTGGTTGAGTTTGGTTGTAAACCCTCTTCGGTAGAGGTGTTGTTGTGGTTGTTGTATTGGCTACGGGCCTTATCCCTCTTCGATAGAGGTGGATTGTGGTTGTATAGCCTCGGTGGCTTTGTAAAGGTTGAGAGAGGAGTTTGGTACTCCTATAGTGGATTGGGAAATCCTACACGGTGGTGTAGGCGGGGATGTAGAGTTGGGTACTCGAACCTCGAAACAAATCTTCGTGTTAGCGTTTGATCCAATTTCTCTCAACTCTATTCTCTTTACATTTGTGCAAAGCATCATACTTCATTCATATCATATTTGCTTGTGTTGAGCATAATTCATCTTGTCATATTTATTTGCTTGTGTTGTGCCTTGTATAATCCATATTGCTATATCCTCGATTGCTTGGCTTGATTGTGTGTGCACATTGCTTGAATTGCTTGTGTGTGTGTGCCTAACTTATACTCATCCAACAAGAGCTTCACATAGCACCTCAACCCATTTCAAGGGGAATTAAGGGGAGTTAGTCCAGAGCCTCGCAAGGGGAATTCGGCTACACTTGTTGTATTGTATTAAGTGTTTTGCAAAATAGTTTTAAGTTTCCGCATTTAGCGCATTTAGTTTATAGATTAGCACTTACACCTATTCACCCCCCCTCTAGGTGTTTTACAATTGGTATCAGAGCTAGTGCTCCTGATACTTAGGCTTAACATCGTAGGAGTGAGATCCTTTGCTTGCTAATCTTGTTTGCATTTGTTTGCTTGTTTGCACACATATAGTGGGCCACAAATAAATTTATATATGTTTGGGCTTGATTGCTTATTTGAACCCATTAGATGTGCTAGTATAGTCTAGTTTTGATGATTCATACATTTTAAACTTGTATTCCCATTTTGGATTTGTTTTATGAATTTTTCACTTAATGTATATGGTTGTATTGTCAAACTTTAAGATATACATGTATACCCCTTGAGTCATTTGCCTTTCATGCAAATCTATATATATGGACTCAATTGTGTTTAGGGATATGTATGTACACTTATTGCGTTGATAATTCATACATATACCATGAAATGAAATTTATTTTGGTGAAGATTTAGATTTTCTTGATTTTGTGTTTAATTGTTTAACTTCATGTATATGTCTATCTTGTCCAAACTATTAGATATACATGTTTATCCTTTTGAGCCACGTGCCTTCATGCATATACACTTTGTGGACTCGTTGTGTTTTGGATATGTATGTATACTTTAGTTTGTATTAGACATACATATGCCATGAAAGTTAAATAAGCTTTGATGATTTTCGTGTTTTCATGATTAAGGAATAATCGAGCTTAATTGAATATTTTCATGATTATGATATTCACACCTTATTTGTACACTCACATTTATTGACTACTCATGTGTTTGTTTTCATGAGTCATTTTTATGCCTAATTGACTTGAGTGTTGATTATCATGTGAATTTCATGTTTTCATGAAAATTAATTTTGTTTTATTCCTTACTTGAAGGATTTCGTACTAGTTTACAAATTTTTCATATAACTAGTTGCGATATTCTTCATTTTGGTAGAGTTTTTTCAAACAAAGCTTATTTTTAAATCCATTTTTGAAAACCCCTACCATCCATGGGCGGATGGATGGGAGATCATGGTCTTGTATGCTTTAAAATGAAAATCATTTAAAACTTGAACCTTGATCGGGAGGTATTGTAATATGATGTATACACTTGAACTTATTGCTATGTCAATTGGTATCATTGAACTCTTTCAATTGGTATCATTTTGATCTTTTTGTATACTCATATGTTTATTGTGCACGTATATTTTCAATTGGTATCATCTATTGGTGATTGGTACACATTCTATTTCATACACTTTTATTTGTGCTTAAGATATAAATTTTTCACAAAATCTTGTTTATGCTAATGCTTGAGTTTCAATTTTGTTTCAATTGATTACTTTTAAATTGATATCAAGCTCATGCATTCTTTTAGTTGGTATTTCATAAAGGGGAGAAAATTTAATTTTGTATTTCAATTGGTAATTCTTCAATTGGTATTTGTTTCCCACTCCCTTACTTTATGATTAAAAATTTCATATTGGTATCATATGTTTAAATATGAAAATTATTTACAATTGGTATCACATTTGTTTTGATTACCCCTTCTTGATCTTTTTGTTTTTGACAAAAAGGGGACGAAAAAAATTTTGTTTTTATGTTTTTACCCCTTTGTTGATGATTGACAAAAAGGGGGAGAAAGATTTTGAGTTATAGAGTTTATATATGCATGCTTACATTTTGCATATATGATGTTTTAATTGGTATCTAGAAGCATGTTTTATTTTGAATATTTCATTGGTATCTAGAGCACCATGTTTATATGCATTGTCATTCATTGCATACTTATTGTTTATTTGTTTATGCATGAGTTAAGGGGAGCTTCTTTGAAGCTTAACTTTAATCCATGCATATATAACTCCATGAGTTTTGTCATCATCAAAAAGGGGGAGATTGTTGGCCCAAAGGCCTTCCACTCTAGTTTTGATGATGACTCATTCATGTAGTTATGTTTACTAATAATCTTGTGATTTTAAGTTTCTGATCATTAGCAAGATATTGGTTGATGATTAGCTTCAACATGAAGTGTTTGGATGCTTATCATGGTGATTCCGGTGCCAAAGCTTAAAGATCATACCTTTGCACTCGGTGGATCGTGTTTGGGAGGAAGTCTTCTTGATGACTCAAAGACTTAGGTATCCATAGTTTAGTTTAGTGTGTTTTAGATCCATTTGTAAAGCTTAGTATAGTTGATATGCTCAAGTTCACAATACACACACATAAATTCAATATGTTTGGTTTTTGATTGAATCGGTTTTGGATTTCAAGGCTTGACACCCTTCTATAGTTATTATCATAACTTTTTATTTTTATTTTCAAATAACATGATTTAACTTGCATTTCAAAGATAACTTTCAGATCTAAATTTCTTATTTAATAACCATTTTCTGATTCTAATTTTAAAGTTGTCAAATATTTAGTTGAAATCTGTTCTTGTTCTGAAAACAGTTTACAGTTTCTGTTTTGACACCTTTTAGTATTTTATTGATAACTTTCCATTCTGAAATGATATTGATTTGATTTAAGTTGAATTAGAAAGAAGACTTCAATATATACAACTTCATCCTATATACTTATTCCCAAATTCGAACGTTTTAGACCTCAAAAATGTGTTCCAATCTGACCTATTTTGCTGTCTGCCAGGTTGGGCCGGTCGACTGGGACAGTCGACTGGGCCAAGCAGCCAGTCGACCGGCCAGTCGACCGGACGTGCACAAAACCGTGCACGTCGGCTGTTTTTGTAGACGGTCGACCGTGCGGTCGATCGACTGAGAGCAGATTGCTCTCGGGTTGTTCGGGTCGACCGACCAGTCGACCGGCAGCTGTCAACGGCTATTTTTTGACCGTTGGACGGTCGACCTGCCCGTCGACCGCCAGCCTGTCAGGCTGCCACATCAGCCTAACGCTAGTTTTTCCTAGGAGCTATATATACCCCATTTCTCCATTGTTTTGGCTAAGATTTTAAGAGCTCATTTTCACCCATTCTCTGATTTTAAAAAGAAGTTTTCAAAAGAGTTTTTAGTGCTAAAAAGATTTATTCCTTTTTGTTTTAGGTTTTTGGAAAAATCAAAGATATTGGGAGATTTATCTTGTTCTTCATTTCTATCATTTACAAAGGATTTTTCCCAAGTATTTTTCTTTGATTTCTTGATTTCCAAACACCTAGTTTTCCACACTTGAGCCATATTTTCTATCCTAACCTATTAGGATCTTGTTTTGTGGAAAAGAGGAAAGAAAAGAGAGTTTGTGGTTTTGGAACCACTTGTTGTAAACACCCTTATTCTTGTTGTATCCCTCTTTAGTAGAGGTGATCGGGTGATTGGGTTGCTCCCTCTTTGGTAGAGGTGGAGTTTGGTTTGTATCCCTCAAGTGTGAGGTGGTTGAGTTTGGTTGTAAACCCTCTTCGGTAGAGATGTTGGTTGTGGTTGTTGTATTGGCTACGGGCCTTATCCCTCTTCGGTAGAGGTGGATTGTGGTTGTATAGCCTCGGTGGCTTTGTAAAGGTTGAGAGAGGAGTTTGGTACTCCTATAGTGGATTGGGAAATCCTACACGGTGGTGTAGGCGGGGATGTAGAGTTGGGTACTCGAACCTCGAAACAAATCTTCGTGTTAGCGTTTGATCCAATTTCTCTCAACTCTATTCTCTTTACATTTGTGCAAAGCATCATATTTCATTCATATCATATTTGCTTGTGTTGAGCATAATTCATCTTGTCATATTTATTTGCTTGTGTTGTGCCTTGCATAATCCATATTACTATATCCTCGATTGCTTGGCTTGATTGTGTGTGCACATTGCTTGGATTGCTTGTGTGTGTGTGCCTAACTTATACTCATCCAACAAGAGCTTCACATAGCACCTCAACCCATTTCAAGGGGAATCAAGGGGAGTTAGTCCAGAGCCTCGCAAGGGAATTCGGCTACACTTGTTGTATTGTATTAAGTGTTTTGCAAAATAGTTTTAAGCTTCCGCATTTAGCGCATTTAGTTTATAGATTAGCACTTACACCTATTCCCCCCCCTCTAGGTGTTTTACAAAAACAAGCAGTAGCTAGTACATCCATATAGTGTGTGAGGCCTGAAGGCTGTGTGTAAGCCATAAGTGCTGAAGTAATCCCCGGATCTAAGTGCACTCTCGGTGGTTACCACGAAACTCATAAGGGTACAAGGCTGAGACCAATTAGGTAGCCATCCTGCGAGTGGACAGAAGCCCCGAAGGCTATACATGGGTACCTGCATGGTTAGTACCAACACGTGCACAAATATCATATCGTTTACACTATTACAAGTATTCGAACACAGGATACAACACATGATCCCGGTACATGCCTACAACCCATTATAAATACACAGGACCACATACACAAACCCATCACAAACCCAAATACAGTACAAGCTCGACGATGCGAGTAAAAACACTCGCCTAAAACAGAAATCCGAAAACTCCACATGCCTGAGCTCCTGAACAAGAAAATACCCGAAGCGAGAGAAAGTGAGGGGGTTTGGCCCCTTGGTGGTCTCTGGCCCTAGGGAGGTGTGCCACCCCCTAGGGAGGTCAAGGGGGTGGCCGGCCTAGGGAAGAGAGAACAGGGAGAATGGAAGAGGGTGGTGATGGTGCTGGTGTTTGCAGTGGGTGGTGTTGGAGGAGTTGAATTTTGAGGAAGGTAAAAAAAGGAAGTTGAAGGAGGTGAAGATGATGGTTATGTTGGAGGTTGAAATAGAGGTGATGAAGGTGGTGTTGTGGTGATGAGAGTGAAGATGGTGGTTGGTGATGATGGATGTTGGTAGTGGAGTGTTAAAGATGGAGATGTTGGGAGGAAGAGTTGGAGGAGAGGGGGAGCCACCGGCCTAGGTGGCTCGCCGAAGGAGGAGTCGGTGCCAGTTGGAGAGTAGGGGGAGTGGGAATAGAGAGGGAGAGATGGAATTGGAGGGTGGAGGAGAGAGAGGATGAGAAAAGAAAAAAGATTAGAGAGAAAGAGATGGAGATTGAGGGAGGGAGAGAGGGAATTTAAGAGGGGAAGGAGGAGGAAGAAGGAGACGCTTCTACGTTTTGGCCAGGGTAGATGAAAGAAAAGAAGGAGAAAAGAAAAAGAAAGGAGAAAGGAATAGGAAATAAAAAGGAAAATGGGAGAAGATATTTTGGGTGTGTAAGTGGTTGAGGAAAATATGGAATAAAATAAAAAGAAAAAAAGAAAAAGAGGGAAAAAGGAGTGGATGAGAAAAATTGGGGAGGAAAGAAAAAGAAAGAAAAGAAAATATATAGATAAAACTCCGGATCTGGGAAAATCCTAAAAACACCGAAAATATCGGAAAAATGGACTAATCCAGAAAAGTCTTAAAAATTCTCAAAAATAGTAAATATTATTTAAGGTACATGATGACATCGAATTCAAGAAACTCAATCTCGTTTTCAAAATAAAAATCCTGAAATCAACCGCCGATACTAGTCTATACTGGTTCGGCCAGATTTTTATAAATTCTGAAAATCCTCAAAACTCCCAGAGAAGGAAAACATTATCCTGAGGAACAATATGAAATCGGTTTTTAAAAATTCAGTCTGGTTTTCAAAATAAAAATCTTGAAATCTTTCGAAGAAACCAGTCGACATCAAATCTAGTCAAACTTCAATAAATTTAGAAATATTTCAGAAAATGAATTAAAGTGGGAAAAGTGATTCTAGAGGCAATGTGAAAGCGGAATATAGGAATTCAACTCCAATTATACATTAAAAATCCTGAAATCGGCCAGCGATATTAGTCGACACCGATTTTGAAAATTTTGTAAATTAATTCGGAAAAATTTCAGAAAATCATGAAAAATCTAAAATATTGAAAATGATGTTTGAAATTAAAATGGTTAAATTAAACTACCAGAAGAACAAATGAGCAATACAATAGGATCAAGTCTCTGGTTCAGATTAGGGCTGACTCCGAGTCACGAATCCAAATCCAATGCAAAACAATCGCATAAATATTCATAAAACAAATACAAATATGGGAAGTAAATCAAAAAATACGATAAAAAAATCTAAATACGTATCTAGGTACGTATTCCGAGAATGTGGTGTTACATTCTATCCACCTTATAAAAATTTCGTCATTGATATTCGATAAAGGGGAAAATAAACACAGGAAGGACAGCGATGAGGATTATACCAATTAAGATATGAATAACTACGGGCAGTGCTTCCAAGTCGACTGAACAATAATCAGAATATAGATATCTTCTGCACTTCCTATTGTATAAATCTTCAAATGATGCCAAATAGTACTGACCCGATATCACTTCCTTATCTGAGAGGCATGAAGCTGTACTTGATGAAAAGTTTGCAATAGAATTTCCGATGTGCTATATGCTTACTATTACTCTGAGAATAGATCGAAATACTAAAGATAAATAAAACACTGATAATGCTGAGCATAAATAAAGAAAACTGATAATTAAGAATTCTGAATACTGAGCATCGATCATTCTAAAAGATATATATAAGAATATAGAATGGCCGTAGAGAATCCTGAATAGTGACTTCTGGATAATAATCTGACTGCAGAACGATTTTGAGAATACCTGAGCTTCATTCGATACTCTGCCGCTACACCCCTAGTCTATCTATATCTTAAGTTGGTGTAAAAACTACGAAAACCAAATAGTGAAAAATTGAAGGGAATCAGGAATCAAAGGAAGAACGATTAAGAAGAAATAGATAACTCTGCACTTTTAGTTGGATTGTATAACCAGGACTCATGCATTCTAGTTGCAAATTTCTTTATCATTAATTTGCCATCGAACGTACTGAAGATGTGAGAGCTTAGGCTCTGATACCACCCTGTAACGCCCTAGTCCTGAGGGTACAGAGACGTTACTATAACGTATATACGTAGGTCAAAAATACCCTCAACTGTATACATTAAGCATCAGTACGGGCAAGAATCAGAGTAATGAAGCACGTGGTGCATTATACATTCCAACATATGAATACAATTACAAAGTTATCACGGGATTTGACACAATATTGCAAAAATATTATATCACTGCTAGGCGCAAATATGAGAATACAAAGTGATATACAATCATGAACTATAAGGGAAAATTCAAGAGCCGAGCAAGAGCCTGGAAGGATAGGGCTCACACGGTCTGCCGATGATCCACGCTACTATTGCGCATCTCTGATCAGCAGCCGGGAGAATCCACAAGCGTCAAGTCTCGGGATCTGAACATGAAAATCTAGGGGAGTCGGAAACTCCCCAACGAGTGGTGTGGTGAATGCCAAGTGATGTGTAGGGATAAGCACACGTGTATCGATAAATCCAAATCAAAAGAGCATGTATTGAAAACTGTGTCATGAGTATAGACATAAAGAAGCAGGTAGAGAGAAAATAAATGATATCAAGCAGGGAACATGCATTGTATAATATGATCAGAGCATGAGACTGGTGAAATAGAACACAAATGGTAAGCCAAGTTGTAAACATATATTATATAATAATAATAATAACAAAACCAAAAATCTGAAGTAAAACTCGATGAAAGCAAATACGGCAAAACAATAGTACAAACCCAGTTTACGGCTTCATGAGATAAGTACGTCGAGAGAATAATCCAAACAAGAAAACCCTCATCTATATACCGTATATCTCACATCATCGTAAGCTAAGTCTATACGACCCGAATTGCAAAACACGCAACGAATTATTAATTAACATCTTTATTATTATAGCCTGTCCTACTCAAATGTCTTGGTATGTGGACTAGCGTCCCAGCACACATATATCTACATCTAAATAAAGCAAGGTTGTTATTGGAAACTGATGATGGGACCCATGAGTTATGTTAACAATGGATTCTGTGCATATTCGGAACAACAACCAAATTAACCTGACATTTAGCCTGGTCGTGCCGCGAAGCACTCATGAATAGATTACAATAGTCAGGGTGTAAGAACTACCATGACCGAAAAACCTGGGGCCCATAGGAAGAACCTCAAGATTTTAGTTGCACAACATCCATATACCATTGTAAACAAAACCACAATTGAAGTTCATCAGTTTCCCCCTTACTCAGTATAAGTAGACCTTTTTATGACTTATCATGTAATTATCAATTTACGGGAATAGCAGGAGCAGGACATGATCAGAAATCCAGGAGTACAAGAGTACATGTAAAACATGAGTACATGAGTACTATAGATTCAGTCATTGTATATATAATATAGGATAATAAGTACTGGATTTCCATAAATGTATTAATCACAGGTCAAATATTAACATGACAGGAGGCAGGTGATATGTGCTAAGAGATATCATAACGGGGGCAAGTGTTAAGTAGTAGCATGACAGGTAATAGCTGAAAATACACCTAGAGGAGGCTGAATAGGTGTATGGCTAATATAATGACAAATGATGCGGAATTAAAAATTAATTGCAACACACCAAGTGTAACCAAAGAGTGTAGCCAAATTTCTGGTGACAGGCTCTGTACTATCTCCTCTAAATTCCTTTAAATAAGAGTTGAGGTGATATATGAAGCTCATTGGTTCAACACTAGTGAGGCACACAAACAATACCAAGTATATAAGATATGAACAATATGATGCAATGCAAGATATAAAAGAGAGAGAGTTTATAGATAGTGGATCAATCGCAAACACCGAGATATGTTTCGAGGTTCGAGCCACTGATCTACGTCTCCGCCTTCACACAGAAGGATTTTCACTATATGTCCATACAGGACCTCCCACACAGGGAATCTCCACTGAGGATTTGGCAATTACAAACTAGGAGTACACAACTCCTCTCTCCAATAACACAACCTCTACACAAGAGGCTAGACACAACAACAATCACCTCTACACTTAGAGGGATGGGCACTAAGCCAAACAACAATCACCTGACACAAGAAGGATAAGGCACTAGGCCAAACAACAATCACCTCACACTAGAGGGATAAGGCACTAAGCCAAAACTCCACCACAATCACCTCTTCACAAGAGGGATAACAACAAACTCAAATCATTACCTCCTCTACACTTGGAGTGATAGGCACAAAGCCACAAGTAAAGAAATATTACAATCTTGGTGATCTCAAAGACCACAAACAACCTTGGTGATCTCAATAGACCACAAACTAATTTTTCCACAAAAACAAGATCCTATAGATAGGATAGAGATGATAGCTTAAGTGTGAGAAAATAAGGTGTTTGAAAAATAAATCATAAAGAAAAACACTTGAAAAATACTAGATGAAATAGAAATGAAGATTAAAACAATTTTCTCAAAGGCTCTCTTTTTCTTTGATTTTTCCAACCCTTGAAAACAAAATAAAGATAAATCTTTATAGCCCAAAACCCTTTAAAACTTACTGCTAAAACACTTGTAAAGATGAGAATTTTTGCTCTTTAAAAACTTGTTAAAATCAGTTCAAGAGAAGGCATATTTATAGCCTATCAAAAATCTGCCGTTGGCAGTTTAGAAAGGTCAAAAATGACCTTCTGGTCGACCGGCGCAACGGTCATATTTCTGACCATTGTCCCTCCGTGGACCCGCCCGGTGGACCGGCCTTAGCCTTCGGTCGATCGCCCGGTCGACCGGCCAGCACCCGAGAGTTGGGTGCTTTCAGTCGGTCGACCGCGCGGTCGACCTGTCATTTAGGCTGGCCATGTGCACGTCTCTCGTGCACATCGGTCGTCCGGTCTGGTCGACCGACCACTGGTCCGGTCGACCGGTCCGGTCGACCACCAGTGAATCTGGCAGAAATTCTAGGACTTGAAACTTAGGTTATTTATTACAAATTAAATCCCATAAAATCACATTAATTTCACAAAAATAAGTTCTTATAAGATATTTGAATACCAAACATGTATGATCAAAAATCAACTCATATTACAAACTATTTGAATCATTTTTGTGATATGAAAATTAGGCTTAAACACAAAATCTGTATTTTTCAAAACTTGAATTTTTGAAATGAAAAACCGTTTTCTCTAAAACTTGTATAAATACAAAAACATGATATTGAAACAATTTTGAAGCATATTGTATATGGATAGAATGCAATATACATATAAGATGTATATCTATGTTTTTGATATGAAATCCAAAACCGGTTAAACTAAGAACCAATAAACTTTAAACTTTTGTGTGTATGTAAACTTGAGCATATCAATACTATCTATCTTTACACAAGATCTAAACACAAACCGATATCTTCTTGTAGAAATCCTTCTCCAAGTCGACTCGATCCAAACACGATCCAATGAGCATGACTCTAACCGAGTGCAAGATGCGATCTTGATGCGCGAGCTCTTGAATCAACACGTGTTAGCTCCCAAAACTCTTTTGTTGAAGCTAAACACCTACTAATATCTTGGTCAACAATTGAAACTTTGTAAACACAAGATTATTAGTAAACTATAACTACATGAGTTAATCATCATCAAAACTAGAGTGATGGGCCTTTGGGCCAACAATCTCCCCCTTTTTGATGATGACAAAGCTCATGGAGTTATATATGCATGGATTAAAGATAAGCTTCATAGAAGCTCCCCCTTAACTCATGCATAGCAATAAGCATAAAGATATTCAATGAAATGCATAACCAAATACAAATATATGCATAAATATGGAAATAGGCATGCATAAACTCACCAAATTCTTTTCCTCCTTTTTGCATAAACGAGAAAATAAATAAACATGCATATATAAACTCACCAAATTCTTCTCCTCTTTTTTGTTAATTCATCAACAAAGGGGCGAAACAAATCAAACAATAAAGTTATATTTGCGATGTAACATTCATGAAGAGGAGAGACGTAAAGTTAACTCCCCCTGCATACATGCATTTATATGAAAAGAGATGACTAGACCCTAACTATATAAAGCATAATATACAATACATAAGTGGAGATGTTAAGCCCCCTACACACGTGTATCACATAAAGAAGAGAGGTCAAGCTCCTCAATGTGAGATACAACTCAACATGAATTTATATATAGAGAAGATGTTAAGCTCCCCTTGCATATAAGCAATACATATCAAAACATTTTTGGAACCACTTTTAAAAAAAATTTATGAATTTTCTTAACAAAATAAATTTTGATACCAATGAAATCAAATTGTAGATACCAATTGAAAATTGTAGTTGACAAAAATAAATGTTGGTACCACTTTTAAATAACCAACATTTTTAAGATACCAACAGAAGATTTTTGATACCAATTAAAATGAAATATTGTAAGTTTGATACCAATTGAAATCAAATTATACCAATTGAAAATTCTTATAAATTTTGATACCAATTGAAAGTAGAAATCAAATTTTAATTAACACACTCATTTTGCAATAAGGATATCAAATTGAGAATAATACCAATTTAAAATTATTGATACCAATATTGAAAATGTTAGCATATATCAAAATAAAATATTTTTCATCATAAGGGGTGGGAGTAGGATACCAATTGAAAATAAAATCGATTTAAAGATAAAACATGAATTTTCTCCCCATTTATGAAATACCAATAAAAATAATGCATAAGCTTGTACATGATACCAATTGAAAAATAATTGTCATTATGGACTAATTCAAGCTTAGCAAGAAATAATTTGTGCTTTAAGATGTAAAGATGTTATAAGCACAATCAAATCATATATATATATATATATATATATTATATATATATATATATATATATATATATATATATATATATATATATATATATATATATATATATATATATATATATATATATAATTTGTGCTTTAAGATGTAAAGATGTTATAAGCACAATCAAATCATATATATATATATATATATATATATATATATATATATATATATATATATATATATATATATAGACTTGTATCCTTTCAAAAGGATTTAATCCCGAATCCTTCCCACTCAAATTCAACCCTCTAACATTTGAATACAAGATCCACTCCGTTGAAGTTGATCTATACTATTTCAAGCATTTATAAACCAAAAATCAAGTGTTTTAAATAATTTTTGCTCATCCATCAAGTAGGAGAAAACGGACGGCCTAAATAGTGAGTTGGTTAGTTTAACGGTGTAGAACATTTGAAATCTAACAAAAATTAGTTTATAGGGGTTTTTAAATGTTTAGATCATAATGAAATGGCCGGAGCGAGAATTTGTATGTCTAAAGACATAGATCTAACCAACTCACTACTTTCGGCCGTCCATTTTGCGTCGCTTGATGGATGGGCAAAAAGTATTTAAAACACTTGATTTTTGGTTTATAGATACTTGAAATAGTATAGATCAACTTCAACGGAGTGGATCTTGTATTCGAATGTTGGAGGTTTGAATTTGAGTGGGAAGGATCCGGGATCAAATCCTTTTGAAAGGATACAAGTCTATCTCTCTCTCTCTCTCTCTCTCTCTATATATATATATATATATATATATATATATATATATATATGTATGAAAAGATATACCAATTGAAATTGATACTATTTAAAATTTGGAGCATACATATATAAGAAACGCATATGAGTATACAAAGATAAAATTCCATGAAGATCATGTGTATAACTCATAGCTACCACCCTATCCATGCACATGTTTAAATAGATATTCAATAAGGCACACAAGACATGGTCGCCCATCCAACCGCCCTTAGATGGTAGGAATTTTCAAAAATAAGTTTTGAAAATAATTTAACTAGTTTGAAAATCACTACCAATTGAAAAATAAAGACTAGTTTAAGGATAATTTTTGAAACTAGTACGAAATCTTTCAAGTAAGGAATAAAACAAGAAAATATCCATGAGATCAAGAAAATCACACAATAATTGACACTCAAAATCTATAAAGCACATATATGCTCATGAAACACAAATCATGAGTAAACACCAAACATAAAGAGTATGAATCATGTAATCATCAAAATCATGGAAATAGGCAATGAAGCTCAATGAAATTCCTTTATAAACATGAAAATCACAAGAATTTAATTTTCATCAAAATAATACAAACTTCAAGGCATATGTATATTTTGTCTAAACTAGAAGTATACATACATATCCCAAACACAAATGAGTCTATAAAATTTTTACATGAAAGGCAAAAGACTCTAGGATAGACATGTATATCTAAAGTTTTGGCAAAATTGACATATACATGAAACTAAACACATATTTATGAAAACATTTACAAAAATAGGAATACAGTTTAAAATGTAAGAATCATCAAAACTAGGCTATACAAGTACATCTAATGGGTACAAATGAGCAACATAGCACAAACATAAAATAATCAAATGTGGCTCACTAGTTGTACAAGTATAAACATAAGTTTTAATGAAAACTGCATCTAAAGAAGTAATCAAAACATGAAGCATAAAAGAAAACATAAATCAATATGATCATTATGTTAAATGCACATGTTTTAGACTAAAATATACACAATAGCTAAAGTATAGTGAGAACACAAAAGATGTAAATCTATATGAACATGAGTTTATCTCAAAAGACTATCTATGTATATCACATGTCTAATTTACATTGCATCTAATATAATGAACATGGAAAATCAAAACATGCTAAAAATCAACAATATAAAAGTATGTAAGCTAAATGGGAGTTAGAGATAGTTACCAAAACTATTAGGTCTCATCTCTATATCTCCAAACCATGGTGGTTCTCCCACCAAACTTTCCTTGAAAGTGATGCATCCAAAATTTGTCACCATTTAGCTCGGAACGCATCCACCATCAAGGCACCAATGCCCTCACGTCAAGTGAGAGATCACACCTACATCAAATACAATAGGGGTGACTTTCGTACCCATATCTTATTTGGTCCATAAGGTTAGCACCTTTCCTAACCCAAACAAATTTATTTGCAAAATTTGAAGTATTTAATTTATCATAACAAAATTTTGCAAGGTGACCCTTACGTCCACAATGTGTACACGTGTACACATTAGCATACATAGTGTCATGTGTGTGAGCATGATGAGCATGTGTATGCCGTGGTTTGTGTGCATGCATATGTGGTGCATATTTCTTGCGCAACATGGATTTCAATTTCTTGTGATTCATAGCACATTGGCCCAAAATGGAGCCCAAATAATCAACACTCTTCTTTAACATATTTATATCATTTTCAACATTGCAAAAAGAAGTGGAACATGCAATTAGATATACTAGATGGTGAAGGTATAGTAGCATGGCAAACATGTGAATCTAAATCACTTTTCAAAGATTTATTTCCATTTGAAACTAAATCCAAATTCTTTAAAATTAAAACAATTTTATTTTTCAAAGTTTCATTCTCTTTTAAAACAATATCGAGTTTTGAAGACAAATCTCATTTTTCTTCAAAACGTCATTACAATCATTTTTACTCTTTAAAATTTTTGTTTTCATTTAGAGTAAGGTCAAGTTGGGATTTCATTGTGTCCCTTTCACTTGAAATCTCATCCCTCTCTTGCAAATCATATCAAGTTTTGAACACAAATCCTTATTTTCTTTATTAATTTAAAGCTTTTCTTTTTTAAAACTTGGTATTTTTCAAGCAAGTTTTCACAAACAATAGATAGTTCTTCATTCAAAGCATCAACATCCATAATGTCATCTCCTAAAGAACTAGCACAATCATCTAGATGAGTTTCCGAATGTACCTCAAGGGAGTTAATTTCTTGGACCATATAGCAAGTTTCGTCGGACTTATCCACCAAGGGCTCCTTCTCCATGTGATTTGTCGTTTGTACCTTTGGAGAGGTCAATGTGTTCCACACTGTAAATGTGAAATCACAATAAGAAACCATAGATAGTAATCTTTGCTAAGAGTGCGTCTAAGAGCCTCTAGGACTTGTGCATTGGCTTCATATGCTTGTTATTACCAAGATAAGATTTCTTGGTAGTAGCAAGGTAAACATGCAAACCTAGGATTTTTTAATAGGCACTCATCCTAAGTTTTCATATATCGATATTGGAAATATCAAACATAGGAGGGGAAAGATAATCCATGAGTGTATAAACAATAAGTGTGCAAATGCAATACTAGATTAGCAATCCAAGACTCACTCCTAGGTGATTAAACCTAATATCAGGAGCGTAGGCTCTGATACCAATTGAAGATATACCTAGAGGGGGAGTGAATAGGTGTATGGCTAATCTAATGACAAATGATGCGGAATTAAAAACTAATTGCAACACACCAAGTGTAACCAAAGACTGCAGCTGAATTCCCGGTGACGGCCTCTAGACTGTCTCCTCTAAATTCCTTTAAATAAGAGTTGAGGTGCTATATGAAGCTCTCTTGGCTCAACGCTAGTGAGGCACACAAATAATACCAAGCATATAAGATATGATAATATGATGCAATGCAAGATATAAAAGAGAGAGAGAGTTTAGAGATAGTGGATCAATCGCAAAACCGAGATATGTTTCGAGGTTCGAGCCACTGATCTACGTCCCCGCCTTCACACAGAAGGATTTTCACTATATGTTCACACAGGACCTCCCACAAGGGAACCTCCACTGAGGATTTTGCAATTACAAACTAGGAGTACATAACTCCTCTCTCTAACAATACAACCTCTACACAAGAAGCTAGGCACAACAACAATCACCTCTACACTTAGAAGGATAGGCACTAAGCCAAATAACAATCACCTCACACAAGAAAGATAAGTACTAAGCCAAACAATAATCACCTCACACTAGAGGGATAAGGCACTAAGCCAAAACTCTACCACAATCACTTCTTCACAAGAGGGATAACGACAAACCCAAATCACAACCTCCTCTACACTTAGAGGGATAGGCACAAAGCTGAAAAAACCTAAAGGGGGGGGGGTGAATAGGTGTTATGCTAATCAAATGCACTTTTAAAAACTAGTTAAGATGTATGATGCAAGCGGTCACTCAAAACAAGAATTGAAGCCGAATTTCCAGTGAAGAGCTCTAGAACTTCTCCTCTTTGATTCCTCTAAATGATGAGTTGAGGTGCTTAATTTCTTCCTTGTTGATATGAGTATAAACTGAAAATGTAAGAAGATGAAATGAATGCAATATTGAAAATAATACAAATTGTATCACAAGTATGAGAATGTAAAGCAACAAAGAGTAAGGAGAAATCAATCACAAAAATAAGAGAATTTGATTCGAGGTTCGAGCCACTGCTCTACGTCCCCGCCTTCACCACTATGAAGGATTTCACTAAATCCACAAAGGGAATTTCCACACAGGAACCTTACACCCAAGACAATTGGTCTACTCAAGACCAGAGTACCAAACTCCAACAATACTATCCTCCACACAAGAGGAATCACAACTCAATGGAATACAAGTCACTTGGTGATCTAGGAAGACCATAAACCTCTCTTACAACTTCTTATAGAGTGGAGTATGATTTAGGCTCAAGTAGTAAAATGAAAGAAAAATTTCAGTAGTAAAGATTTAGAAGACTTGAAAACTAACTGAAAAATTTTGCTATAGAAAGAATTTTGAAAATGAAAGGCTATAAACACTTCTATCTTGAAACACTTGAAACTTAGATATTTTTCTTATGAAAAACCAAAGACCCATGACCTCTATTTATAGGCAAAGGATAAATACCATTCATAAGTGATACTAGGTCATTAGGGGTGATTTTAATCACTTGGAAATAAGAATAGCCGTTGAAACCCATAAAAAATAAAACAGATTCAAATAGAGCCGTTGGTGCCAGTCTGGATGTCTGCCGGTCGACCGCACGCCACTTGGCAAATAGTCGTTGGCTCCGATCGACCGCCCGGTCACCGTAAGATATTTAAAAGAGAATTTTGAACTGCCCGTCGACCGGGTCGGTCGACCGGCACAAATCGAGAGCAAGTATCATGCAGTCGGTCAACCGGTCGGTCGACCGCAGGGTTTGACGGTCGATCGACCCGGTCGACAAACGTGCACAGCGTGCACGCCCACGGCCAAAAGGCCCGGTCGACCGTGTTTGGCTTGAAACAGCTACGGTCGACCGCCCCGGTCGACCGTTATGGCCTGAAATAGAATTTAAACAGATTTTTGAACTTGGAAAATATTTTTAAAATATTTTGCATTGGTTTGAGGGTTATGTAGCATAGTATAGGAGATAAAAAACATGTTCTAAACTTGATATAAAAATTTGAAAAATTAAGAAACATGTATATTAACCAATCATGCAACAAATCAATACTACCAAAACTTGTATTTTTGAAAAATATATTTTTTGTGTGTGTAACTTCTTGAGCACATCATATCCTTACTCTTTAACATACTAAAATCTTACAAGGGTTTAGGTGACTAGAAGATCTTCAATCGGGCTTTGTCATTTGCATTGTTGAGTTACTTGAATTCTTGAACCCGTATTTGAGTCATCTTGAGTCAACACCACCTTCCTTTAGGGGAAGAAACTTCTTGAATCCTTAGAACCCTGAAATAATCTTAAACACTTAAACTTAATTAGTACAAATAACTATATAGTGTTTTGTGATCATCAAAACTCTAAAACCGGGTGATTGTAACCTTGGACCAACAATCTCCCCCTTTTTGATGATGACAAAACATATGAGTTATTTTAAAAAAAAATGTGAAAGGAGCTTGAAAAAACTCCGCCTCAATCATGCTATCTGTCAAGTATAAGAGAAGACAAATTATAACAAAGATGAATTGAAAAGTATGCATGAAAAAGAAATAATAACTCAAAAGTATTTCTCCCCCTTTTTTGTCATGCATCAAAAAGGGTCAAGTCAATAAAACATCTGTGAAGAGTATTTGCAAAATTCTCATGAATTCATAATACAAACATTTAATTCACCACAAATAAATGAAAATCTATTATAATCTAGTGGTTTAGTAAAAATATCGCAAGTTGAAAATCGTGGAAACATAATCAATTTCAATATCACCTTTCTCCTAATAATCTCTAAGAAAGTGATATCGAATGTCAATGTGCTTTGTCTTACTATGTTGATTTGCATTTTTTGTCATACGATATGTACTAGTATTATCACAAAATATTTTATATATGATCATAATGCAAATCATAGTCAAAGAGAGTATGTTTCATCCAAAGGACTTGAGCACAACAGCCCCGGCCGCATCATACTCCGCCTCGCGGTTGAGAGGGCTAACAAAATTTTTCTTCTTGAAAGATCATGAAACAAGCAATTTTCTAGAAACTGACAGGTTCCACTAGTAACTCTCCTATCCATTCTACAACCCCATAGTCAGCATCCAAAAAAATCATCATGGAAAATTGTCCGGTCTTCGGATACCACAACCCATTCTAATGGTGCCCTTAAGATATCTAATAATGCGTATTACCGCAATTAATGGGACTTCTCTTAGGACACGATTGAAATCTAGCACATAGACAAACACTAAATATAATATGCAGTCTACTAGCCTTTAATATATATAAACTACCATCATGCTGCGATAGAGTTTGATATCTACATTTATACCTTGTTCATCCTTATCAAGTTTTGTTATGGTAGCCATGGGAGTTTTGCTCGTCTTAGCCACTCTAGTTTTGATGATGATTAACTCATGTAGTTATAGTTTACTAATAATCTTGTGATATTTAGTTTTCAGATATTTAACCAAGATATTAGTAGGTGATTAGCTTCAACAAAGGTGTTTTGGAGTTTTCACATGGCGATTCAAGAGCCCAGAAGCGTCAAGTTCATATCTAGCACTCGTTTGGAGTCAAGCTCGGTGGATCACGTTTGGATCGAGTCGACTTGGAGACGGCGCTCTATAAAGAAGACCTCGGTTTGTTTTAGAATAGTTAGTTTAGATCTATTGTTAAAGATTAGATAGTGTGGTATTCTCAAGTTCACAACACACATACGTTTCATGTTTTGGTTTTCCGGTTTGTTAGTTTAACCGATCTTGATTTTCATGAAGAATTGAATCAAAACAAGTTTACATGATTTAATGTATATTAGATTTGTTCTATATACATCTATGCTTCAACTATTTAAACAAAATTAGTTTGATAGTCTATTTCATGAGTTTGAGTTTTGGTATTTTAACAAAACGTATTTTTGGATTTTTTGTCAAAAACATTGATATATATATATATATATATATATATATATATATATATATATTATATATATATATATATATATATATATCTTTCATGTATATTGGATTCTATCCATATACAACATGCTTAAAGTTGTTTCAATATCATGTTTTTGTATTTGGATGAGTTTTGGAGAAAAACGATTTTTCGTTTCAAAAATCCAAGTTTTGGAAATACGGATTTTGGTTTTCGGCAAAATTTCTAAGTCACAAAAATGGTTCAAAATGTTTGCAACATGATTTGATTTTTACTCAACATGTTTGTATTTCAAAGATAATATAAGAACTTATTTTTGTGATTTTTAGAGATTTTATTGATTTATTTGATAATAAAAAACTAGTTTTAAGACCCTGAAATTTGCCTGCCAGGCCCTAGCGGTCGACCGGGGACGGCCGACCGGACCAGTGGCAGTCGACCGGACCAGTCGACCGACGTGCACAAGGACGTGCACGCAGGCCAGCTTGCTTGGCCGGTCGATCCGAGAGCGGTCGACCGACTGAAGTCAACGCACTCTCGGGTTGGCCCGGTCGACAGGGCGGCGTCGTCCAGCCAGAGAGCCGTTGCTCTCTGGTTCTGGGGGCGATCGACTGGCAGGCTCAACGGTCGATTTTTTGACCATTGGCCGGTCGACCGAAGGCCATCTGGGCCTTGTCAGCTGCCAACGGGCAAATTTTGTTTGTGCCTTTATATACCCCCATCTCTTGGCTGTTTTGTAAATTTTTTTTAGAGAGAAAAATTTACATCATCTCAAGTGTTTTATTACAATTTTCAAAAGAGTTTTAGAGCTTTAAAGATTTGATCTTTATTTTGTTTTAAAGGGGTTGAAAAATTCAAAGAAAAGAAAAGTCTTTGGGAATGAGTTTGATCTTCATTTTCAATTCTATCTAGAGTTTTTCCCTAGTGTTTTTCTTTGAGTTTTTGATTTTCAACAACTCTTTGTTTTTTCACACTTGAGCTATCTTGCTATCCTATCTATAGGATCTTTATCTTTGTGGGAAAATTGGTTTGTGGTTGAGATAGACTACCAAGTTGTAAACTTCCATCATTGTGATATCCCTCTAGTGAGAGGTGTTTGAGTTAGTATCTCTCTATTGTGAGGTAATTGTGGAAGTGGTGTTTGGGCTCCCTCTAGTGAGAGGTGGAGATTGTGTTTACTCCCTCTTGTGAAGGTGGAGATTGTGTTTAAACTCCCTCTTGTGAGAGTGGAGATTGTGTTGGAATCCCTCAAGTGTGAGGTGATTGTTTTGTGTTGGCTAAGTGCCTACCCCTCTTGTGTGAGATGGATTTTGTGTTGGTTGTGCCTTACTCTCTGTGAGAGGTTGTATTGGTTGAGAGAGGAGATTGTGTACTCCCGGTTATTGTATTGCCCCAAATCCTCAGTGAGGTTGCCTGTGTAGGGAGTCCTGTGTGGACAAGTTAGTGAAATCCTTCTGTGTGAAGGCGGGGACGTAGAGCTGGGTGCTCGAACCATATCCTTGTGTTTGCGTTTGATCCACTTTCTCTTTTCACTCTCTCTCTTATATTGTGCCTTGCATTGATTCATATTGTCATATCACACTTATATGCTTGGTTGTGTTTGTTTGTGTGCCTTACTTGTGTTTAACCATGAGAGCTTCAAATAGCACCTCAACTCTTATTCAGAGGAATCAAGAGGAGTTAGTCCAGAGAGCCAACTTTCACTGGGAATTCGCTACACTCGTTGGTTACACTAAGTGTGTTGCAATTAAAGTTTTAATTTTTGCATTATTGTTTCATAGATTAGCCGTACACCTATTCACCCCCCCTCTAGGTGTACTTTCAATTGGTATCAGAGCCTACGCTCCTGATATTAGGTTTTAACCACCTAGAGTGTGATCTTAGTTTTGCTAATCTATCATTTGCATTTGCACACTTATATGTTTTAAACACACTCATGGATTACTTGACACCCTCCCATGTTTGTATGTTTCCAACATTGACATGTGGAAAATTTAGGATGAGTATGTACCAAAAAACCCTAGGCTTGCATGTTTTCCTTACCGCTACAAAGAAATCCTATCTTAGTAATAGAGCATATAGAGGCCAATGCACAAGCCTTGAGGCACTTAGAAGCACGCTTAATAAAGAATATCTTTATGATAGTTTCTAACTGTGATTCCGCCTTTGCAGTGTGGAACACATTGTCCTCCTCCAAGCTTCAAAGCGCAACCATTGTGGAGGATGAATCTAGTGGAGATCCGAGCAACATTGCTACATGGTCCAGGGAATGACTCCCTTGAGGTATACCCAAAAACTCATTAGATGGTGATGATGCTAGTTCTTCTTGTGATGATTATGTTAATCCAAATGCTTTGAATGAAGAACTATCTATTGTATGTGAAAAATTGTTAGAACAATATAATCTTTTGAAAAAGAATAGTTTTGAACTAAAAGAGAGAAATAAGGATTTGTGTTCAAAACTAATTTTGTTCTGCAAGAGAAAGTAGAGATTTCTAATAAAAGTGATTCATTTAAATCCAAACTTGACCTTGCCCTAAAAGAGAATGAAATTTTGAAAAAAATAAAATGATTGTGAAAATGTTTTGAAGAAAAATGAGGCTTTATCTTCAAAAGTTGATTTTGTTTTAAAAGAGAATGATCCTTGAAAACAAAATTGCTTTTATTTCAAAGGATTTGGATTTGGTTTCTAAGAAGACATTTCTTTGAAAAATGATTTAGATTCTCATGTTTGCCATGCTAGTGTAGCTTCACCATCTAGCTTACCTATTGTATGCACCTCTTCTTCTATAATTGAAAATGAGATTTGTTTGTTAAAGAGAAGTGTGGATTGTTTGTGGCTCTGTTTGAGCATTGTGGCATCCATGACACATTTGAATCATGAGCAGTTCGCTCATGCATGAACACATACACACGTTGGAATCTACTTTCGAAAAAAATTCATGTCATGCTACAACCACGGCATACTGCACATGCTACCTCAACCATTCAACACATAACACATAACACATTGTATGCTCATGTGTAACTTGTACACATTGTGGATGTAAGGGCCACGTTGCTAAATTTTGCTATGATAAGTTACTGATTCAAATTTAGCAACTAAATTTTTTTGGGTTAGGAAGGAGCTAACCCCTTGGACCAAAGAGTATGGGTACCAAATCCACACCTATGCTATTTGATGTAGGTGTGGGCTCTCGCATGATGTGAGAGCGATGGTGCCTTGAGGTGGATGCGTTCCGAGCTTAATGAGGATAATTTAGATGCATCACTTTCAAGGGGAGTTTGGTGGGAGGACCACCTTGGTTTGGAGACATAGAGAGTTGCCCTATCGGTTTTGGTAACGATCTCTAACTCCTCATTTATGTTTACATGCTTTTCATATTATTCATTTTTAGCATGTTTTGATATTTCTTGATTATTATGTTAAATGCCATGATAATTAGAATAGTGATATGCATGATTAGTATTTGAGACACCCATGTTTATATGGATCCATATTTAGTGTTCTTACCTTAGTTTAACTAATGTGTATATCATAGATCTATGCATGTGCATGTACAAAATGATCATATGGATGTTTTATGAGTCTTGTTTTAATTTCTATGCTTCATGTTTTGATTACTTGTTTGGATATTAGTTTTCATTAAAACTTGGATATATACTTGTCAACTAGTGAGCCACAAATAGTATTATTTATGTTTGTACTTTGAATACTCATTTGTACTTATTAGATGTGCTAGTATAGCCTAGTTTTGATGATTCATACATTTTGACTTGTATTCCCATTTTGTACATGTTTTTCATAGTTTATGTTTAACTTCATGTATATGTCTATTTTTTTTAAACTATTAGTTATATACATCCTTGATCCACTTGCCTTTATGCATATACTTTGTGGACTCGTTATGTTTGGATATGTATGTATACTCGAGTTTGTACAAGACATACATATGCCCTGAAGATTAAATTATGATTAGATTTTCTTGTGTTTCATGTTTTTAAGAAATTTCATATTGAGCTTAATTGCCTATTTTCATGACTATGCCTCTCACACAAAACTTGTATGCTCACATTATTTGGATGTTTTTCTCATGATTTTGTTTTCATGAGTCCTATATGAGCTTTATATCTTTTTTGAGTGTCAATTGTTGAGTGATTTTCATGTTTCATGAAATATATTTTTTTTTATTCCTTACATTGAAGGATTTCGTACTAGTTTTTCATATAACTAGTTCGTATTCTTCATTATGGTTAGAGTTTTCAACATGTTATAGTATTTCAACATTATTTTTGAAAACCCCTACCCGTCAAGGGCTGTTGGTTGGGCGACCATGCCTTGTATACTCATTATTGAAAATCTATTTAAAACATGTGCATGAATGGGTGGTAGGTAGTATGAGTTTATACACTTGATCTTATTGTGTTTTTCAATTGTTATTATTGTATCTTTTCAATTGATATCAATATTGACATTCTTTTTGTATACTCATCATATATATGTTTTTATATAGTATGTTTAAACTTCAAAAGTATCAATTTCGATTGGTATTTAATTTTTCATACATATATATACTTTGAGCACAATTTTTGTATTATCTAAGCTTGATTTTTTAATGACTATTATATTTCAATTGATTATTTTCAATAGATATCTTATACAAGCTTATGCATCATTTTATTTGGTATTTCATAAAGAGGAAGAAAATTCTTATGTCACCTTTCAATTGGTTTTGTTTACCTTTGGTATTCTACTCCCACACTTTATGATGAAAAATGATTGAAAAATTTATATTGATTTTAATTTGGTATCATACGCTTCTAATGAAAAATTCTTCAATTGGTTTATATTTTTCAAATTGGTTCAAAAGTGTAAAATATTTTCAATTAGTACTAATTTTTTTTATAATTGGGTATCAAGATTATCTATATGTTAACATCTTTCAATTGATATCAAATATATTTGTTTGGTTTCTTCAAAAAGTTTTATGTACGTTCAATTGGTACTTTCAATTGGTTTTCAATGCCTTATTTACTTTCAATCAGTATCCTTCAAAAAAATTTTGGTTGATTTACCTATTTGTTTATTTTCCATTAGTATCATAATGTTTTGATTTCACACCTTGAGTATTTTTGTTTCGGACAAAAAGGGGAAGAATATGTTTTATTGTTTTTCTTTCACCCTTTTTGATGATTGACACAAAAGGGAGAGAAGTATTTGAGTTTATATGCATGTTTCAAAGTTTGCTTGTTTCATATTGATATCAAGAGAGTTTATTTTATATTTTGTTGATATTGGTATCAAAGAGTAGGATATTAGTATCAAGAACATAGTTTGTTGTTTTATTGAAATCAGAACCTTTATTAAAATTTTTATTGTTGGTATCAAAAGCTTTTATTGATTTATCTTTCAATTAGTATCAAGAGCTTTTATTAAAAGTTTTATTATTGGTATCAGAAACTTTTATTGATTAGCTTTCAAATGAATTTTTATGATATCAAAGCGCATTATTTAAAGAACATGTTTATTTTAAGTTTATATTTTCAATGGTATTTAAGACATGTTTATGTTAAAAAGAAGGAGAAATAATTTATTTTAAATTTGGTATCAAAACATGTTCATTTCATTATTTTATGCATGTTTATGCATATTCATGTTTATCATTCATCGCTATCTTATTGTTTTATTGTTTCTTGCTATGCATGAGTTAAGGGGAGAGCTTCCTTGAAGCTTAACTTTAATCCATGCATATATAACTCCATGAGTTTTGTCATCATCAAAAGGGGGAGATTGTTGCCCAGAGGCCTTCCACTCTAGTTTTGATGATGATTAACTCATGTAGTTATAGTTTACTTAATAATCTTGTGATATTTAGTTTCAGATATTTAACCAATATTAGTAGGTGATTAGCTTCAACAAAAGTGTTTTGGAGCTTTCACATGTGATTCAAGAGCCCGAGCGTCAAGTTCATATCTAGCACTCGTTTGGAGTCAAGCTCGGTGGATCACGTTGGATCGAGTCGACTTGAGACGGTGCTCTACAAGAAAACCTCGGTTTGTTTTAGATAGTTAGTTTAGATCCATTATAAAGATTAGATCGTGTGGTATGCTCAGTTCACAAACACACACACGTTTTCATGTTTTGGTTTTCGGTTTGTTGGTTTAACCGATCTGATTTTCATGAATAAAATTGAATCAAAACAAGTTTACATGTTTAATAATGTATATTAGTATTGGTTCTATATACATCTATGCTTCAACTATTTAAACAAACTTAGTTTGATAGTCTATTTCATGAGTTTTGGAGTTTTAGTATTTTAAAGAACGTATTTTTGGATTTATGTTCAAAAACATTGATATATATATCTTTCATGTATATTAGATTCTATTCATATACAACATGCTTAAAAGTTGTTTCAATATCATGTTTTTGTATTTGGATGAGTTTTGGAGAAAACGATTTTTCGTTTCAAAAATCCAAGTTTTGGAAAATACGGATTTTGGTTTTCGCAAAATTTCTAAGTCAAAAAATGGTTCAAAATGTTTGCAACATGATTTGATTTTATTCAAACATGTTTGTATTTCAAAGATAATATATAAGAACTTATTTTTTTGGATTTTTAGAGATTTTAGGGGATTTATTTGATAATAAAAAGACTAGTTTTTAAGACCCTGAAATTTGCCTACCAGGCCCTGGCGGTCGACTGGGGCGGTCGACCGGACCAGTGTCGGTCGACCGATCGGTCGTCCAACGTGCACAAGTAATTGCACGCAGGCCAGCTTGCTTGGCCGGTCGACCGAAGTCCAACCCACTCTCGGGTTGCCCGGTCGACCGGGGCGGTCGACCGGCCAGAGAGCCGTTGCTCTCTGGTTTTGGGCGCGGTCGACCGGCAGGCTCGACGGTTGGTTTTTTTTACCGTTGGCCGGTCGACCGGAAGGCCAATCTGGGCCTTGTCAGCTGCTACAGGGGTAGATTTTGTTTGGGCAATTATATACCCCATCTCTTGGCTATTTTGTAAAGGATTTTTAGAGAGCAAAATTTACATCATCTCAAGTGTTTTATTACAAGTTTCAAAAGAGTTTTAGAGCTTTAAAGATTTGATCTTTATTTTTTTAAAAGGGGTTGGAAAATTCAAAGAAAAGAAAAGTCTTTGGGAATTGGTTTGATCTTCATTTTCAATTCTATCTAGAGTTTTTCCCTAGTGTTTTTCTTTGAGTTTTTGATTTCCAAACTCTTTGTTTTCCACACTTGAGCTATCTTGCTATCCTATCTATAGGATCTTTATCTTTGTGGGAAATTGGTTTGTGGTTGAGATAGACCACCAAGTTGTAAACTTTCATCATTGTGATATCCCTCTAGTGAGAGGTGATTGAGTTGGTATCCCTCTATTGTGAGGTGATTGTGGAAGTGGTGTTTGGCTCCCTCTAGTGAGAGGTGGAGATTGTGTTTAACTCCCTCTTGTGAGAGGTGGAGATTGTGTTGGAATCCCTCAAGTGTGAGGTGATTGTTTTGTGTTGGCTAAGTGCCTACTCCTCTTGTGTGAGGTGGATTTTGTGTTGGTTGTGCCTTGCCTCTGTGAGAGGTTGTATTGGTTGAGAGAGGAGTTGTATACTCCCGGTTATTGTATTGCCCCAAATCTTCAGTGGAGGTTCCCTGTGTGGAAGTCCTGTGTGGACAAGTTAGTGAAAATCCTTCTGTGTGAAGGCGGGGACGTAGAGCTGGATGCTCGAAACATATCCTTGTGTTTGCGTTTGATCCACTTTCTCTAACTCTCTCTCTTATATTGTGCCTTGCATTGATTCATATTGTCATATCATACTTATATACTTGGTTGTGTTTGTTTGTGTGCCTCATTTGTGTTTAACCACGAGAGCTTCATATAGCACCTCAACTCTTATTCAGAGGAATCAAGAGGAATTAGTCCAGAGCCCTTCACCAGGAATTCGGCTACACTCGTTGGTTACACTAAGTGTGTTGCAATTAAAGTTTTAATTTCTGCATTATTGTTCATAGATTAGCCGTACACCTATTCACCCCCCCTCTAGGTGTACTTTCAGTTCCTTCGTGTACTTGGCTTGATTTATAAAAATCCCATCACTCCTTTTCTTGAATTGAGGTCCAAGGAAGTAGTTAAGTTCGCCCATCATAGACATCTCAAATTCCTCCTTCATACATAATTCAAAATCTTTTCAAAGTTTTTCATTAGTAGATCCAAATATAATATCATCAAAATATATTTGAACAATAAGAATATCATTTTCAACATGTTTAGTAAACAAAGTGGTATCTATTGTTCCTTTAGCAAAACCATTAGAAATAAGAAATGATGAAAGTCTTTCATACCAAGCTCTAGGAGCTTGTTTTAAACCATATAAAGCTTTATCTAGTTTGAAAACAAAATCTGGATGTGTAGGATCAACAAACCGGGGGGTTGTTCAACATACACCTCCTCTTCAATAAACCCATTTAAAAATGCACTTTTGACATTCATTTGAAAAGTTTGAAATCTTTATAGGAAGCAAAAGCAAGTGTTATCCGTATGGCTTCAAGCCGTGCTACGAGTGCAAAGTTTCCTCAAAATCGATACCTTCGATTGGGTGTAACCTTGGGCCACTAACCTAGCTTTATTCCTAATAACATATTCGACTTATCCAACTTGTTCCTAAAAATCCATTTAGTGCCAATTGTTGGTCTATCATGGGGTCTAGGGATAATATGTCAAACTTGGTTGCGCTCAAATTGATTGAGCTCTTCTTGCATAGCAAGCAACCAATATGAGTCGCCCTCGGCTTCGAGGATGTTCTTTGGTTCAAAATGAGAAATAAAATCATAATGGCCACAAAGATCGTGGAGCTTGGAACGAGTAGTTACCCCTTTGATATATCACCTATAATGAGATCCTTAGGATGATGTGGAGTGAATCTCCAATCCTTTGGAAGTGGTTGTAGTGGCTCTACTTCAACTTCCTGAACTTCACTTTACACATCAATTTTTGGCTTGTCTTCTTGTATAGGTGAGTCCTTCAAGGTTATTCTCTCCATGTCTTCACCAAAGGAATCTATTTGTACAACATTCTCAACAAAAATATTAGATTCCTCAAACTTTACATATATATATTCTTCAATAGTCATTGTAGATTTATTGAAGACTCTATAGGCTTTACTAGTGTTAGAGTAAACAAAAATAGCTTCAAAAGATTTTGCATCAAACTTACCTAAATTAACTTTAGTATTTAAAACAAAACATTTACAACCAAAAACTTTGAAATAATAAACATTTGGTTTTCTTGAATAGTAAATTTCGAAAGAAGTTTTAGAATTATTTTTGCAAAAGAAAACCCTATTTGATATCTAACAAGATGTGTTTACGGCCTCGGCCCATAGGTACTGAAGGAGACCGTATTCATTTATCATAGTCCTAGCCATTTCTTGTAGTGTTTGATTTTTTCTCTCAACTGCTAAATTTTGTTGTGGAGTTCTAGGACAAGATAATTCATGTTTAATTCCATGTTCTTCGCAGTAAGTGACAAAGGATTGGCTATTGAATTCACCACCTCTATCACTCCTTATTCGTAAAATTGAAGAATCTTTTTCCTTTATAACTCTTTTTCTAAACATTTGAAAATGTGAAAAGCTTGATTTTTATGTTCTAAAAAGAAAACCCAAGTAAAATGAGAAAATCATCAACCAACACAAAAGCAAAACGATTCCCACTTAGAATTTTGGTTTTAGTAAGACCAAATAAATTCATATGAATTAACTCCAAGGGTCGTGATGTCGTGATATCCTTGATGGATTTGAAAGAGGACTTGGTTTGTTTCTCAAGTTGGCATGCATCGCAAATGCGGTCCTTTTCAAATTTCAAACAAGGAATTCATTTCACCGCTTCCTTGTTGTTTATTCTAGATAGATGGCCAAAAGAAATATGGCCTAGTCTCCTATGTCACAACCAAGAGTCATCATTGAAGGGATTCAAACATGTGGCATTGCATTGCATATTAGACATATCAATCATGTATACATTATTTTCATGAAATTCGGAAAGTATATATGCATTAGTTTGTCTATCAAATACATTACAAACTAAGTCATCAAAAATCACATTAAAATCTTTTTCACAAAGTTGACTAACACTCAAGAGATTATGTTTAAGCCATCAACTAAAGCAACATTCTCAATCATAGGAGATGAACCAAGTTTAATGTTACCTATACCAACAATCTTTCCTTTGGAGACATCTCCGAAGGTGATGGTGCCACTTTCATGGTATCTTGATAGGGTTGCAAAGTTGTTGATGTCCCATGTCATGTGCCTTGAATAACCACTATCAAGATACCACCGCTCCCTACATCTTTAAGCTTTGGAGTGTACCTACATCATGTAACATATTGGTTGACTTTGGTACCCAAATTTTCTTCGGTCCTTTAATGTTAGCATTACGAACCCAAACATGATTATTTGAGGCATTTATTTTATCAAAACAAAATTTAGCCAAGTGACCCTTTTGGTTACAATAAGTGCATGCATAAATTTATCATACATGAATGCATGATGAGTGTGTGGAGTGTGAACATGTTTGGTTTGTGTGGTGTGTTTAGCATGATGTGGGTGCAAATGTTAAGACTTATGAGTATGAGTGTGTGTAGCATGAGTTTGTTTCTTTGGGATATGTTTCTCAGGAAACAAAGCCTCTAATCTAGATTTGTCAAATTCACAATTCTTTAAAACTTCTCCTAAAGAGTTAATTTTATTCTTTAGTATATAAATTTCATCTTTATCTATTTGTGGAAATTTAGCTTTACAAGAAATCTTATAAGCATTAAAATCTTTTGAGTAGAAGTGAGAGTTGAAAACAAATCATCCTTTTCTTTTGTGAGTATGAAAATTTTGTGGTTAAAAGTTTCATTTTCCTTTTTCATTTTTAAATATTTCTTTTTAAGAAAATCATAATTATGAGATAATTCTTTAAAAGCTTCTCCTAATTCATCCATAGATAATTTACAATCGTCAATAGATGATTCAGGGTTATCTTAGTTGTGTTATCATTTGCCATGAAACACATGTGGGCCGTGTCAACTTCTTCATCGGATTCACTCTCCGAATCCCATGTAGCCTTTAAAGCCTTCTTCTTGTATGGCTTCTTGGAGGTGGAGGGTTTGCTCTTATTTTTCGGACACTCCACAATGATGTGCCCCAGCTTCCGGCAATTGAAACAAATGATCTTCTTTTTTTCCTTTTCTTACCATCTTCTTCTATTTTGAAATTTTGCTTTCTTATACATTCTTCGAACATTCTTCACAAGACGAGAGAGATCTTCATCATCCTCTTCTTCATCATCTTCGTCGGAGTAGGTGGAAGAGCTTTTAAAGCGATTGCTTTCTTCTTCAGAGGAGCCATCTCTTCTCTAGTCTTTCTTTCCATCTCATGGGTCTTAAGGTTCCGAATAAGACCAATGAGCTTCATTTCCTCTTTATTGTTGAGCTCCTTCAAGGTTGTAGCTTTGACTTCCCAAGATGGTGGAAGTGCACGAATGATTTTCCTTACCTTTTGATCGTTGTCAATGCCGTCACCTAAAGAAGCAAGACCATTAGTTATTTTTGTAAATTTTGTAACCATATCATCAATGGACTCATTTTCTTGTATGGTAAAGTTTTCATATTGGGAATGTAAGAGGTCAATTTTTACCCTCTTTACTTGTGATGTTCCCTCATAAGTGACTAAAAGGTGAGTCCAAATCTCATATGCGGATTTGCAGTGTATGACTCTAGCAATGTCATCATCATTAAGAGCTTGAAGTAAGATATAGTGTGCCATAGCATTAGCGTCAAACTCTTTCGTAGCAATATCGGACCAAGTGTCCTCATCGCTAAGGGGTGCGCTAAAGGGTTTAGTCACCGCCTGTGCAACCCGGCTTCTAAAGGATTGCAAAAAACATGGTCATCTTAACCTTCCATATGGGAAAGTTAAGGCCATCAAACTTGGTGGGGCTTAATACCTTCGGCCTTCTTTACTAAAGTATATGAGGATGAAATATGAAAAAGATAATTAGCAATTAAGGATCTCTCTAAGGTTGTTAAATCAAGAAAACTAGAGACCAAAGCTCTAATACCAATGAAAAACACCTAGAGGGGGGGTGAATAGGTGTTATGCTAATCAAATGCACTTTTAAAAACTAGTTAAGATGTATGATGCAAGCGGTCACTCAAAACAAGAAATTGAAGCCGAATTTCCGGTGAAGGGCTCTAGAACTTCTCCTCTTTGATTACTCTAGATGATGAGTTGAGGTGCTTAATTGCTTCCTTGTTGATATGAGTATAGACCGAAAATGCAAGAAGATGAAATGAATGCAATATTGAAAACAATACAAATTGTATCACAAGTATGAGAATGTAAAGCAACAAAGAGCAAGAAGAAATCAATCGCAAACACAAGAGAATTTGTTTTGAGATTTGAAACACTGCTCTACGTCCCGTCTTCATCACTATAAAGGATTTCCACTAAATCTACAGAGAGAACTTCCACACAGGAACCTTACACCCAAGGGATTACAATTGGTCTACTCAAGACCGAAGTACCCAACTCCAACAATACTATCCTCCACACAAGAGGAACCACAACTCAATGGAATACAAGTCACTTGGTGATCTAGGAAGACCACAAACACTCTCTTACAACTTCTTATAGAGTGGAGTATGATTTTAGGCTCAAGAAGTAAAGTGAGAGAAAAATTTCAGTTGTAAAGATTTAGAAGACTTGAAAAACTAACTGAAAAATTTTCCAATAGAAAGAACTTTGAAAATAAAAAGCTATAAACACTTCTCTCTTGAAAACACTTGAAGCTTGGATATTTCTTGTGGAAAACCAAAGACCAATGACCTCTATTTATAGGCAAAGAATAAATACCATTCATAAGTGATACTAGGTTATTAGGGGTGAGTTTAACCACTTGGAAATAAGAAATAGCCATTAGAACCCATAAAAAATAAAACAGATCCAAAATAGAGCCATTGGTGCCAGTCTGGACGTCTGTCGGTCGACCGGCATGCCACTTGACAAATAGCCGTTGGCTCCGGTCGACCGTAGGGTAATTTAAAAAGAGAATTTTGAACTGCCGGTCGACTGGCACAAACTGAGAGCAAGTGTCATGAGTCGGTCGACCGATCGGTCAACCACAGGGGTTGACGGTCGACCGACCTGGTCGACAAACGTGGACAGCGTGCACGCCCACGGCCAAAAGGCCCGGTCGACCGGCCGATCGACCGTGTTGGCCTGAAACAGCTACGGTCGACCGCCCGATCGACTGTTATGGCCTGAAATAGAATTTAAACAGATTTTTGAACTTGGAAAAATATTTTAAAATATTTTGCATTAGTTTAAGGGTTAAGTAGTATAGTGTAGGAGATAAAATACATGTTCTAAACTTGATGTAAAAATTTGAAAAATTATGAAACATGTATATTAACCAATCATGCAACAAAACCAATACTACCAAAAACTTGTATTTTGAAAAAGTGTATTTTTGTGTGTGTAACTAATTGAGCACATCATATCTTTACTCTTTAACATACTAAAATCTTACAAGGGTCTAGGTGACTACAAGATCTTCAATCGGGTTTTTCTATTTGCATCGTTGAGTTACTTGAGTTCTTGATCATTTATTTGAGTCATCTTGAGTCAACGCCACCTTCCTTTAGGGGAAGAAACTTCTTGAATCCTTAGAACCCTGAAATAATTTTAAACACTTAAACTTGATTAGTACAAATAACTATATATGTTTTGTGATCATCAAAACTCTAAAACTGGGTGATTATAATCTTGGGCCAATAAAAGCCACAAGCAAAGAAAGATTACAATCTTGGTGATCTCAAAGACCACAAACAACCTTGGTGATCTCAATAGACCACAAACCAATTTTCTCACAAAAACAAGATCTTATAGATAGGATAGAGATGATAGCTCAAGCGTGAGAAAATAAGGTGTTTGAAAAATAAATCACAAAGAAAAACACTTGGGAAATACTAGAATGAAATAGAAATGAAGATCAAAACAATTTTCCTAAAGGCTCTCTTTTTCCTTGATTTTTTCAACCCTTGAAAACAAAATAAAGATAAATCTTTATAGCCCAAGAACTCTTTAAAACTTGCTGCTAAAGTACTTGTAAGGATGATAATTTTTGCTCTCTAAAAACTTGTTAAAATCAGCTCAAGAGAAGGCATATATATAGCCTCTCAAAAAATTTGCCCGTTGGCAGTCTGGAAAGGTCAAAAATGACCTTCCGGTCGACCGACGCCATGGTCATATTTCTGACCATTGTGCATCCGGTCGACCGCCCGGTCGACGGCCAACACCCGAGAGTTGGGTGCTTTCAATCGGTTGACCGTGCGGTCGACCGGCCGTTTAGGCTGGCCATGTGCACGTGTCTCGTGCACATCGGTCGACCGGTCCGGTCAACCGACCACTGGTCCGGTCGACCGTCCGGTCGACCGCCAATGAATCTGGCAGAAATTCTAGGACTTGAAACTTAGGTTATTTATTACCAATTAAATCCCATAAAATCACATTATTCCACAAAAATAAGTTCTTATATGATATTTGAATACCAAACATGTGTGATCAAAAATCAACACATATTACAAACTATTTGAACCATTTTTGTGATATGAAAATTAGGCTTAAACACAAAATCCGTATTTTTCAAAACTTGAATTTTGAAATGAAAAATCATTTTCTCCAAAACTTGTATAAATACAAAAACATGATATTGAAACAATTTGAAGCATATTATACGTGGATAGAATCTAATATACATATAAGATGGATATCTAAATTTTTGATATGAAATCCAAAACCGGTTAAACCAAAAATCAATAAACTTTAAACTTGTGTGTGTATGTGAACTTGAGCATATCAATACTATCTATCTTTACACAAGATCTAAACACAAACTGAAGTCTTCTTGTAGAACTCCTTCTCCAAGTCGACTCGATCCAAGCACGATCTAACGAGAATGACTCAACCAAGTGCAAGATGTGATCTTGATGCGCGAGCTATTGAATCAACACGTGTTAGCTCTCAAAACTCCTTTGTTGAAGCTAAACACCTACTAATATCTTGGTCAACAACTGAAAATACAAGATTATTAGTAAATTATAACTACATAAGTTAATATCATCAAAACTAAAGTGATGGGCCTTTGGGCCAACAATAGCTGACAGGGGGTGATATCAGACGGGTGACAAGAGACAGCATGGTAAATGATAGTACATTAGTGAAATCATGTCAAGCGATATAGGAAAACAGTACCAATATAAGAGATTGGTACGAATATCGAAAAACATGCAGTCTTAGAAAAATAGTATAAATAAGGTTTTAAACTTTTCACAACCATAAAAGAAGAATGGATAAACTGGTAAGCAGGTAATTAGCTAGAAAGCGAACATCCAAGTAGGGCTAAGGAAGCTGGAGGCACGAACAACAAATAATGTTTAATCACTAGAGCGCTTGACGGAGCTACTAAAATGAATCGGCTTAAAAGGTGAGTCTAAAATCCATAAGAGTTTTGCCTAGATGAATATAGTGATAAAGCGCTGAGAGCTAAGTATACCAAACTAGTCGGAGCATATGAGACCTAACAGTCTAAGGGCACTTCTATTTCAGTAAGTGGGCGAGAGCCCGAAGGCTAGAGTACGCCCGGGGTCTAAGCGCACTCTCGATAGCTACCACGAAACACATAAAGGTACAAGGCCTAAACCAGTTAAGTAGCTAGCCCGGGAGTGGCCAGAACCCAGAGTTGGTACAATGGTACCTGCATGAGATGTTAGTACCACACAATCATACATAAAAACAGGCAGTAGCTAGTCCATCCATATAGTGTGTGAGGCCCGAAGGCTGGGTGTAAGCCCATAAGGGCTGAAGTAAGCCTGGATCTAAGCGCGCTCTCGGCAGCTACTACGAAACTCATAAGGGTGCAAGACCAAGGCCAATTTGGTAACCATTCCGGGAGTGGGCAGAAGCCCCAAAGGCTATACATGGGTACCTGCGTAGTTAGTACCAATATGTGCACAAATATCATATCGTTTACATTATTACATGCATTCAAACACAGGATACAACACATGATACTGATACACGCATACAACCCGGTACAAATCACAGGACCACATACACAAACTGTAACCCTCGGTTCCAGTCACCAGTATTTCCTACTGGTGGTTGATATGGTATAAATACCTGTTCTGGTGGTCTAAACTAAGTCTACTTTAACTCTAATAAATTTTTTAATATTTCAGATTTTTCTTGATTTTTTTCAAAAATTTTCCAAATTATTTGAAGATTCTCCAAATTCGTGACCCACTATGTCTCTATACGATGCCGGATTTTTAATTTGCAATTAGGGATGAATTTCATGAATCTGTTTCTCAGTAATATTTAATTAATATTTGCCATTTTTAAGATTTTTTAGAAATTTTTCAAATTAAATAGGAATTTAATTAAGAAAAGGCAAAAATAAAAATAAAATAAAAATAAAAAAATATTAGAAAAATAAATGATTAGACTAAGAAGGTATACGTATTATGAGTATAAAAATGTATTTTATGTACCCCTTTCTTGTCTCCGCTATAGCATAAGGCTATACCGAGTCGATTCTCAGGGAGAGCTAGCGATGGAAGCGTTACGAATCGTAGTGAAGAAATGTAAACGAGAAATTCTTCTATGCTAATAAAATTAATGAATCAAATGAAAAAGAAACTAAAGAAAGGATGGATATGTTCATGATGGAAATAGTCGGAAAAGAAATCAAGATTGGGATTTGGTATTCACAAGAAAAGGAAAGAAGACTTGTAAAAGAATAGATGGAAGAAAACCATGACTAGCTTACCTTGCTAACTTGCCAAGACTTACTAGACTCCTTGATAGCGAATGCGTGCCTCATGTTGTCACTCCATCGGCGTGGGATTCGTCTTGCGTGTTGACCTAATTACTTTCTCACTTGAATGACGGGAGGTTTTACCCATCAGAGAAGAGAAGATCATCCAACTTGCAAGATGAAATAAAGCAATCACCCATGAGTTAGTGAAGATGGCAAGGCTAGTGGTTAGCTAGTACATGGTAGGAAAATTAGCTACAAGCCATAAGAAAAGTAAAGCTAAGCATGAATAAATTGCAAGAAATTAAAGAAAGCAATAAAGAAAGCACATAAAGAAAGCAAGTAAAGTAGAACCAAGCTCAAGTAGAGGAAGGAGAATGGATCAATCCTTGCATAGCTTCAAGTTGTCACCTTGATTACACAAGCTCTCTCTCTCACAATCTCTCTCTTTTACAATGAATTCTAGGGAAGAAGAAGAGGGATCTAAAGAACAAAACCTAGAGAAAAACTAAATAAAATTACAACATACTAACTATTCTCCTCTCTTCTCCATTCAGTTTTTGTACGCAGGTCCAAGTCCAGTATTTATAGCATGGGAGAGAACCTTCGAGAGCCAAGTTTGTTGGCGCAAAATCCGAGGTCATAACGACCTAGGATTGCCGCGGATCTGCCGCGGATCGCGGCTTGATCCTGGCCGTTGAGCCAGATCTTTCTGTTGAAGATTAGTTGAGAGTTTGTTATCCACGTGGTATATCTGGAATCTTCGTTTGTTGCGCGGATTTCTCTGGATCTGGGATTCAAATCTTTGGCTTATCTTTAATCTTTGATTAATCACTTATTATTGCTAATTAAGGTGATTAATGGCTTTCTCTCCTTTAGAGTGTGTACCTGCAAATATATAGAGAAGAGGATTAAAAATCATATATTTATTTGTAATATGCATGGTATGGAAGTGGTATAATATGCAAATATGTGTCACAATCAATAAACCCTATAATAATTCTTCCAAGTTTCGAACCCTGCCGTCCTTATTCAAACCCGCAAGCTCCCACCACGAAGCCACATTGGGTGTGCTTTAAAGGCCAAAGCCTATTTATTTAACCTCCCTTTAACTCCCCCATCTTCTCCAACTTCCCCCACTCTCTCTAACTTCTCCCATACTTTCTCCCCCTCATTCCCACAGATCCAAACTGAACCCACTACTCCTTCCATGTAGGCTAACTCTCAGGTGTGGCTTTGGGGTGTATGTGGTGCCTATAAAAGGGATATCTCACCATCTCAAGTCACTTGCAAAATCTAAACTCCTCTCCCTTTTTCACTACACACACACACTCTCTCTCTCTCTTTCTTTTCTCCCAAACTTAGCAAGATTCTGAAGTGCTAGACAAGAAGAAAAAGATTCAGGCTGAAGGGAAGCGTTCTAGGTATTTTATTTTGCATTTTCGTAGAATTTAATTCGTCGTGGTATTTCATCGAACACATAGTACGCATTAAATGTTAGCTGTAATTTCACCATGTAAAATGTGTGCTAAAATCACATTAAAATTTTATATAACACCTAAGATGTGCCTTGTATTTATCATAATTTTTTAAGATTTTATCGATTTTATTTTGAAAAAAAAGAAAACTGTGCTGTGCTGTGCACTGTGTTGTGCACTGTGTACAACACAGTGCGGACCCGGACCTGGGCCAAGCCTAGTCGGGCCAGACCAGACCCGACTTGGTCTGTGCTGGGCACAGACCCAGTCCGGGTTTGTGTTTTAACAGACCCGGGTTTGGGTCTGTTTTCCCTTACTCGACCTAATTAAAAAAAGAAAATAAATAAATAAATAAAATATAATAAAATATGTAGAAAAATTATTGTAGCATTTTACTGTAGCAAACCCAGACCCAAACCCATTACTGTAGTAGACTCGTCACTGTAGTAGACAGACCCTTAAGCCCTTTTATTGATTTTTTTATTGATTTTTAGGTTTATTTTAATTCAGAAAATTTCAGAAAATTCACAAAAGTCACAAACTAAATTTGAGACTCTAAAATTGTTTTGAGTGTAATATTACTTAGAATAGCATGAAATTAAATATTCTTTGTAATTATTATTTAATGATCATTTATTTAAAAATTACCAATAAATTTCTAAATATCACAAAAAATATAAAATTCATAATTCAGTAAAATATAAATATTATACATCAATTTATTAGTTTATGCATATATTTTTTCATGAAATTATATTTTAAATAGTTGCTAAAAATTCAAAAATAAATTATTTGAAAATATTAACCAACCAAAATTATAATAAATAGTAAAAATTACTTCTTATTTAACATATCACTGAATAATAACATGTCAAGTCTCTAATTAATTCACGTAATATTTTTCGCGAATTTTACCCAGAACTGGTTGCAGTACGGGAATTCATATTCTAACGACATCAGGTAAGTACACATACTCTCTCTCCTCTGTGTTCTTTTGTTAATATATAAATTCCTTTCCGACCCCATATCCTTCCCTGATCACGTGTATTGAAGACATGCATGCATAGGATGTTGCTACATAAATGATTATTCAAGTATAACTATAAATTAGTAAATATTGTACAAGTAAGTTGATGTCATCCTATGTCATGATTACTATTTTATGGTTATGTCTACATCCTAATACACTGGCATCACTTATACTATTATGTCTTTGTCACTCGATGTTGCCATCGTGTTATATTTTCTTAAAATTTTGATATGTATTGTAATCACTATTTAACAATGATACTTTTGATTCTAATCCCTAATCATGTCACACTGAGTCACACATTATCTTGCACTTACACTGATTAATAAAATCAACCAAGCCGGGTTTCTGGGGAAGACTATAGCAGGGGAAATCCAGGGAGGTGTGCTTAGCAGGGCGACCCCTTGTGGGTTTGGATGCCACACGTGATCTTGTTTTTTATGCGCGCTCCTGTTATTACATGTTACATGATATCTGAGTACAGTGAACTATTTCTCCCTGCTATCAGGATCCACTAACGCTTCACTTGTTTGATATGTAGTTGTCCTGTGGGATGGGGCATAGGATGGCTGCATTAGTTAGGATAATAAAATATACTAGACTTAGAATTATCATTTGTGATATGGATAATCTTGACTACATGATGTTTCTAAACTTATCATATTGTTCTTAACTTATGATCTTGTGATCTTGTGACCTGATGATTATGATATATGACATTACTCGTCCAGGGTGCTCATCCTCATTTATACATGTCATAGTATACAAACATGACCTTATTTCACACGATCTAGTGTTCTGCTACTCTTGCTGGTATCTTATCTGTCAGTTTATATTACCGTCAGATTTATTATTCATTCATTCCAGTGCTCTACTTATATTGCCCTTTACTTTTACATTTCCATATTATTGTTTCCTCTTCTCGTGTGTACACTTGCTGGTACGCTCCTTAATGTTTCAGCATTAGAGCTTGAGGAGACTGACAAGCCCCTGTTCGAAAGAACCCAGGAAGACTACCAGGCATGAGTCTGAGTTGAGTTCTTGTCTTATGTATTTTGGCATTTTGTCTTGTTATGATGTCCCGATGCCAAAATTGTATCTTCTTTTATTTCTTCTTTGTTATGTTTCTAATCTTGTATCCAGACAAAGACTATTGTAGATGTAAATCTTTTATATGAAAATGAAACATCTGGTTTCTTTGTACATATATGCGAGAATTTGGCTCCATTACTATAGCGTAAGGTATTCACGAAGAGATTCCCTCTTCGTGAGTATTTGCTGGCCATCGTCACCTACCCGTATTTTGTATTTTGCGAAGCGGGGCGTGACACAAACACATCACAAACCTAAACACAATATAAGCTCGACGATGCAAGGAAAAACACTCGCCTAAAACACAAATCCGAAACTCCGCGTGCCCGATCTCTCGAGCGAGGAAATACCCGAAGCGATAGAAGAAGAGGGGATTTGGCCCCTTGGTGGCCGTCGGCCCTAGGGAGGTGCGCCACCCTAGGGAGGTCAAGGGGGTGGCCAGCCTAGGGAAGAGAGGAGAGGCAGAATGGAATAGGGTGGTGATGGTGTTGGTGTCTGTAGTGGGTGGTGTTGGAGGAGTTAGATTTTGAGGAAGGAATGAAAAGGAAGTTGAAGGAGGTGGATGACGGTGATGTTGGAGGTTGAAATAGGGGTGATGGAGGTGGTATTGTGGTGGTGAGAGTGGAGATGGTGGTTGATGATGATGGATGTTGGTGGTGGAGATGTTGAAGATGAAGAAGATGGGAGGAAGAGTGGAGAAAAAGGGGAGTCACCGGCCTAGGTGGCTCGCCGGAGGAGGAGTCGGCGCTGCTTTGGAGAGTAGGGGAGAGAGTGGGAAATAGAGAGGGAGAGATGGAACTGGAGGGTGGAGGAGAGAGAGGATGAGAAAAGAAAAATGATTAGAGAGAAAGAGATGGAGATTGAGTGAAAGAGAGGGAATTTGAGAGGGGAAGGAGGAGGAAGAAGGAGACGCTGCTGCGTGTGGCCAGGGGAGAAGAAAGAAAAGAAGGAGAAAAGGAAAAAGAAAGGAGAAAGGAAAAGGAAAAAAAAAAGGAAAAATAGGAGAATATAATTTTGGTGTGTGAGTGGTGGAGGAAAATAGGAAATAAAAGAAAAAGAAAAAAAAAGAAAAAAGAGGGAAAAAGGAGTGAATGAGAACAATTGTGAAGGAAAGAAAAAAAGAAATATATAGATAAAACTCCGGATCTGGGAAAATCCCAAAAACATAAAAAATGCTAGAAAATTGGACTAATTCAGAAAGGTCTCAAAAAATATCAAAAATAGTAATATTATTTTAAAGTACATTGTGAAATCAGATTCAGAAAGCCAATCTCATTTTCAAAATAAAAATCTTGAAATCAACTGTCGATACTGATCTACACCGATTCGGCCGGATTTTGATAAATTCTCAAAAACTCCCAGAGATGGAAAACATTATCCTGAGGAACAATATAAAATTAGTTTTCCAAAATTCTAACTAGTTTTCAAAATAAAAATACTGAAATCTTTGTAGATATCGGTTGACACTAAATCCAGTCAAACTTCGATAAATTCAAAAAAATCTCAGAAAAATTATTAAAGTGGAAAAAGTGATTCTAAGAGGCAATGTGAAAATGGAATCCAGAAATTTAACTCCGATTGTAAATAAAAATCTTGTAATCAGCCAGCGATACTAGTCGACAACAATTTTGAAGATTTTGTAAATTAATTCTAAAAAATTCCAGAAAATCATAAAAAAATCTAAAATATTGGAAAATAATGTTTGAAACTAAAATCAGTCAAATCATATTACTAGAGACCAAAGCGAGCAATACAATAGGATCGACTTCCTGGTTCAGACTAGGGCTGACTCTGAGTCCACGAATCCGGATCCAATGCAAAACAATCGCATAAATATTCATAAAACAAAAATAAATATGGGAAGTAAATAAAATAATACGATCAAAAAAATCTGAATATGTATCTAAGTACATATTCCGGGAACGGGGTGTTACAAGGTATGTTGAGCCTATGGCGGAAAGGTGAATTGGCCACTTGGGGCACTACTAGGCGGCAGGACACGTGACATGATCTCAATATGTGTCAGAAATTGACTTCTACAGATGCCCCTCACTTTTTCCTTTCCGAAATCTGCGATCGAAAAAGGGAGAAAAAGTAATCGATTCGATCCTTAGACTAGGGCCTGGTTGTCGCTTTGTAGTCATAGAAATGTAATCAGTGCTATCGACCTCTATCCATAACAGCCTGCATTGATGTAGGGGCGTTGTAACGTGCAAATCTTGCAGTTATGGAGATCCAAAAGATTCGCACCCATGATCACAATTAGGGCAGGTATTTATGCATCTTCATCAAGAAAAAGGCTAGTGTTTTCTATTGATGAGAAATGCGAGAAAACTTTACAAAAGTCGAAGAGAATTATAAGTGATAATGAAAAATTACAAGTATCTCTTCTTGAGATTTCTGAGAATGTGTGCCAGTGAAATTCTGGTCGGCGCCTGACCACTTTGTTCCATTGACAATGCGAGTGATTGAGTCTTTGGGACTTCTACTTTAGGAATTTTCTTCTCACCTGGTTTCGAAAATCCTTCGAAAGAGGAAGATCATGAGGGTATTCGCAACCTGAAAGAGAAATGAAATTCTAAGAAAGCTCGTTAGCTAAAGAGTAATCTGTTGGAAAATCTTCAGCCAAGCCAGTAAAAAGCTCAACCAAAAGAGTAGCCAAAATCCACAATCAAAAGCCAGCCCCAAGTCCCTCCTTGCAATGGGTTATTTATAGGCTCTGTGGGGTGTAACTGCTTTCCTAAAAATCAGCACAGTGATCCAGTCTAACTTCCACCTGAAGCTAGAATAGCTTCGCTGCGAAGCTAAATATAGCTTGAGCGAAGCTGAAAACCTGTATGTGAAGCTAATTAGCTAATTGGCTTGGGGTTGTTCCACCAATCTCATGATTTGCAACATTAAGTGAGGGATTTCCCTTGATCTACTCTAACAAATTAAAGAGTAAAAAGATCATGACAATTAACTGTCAAAGTGATATTTATCACATTAATTTTGTGCTGAGATTTTTAAATGGTCAAAAATGACCATAAAAGTTTGCAACGGAGCTAAGCTTCATGTGAAGCTTGAGAAATGAGCCCATAGCAGAGCAAAAGAGAGTTTACAATGAAGCTAAAAGATAGCTCTTTGATAAATGTAACGCCCCAGTTCCGAGGATACAGAGACGTTACTGCAACGTATATACGTAGGTCAAATATACCCTCATATATATGGACTAGACATTAGTACATGTAAGAATCAGAGTACAAAAGTACGTGGTGCTTTATACATTCTAACATATGAATACAATTACAAAGTTATCACAGGATGTGACACATATTACGAGAACATTACGTCACCTGATAGGAGCAAATGCGAGAATACAAAGAGATATACAATAATGAACAGTACAAAAGGAGACTCAGAGTCATAACAGGATAACTCTAGAGTCGAGCATGGGGGCTTAGAAGCTAATGATCCACGGTTCGTTGCGCTACTCTAATCTGTTGGCCCAAGGTTACAATCACCCGTCTTAGTGTGTTTTGATGATTACAAAACATATTAGTTATTAGTACTAATATTGTTTGTTGTTTAAGTGTGTTCAGGTTTTCTATCTTGCATAGGTGTTTTCTTCCCTAAAGGAAGGTGACTTGGACTCAAGATAACTCAAATTGAGCTCAAGATGCAAAATGAAGATCATGTGGAGATAGCCCTTCTTGAAGCCTTGAAGTCTTTTAGAATCATTGTAAGAATAGAATGTTAAAGTGTGAGTATATGATATTTGGCTCTAGGATACACACACACACATTTTTCCTTTACAAAACTCTACGTTTTAAAAATGTTTGTTTCTAAGTTTTATGCCTAAGTTTATATATACATGTATCCAAACTTATAACAAATTGAATATCTTGTTTAAAACATGTGTATAGACTATTTTTGCATAATACTTAGTTATAAGTATCTCAAAATATTTTCTCACAAAATTTCCAAGTCCTAAAATCAGCTTGTTTTCCTTATTTCAGGTGACCGGTCGACCGCCCGGTCGACCGGCGCCTGTGTCAGGACGTGCACGTTTGTGCACGTCTGTCGGTCGACCGGCCCGGTCGACCGACTGTAAGCAGGCCACTTTCGGTTTGTTTCGGTCGACCGCCGCCCGGTCGACCGGTATAAGGAAACTGTGTTTCCTCAAAGAGGTCGGTCGACCGGACGATCGACCGGAGCGCCAACGGCTCTTGCCAACTAGGCAAACGGTCGACCGGCCGGTCGACCGTTACGCCTGCAAGAGCCTAACGGCTCTTTCTCTTTGGGCAAGTCTGAAAAACTGTTTTCTTTTTCTTCTTTAACAGAGTTTTAGAGAGTTGTTGGAGGCCTTTTGCAGGTCAAATTAGGTGAAAAGAAAAGAGTTTTAACCTATTCTCTCCCTATAAATAGAGGGCAATAGGTCTTTGTTATTCACCAAGAAAAATCCTTGTTTTTCATTGTTTTCAAGAGAAAGAGAAAAATTGTTTCAAAGCTTTCATTTCCAACTCTTTTAAAGTTTGTTTTTCAGTTGTGTTTGATTGCCAATATCACTTTACAACTGAAGTTTCTCACCACACTTCATAGAGCCAAAAATCCATTACTCATACTATAGTGAAATTGTAAAAAAGAGTGAGAATTGTAAAAGTGTTTGAGAAAGAGTTTAGTGATCTTGTTGTGATCACTCTTGTTCTTGTGGAGACAACTCCTAGGTGGAGTTCTTTGTAAGTTGTGAAGCTAAGGGCTTGGGGTCTTCGGTAGACCAAACTTGTACGGCATCCTCGGTGGATAGTGGAAACCCTTCACGGAGGTGAAGGCGGGGACTAGAGCGGTGACTCGAACCTCGAAACAAATCAATTGTGTTTGCGATTGCCTTGCGTCATCTTGCTTTACTTTCTCTTGCTTTATATTGTCTTCAATTATTTGCTTGAGAACTAACCCTTTTCTTTGTGCAATCTTCTCTTGTTTATTTTACTTGTATTGTTGATTGTGTGTGTTTCATCATAGCATTTCATTCTTTACTTGTTCGATCATATCTCATACAACACGGTTGCATTGCGCACCTCTAACCCATTTAAGGGGAATTGGGAGGAAGGAGTTCAGAACCTCTCACGGGGTATTCGGCTCTTAGTCGTGTTTTGAGAGATCGTTGCATCACTCATTCAATTAAGTTTAAAAAGATCATTAGATTAGCAATTACACCTATTCACCCCCCCTCTAGGTGTATTTCAATTGGTATCAGAGCTTGGTTACTAGGCTTTTGGTAACAACCCTAGAAAGATCCTAATATTGCTAATCATTTCATTCATTTTCACTTAGTAAAGATGGCCGATGGTATTAAGACACCCCCTAAGTTTGATGGACTTAACTTTCCCATATGGAAGGTTAAGATGACCGTTTTCTTGCAATCTCTAGGTAGTCGAGTTGCAAAGGCCGTGACCAAACCCTTTAGTGCACCCCCCGGTGATGAATCCACTTGGTCCGAAATAGAGACCAAAGAATTTGATGCCAATGCTAGGGCTCACTATGCACTACTTCAAGCCCTTAATGATGATGACATAGCTAGAGTTATTCATTGCAAGTCCGCATATGAAATTTGGACACATTTACTAGTTACACATGAAGGGACCTCACAAGTGAAGAGGGCTAAGATTGACCTTCTTCGGTCCCAATATGAGAATTTTTGCATGCAAGAAAATGAAACCATAGATGATATGGTTACAAGATTTACAAAGATTACTAATGGACTTTCTTCTCTAGGTGATGCTATTGATAACGATCAAAGAGTAAGAAAGATCATCCGGGCTCTTCCTCCTTCATGGGAAGTAAAAGCAACAACCTTGAAGGAACTCAATGACAAGGAGGAGATGGAGCTAATTGGTCTCATTGGGAATCTCAAAATCCATGAGATGGAGAGGAAAGTGAGGGAGGACATGGCTCCTTCCAAGAAGAAGACTATAGCCTTCAAAAGCCAATCCACACACTCCGACGAAGACGATGAAGAAGAAGATGACGAAGAGTTCTCACTTCTTGTCAAAAATGTCCGGAGGATGTACAACAAGGCGAAATTCCAAGGTAGAAGGAGATGGCAAGGAGGCAAAGAAGAAAGAAAGATCATATGCTTCAATTGCCAAAGACCGGGACACATAGTGGCGGAGTGTCCGGATAAAGTGAAGCCCTCCACCTCAAAGAAGCCTCACAAGAAGAAGGCAATGAAAGCTACATGGGATTCCGAGAGCGAGTCCGAGGAGGAGATTGATACCGCCAACATGTGCTTCATGGCAAATGAAAGCACAAGCAAGGTAACCCCTTCCACTTCTCTAATGATGAACTTTCTATGGATGAGTTAGGAGAAGCTTTTGTAGAATTATCTCATAATTATGATTTCTTAAAGAAAAAATATTTAAAAATGAAAAAGGAAAATGAATCTCTTAGTCTTCAAGTTGTAAATCTTTTCTAAAGAAAAAAATGACTTGCATTCTACTTTGGTCTCCACTAAAAATGAATTTGATAAATATAAGACTTCTTGTAAAGGCAAGTCCCCATTTGTTGATGCTAATGAGATTACCATGCTTAAGGAAAGAATAGATTCTTTAGGTATTGTTTTGAAAAAGTGTAGTGAGTTTGATAAGAAGAAGATTGAGGCTATGTTCCCTAAGAAATAAGCCTCTAAGAAAAATGTTCATAATGCTCATGCTCATGTTCATACCACACAACCTTTACATCGTCGCAAACCCCAAAGCATGCTCACACTTCACACCTCATCATGCATTCATGTATGGAAGAGTGTTCTCATGTTCACATTGTGGGCGGAAAGGACACTTAGCCAATTTTGCTATGATAGACTAAGTGCATCCTTTCATAATGTTTGGGTTCGAAACACTAACTTTCAAGGACCCAAGAAAGTTTGGGTACCAAAGTCAACAACTTTGTTAAATGATATAGGTACCTTCCAAAGCCCAACGACGTAGAGGATTGTGGTATCTTGATAGTGGTTGCTCAAGGCACATGACTTGGGATATCAACAACTTTGCAACCCTATCAAGATACCATGAAGGTGGCACCGTCACCTTCAGAGATGACGGCAAGGGTAAAATCATCGGTATTGGTAATGTAAAACTTAGCAAATCCCCTTTAATTGAGAATGTAGTTTTAGTTGACGGCCTCAAGCATAATCTCTTGAGTGTTAGTCAATTATGTGATAAAGGTTTGATGTAGTCTTTGATAATGTTGTTTGTAAAGTAATTGATAGAATTTCTAATGCTTGTGTGTTTTCCGGTTTTCGTGAAAGTAATTTTATATGATAGATATGTTAAATATGTCTTGTAATATAACATGTTTAAAAGCCCTCGATGACGACTCTTGGTTGTGGCATAGAAGATTAGGCCACATTTCTTTTGACCACATATCTAGGCTTAACACAAAGGAAATGGTGAAAGGTATTCCTTGTTTGAATTTTGAAAAAGACCGAGTTTGTGACGCATGTCAATTTGGGAAAAACAAACTAAGTCTTCTTTCAAGTCAATTAAGGATATCATGACATCACGTCCTTTGGAGTTAATCCACATGAATTTATTTGGCCCTACACAAACCAAAAGTCTAAGTGGGAATAGATTTGCATTTGTTTTAGTTGATGATTTTTCACGTTTTACTTGGGTTTTCTTTCTTGAGCATAAAAATCAAGCATTTTCGTATTTCCAAACTTTTAAGAAAAGAGTTGAAAAAGAAAAAGATGTTTCGATTTTAAGAATAAGAAGTGATAGAGGAGGTGAATTCATTAACCAACCCTTACCACTTTTTGTGAAGAACATGGAATAAAGCATGAACTATCTTGTCCTAGAACTCCACAACAAAATGGAGTAGTTGAACGGAAAAAATCGAACTTTGCAAGAGATGGCTGGGACAATGCTTAGTGAATACGGTCTACCATATTATTTGTGGGCCGAGGCCGTTAATACATCATGCTACATATCAAATCGTGTTTTCTTGTGTAAAAATACTACAAAAACCTCTTTGAAATGTACTTTTCTAGAAAACCAAATGTTTCATATTTCAAGGTTTTGGATGCAAATGTTTTGTTTAAATACAAAAGATAATTTAGGAAAATTTGATCCTAAATCTTATGAGGCTATTTGTGGGTTATTCTAATACTAGTAAGGCTTATAGAGTCTTCAATAGGTCATCATTGACTATTGAGGAATCTATACATGTTAAGTTTGAGGAATCTAACTTGTTTGTTAAGAATGTTGTAGAAATAGATGCTTTGCATGAAGGCTTGGAGAAAGTGACCTTGGAGGATACACCTACTATGGGAGACAAGCCAAAGGATGATGAAGGAAGTGAAGCTAAAATACAAGAGGCTCAAGGAAATGAAATGAAGATCAAACAAATGGAGAAGAGCCCACTCAACAACTTCCAAAGGATTGGAGATACAATCCCACATCCCAAGGACCTCGTCATAGGTGATGTATCAAAAGGGGTAACAACTCGCTCTAAACTTCATGACTATTGTGGACATTATGCATTTATTTCTCATGTTGAACCAAGAACGTCCTCGAAGCCGAGGCCGATTCATATTGGTTGCTAGCTATGCAAGAGGAACTCAATCAATTTGAGCGCAACCAAGTTTGGCACCTTGTTCCTAGGCCCCACGATAGACCAACAATGGTACTAAGTGGATCTTTAAGAACAAGTTAGATGAATCGGGTAACGTTGTTAGGAATAAAGTTAGGTTAGTTGCCCAAGGTTACACTCAAATCGAAGGAATCGATTTTGAAGAAACCTTTGCACCCGTAGCACGGCTTGAAGCCATACGGATGACACTAGCATTTGCCTCATATAAAGATTTTAAATTGTTTCAAATGGATGTTAAAAGTGCTTTTCTAAATGGTTTTATTGAAGAGGAGGTGTATGTTGAACAACCCCCCGGGTTTGTTGATCCTACACATCCGGATTTTGTTTTTAAATTAGATAAAGCTCTTTATGGTTTAAAACAAGCCCCTAGGGCTGGTATGAAAGACTTTCTTCATTTTTGATTTCAAATGGCTTTAAGAAAGGTAAAATTGATACAACCTTGTTTGCAAAACATGTAGAAATGATATTCTTATTGTGCAAATTTATGTAGATGATATTATTTTGGTTCTACTAATGAATCTCTTTGCCAAGCTTTTGAATCATGCATGAAGGATGAATTCGAAATGTCTATGATGGGGGAACTCAACTATTTCCTTGGACTCCAAATCAAGCAAAAGAAGGATGGGATCTTCATCAATCAAGCCAAGTACACAAAGGAATTAATCAAAAGGTTCGGGCTTGAAGGATCGAAAGTAAGCAAAACTCCCATGTCAACAACTACCAAGCTTGACAAGGATGAACAAGGTAAAAGTGTAGACATTAAACTTTATAGAAGCATGATAGGTAGCTTGCTTTATTTGACGGCTAGTAGGCGGATATTATGTTTTCCGTTTGTCTTTGTGCACGTTTTCAATCTTGTCCTAAAGAATCTCACATAATTGCGGTTAAACGCATAATTAGATACCTAAAGGGCACTATTGAAATGGGTTTGTGGTATCCGAAAATCGGCCAATTTTCAATGACGAGTTTTTCGGATGCCGACTATGCGGGTTGTAGGGTAGATAGGAAGAGCACAAGTGGAACATGTCAATTCTTAGGTAATTGTCTTGTATCTTGGTCTTCCAAAAAGCAAAATTCGGTAGCCCTTTCAACCGCCGAGGCGGAGTATGTTGCAGCCGGAGCTTGTTGTGCACAAGTTCTTTGATGAAACATACTCTCCTTGACTATGATTTACACTTTGATCATGTTAAAATATTTTGTGATAATACTAGTACTATTCACATGACAAAGAAATGCAAATCAACATAGTAAAACCAAACACATGACATTAGGTATCACTTTCTTAGAGATCATTATGAGAAAGGTGATATTGATATTGATTATGTTTCTACCGATTTTCAACTTGCCGATATTTTTACTAAACCTCTAGATTATGCTAGATTTTCATTTATTTGTGGTGAGTTGAATGTTTGCATGATAGATTCTTAAAAATTTCTATTTTGGTGTTTTGTTTGTTTTGATTTTAACCCTTTTGATGTATGACAAAAAGGGGCAGAAAAATATATAAGTTTAATAAGGTGTATATTGAAAAAGAAATAAGTTTGCTTATAGTTTGAGTTTTGTTTATTTACTATAAGTTTAAGAGAAAAAGTATAAGTTTAATTGGTATATAAGATTAAGTTTGATTTCAATTGGTATTTAAGTTTTTGACAAAAATATTGTGTTTTTCAATGCTTCATGTATCTCACTCATAGTTATTTTTAACATAGCATTATTTGAGGGGGAGCTTTCCAAGCTCTTCTTCCTTTATTTGTTTAAATAACTTATATGTTTTGTCATCATCAAAAAGGGGGAGATTGTTGGCCCAAGGTTACAATCACCCGTCTTTAGTGTGTTTTGATGATTACAAAACATATTAGTTATTAGTACTAATATTGTTTGTTGTTTAAGTGTTTCAGGTTTTCTATCTTGCATAGGTGTTTTCTTCCCTAAAGGAAGGTGACTTGGACTCAAGATAACTCAAATTGGGCTCAAGATGCAAAATTGAAGATCATGTGGAGATAGCCCTTCTTGAAGCCTTGAAGTCTTTTAGAATCATTGTAAGAATAGAATGTTAAAGTGTGAGTAAATGATATTTGGCTCTAGGATACACACACACACATTTTTCCTTTACAAAACTCTACGTTTTAAAAATGTTTGTTTCTAAGTTTATGCCTAAGTTTATATATACATGTATCCAAACTTATAACAAATTGAATATCTTGTTTAAAACATGTGTATAGACTATTTTGCATAATACTTAGTTATAAGTATCTCAAAATATTTTTCTCACAAAATTTCCAACTCCAAAAATCAGCCTGTTTTCCTTATTTCAGGTTGACGGTCGACCGCCCGGTCGACCGGCGCCTGTGTCAGGACGTGCACGTTTGTGCACTGTAAGCAGGCCACTTTCGGTTTGTTTCGGTCGTCGACCGCCCGGTCGACCGGTATAAGGAAACTTTGTTCCTCAAAGAGGTCGGTTGACCGGAGCGCCAACGGCTCTTTGCCAACTAGGCAAACGGTCGACCGGCCGGTCGACCGTTACGCCTGCAAGAGCCCAACGGCTCTTTCCTCTTTGGGCAAGTCTGAAAAAAATGTTTTCTTTTTCTTCTTTAACAGAGTTTTAGAAAGTTGTTGGAGGCCTTTTGCAGGTCAAATTAGGTGAAAAGAAAAGAGTTTTAACCTATTCTCTCCCTATAAATAGAGGGCAATAGGTCTTTGTTATTCACCAAGAAAAATCCTTGTTTTTCATTGTTTTCAAGAGAAAGAGAAAAATTGTTTCAAAGCTTTCATTTCCAACTCTTTTAAAGTTTGTTTTTCAGTTGTGTTTGATTGCCAATATCACTCTACAACTGAAGTTTTCTCACCACACTCATAGAGCCAAAAATCCATTACTCATACTATAGTGAAATTGTAAAAAAAGTGAGAATTGTAAAAAGTGTTTGAGAAAGAGTTTAGTGATCTTGTTGTGATCACTCTTGTTCTTGTGGAGACAACTCCTAGGTGGAGTTCTTTGTAAGTTGTGAAGCTAAGGGCTTGGGGTCTTCGGTAGACCAAACTTGTACGGCATCCTCGGTGGATAGTGGAAACCCTTCACGGAGGTGAAGGCGGGGACTAGAGCGGTGACTCGAACCTCGAAACAAATCAATTGTGTTTGCGATTGCCTTGCGTCATCTTACTTTACTTTTCTCTTGCTTTATATTGTCTTCAATTATTTGCTTGAGAACTAACCCTTTCTTTGTGCAATCTTCTCTTGTTATTTTACTTGTATTGTTGATTGTGTGTGTTTCATCATAGCATTTCATTCTTTACTTGTTCGATCATATCTCATACAAAACGGTTGCATTGCGCACCTCTAACCCATTTTAAGGGGAATTGGAGGAAGGAGTTCAGAACCTCTCACGGGGTATTCGGCTCTTAGTCGTGTTTTGAGAGATCGTTGCATCACTCATTCAATTAAGTTAAAAAGATCATTAGATTAGCAATTACACCTATTCACCCCCCCTCTAGGTGTATTTCATAATCGGCAACAGGGAAAATCCACAAGCTCCAAGCTCCGAAACCTGGACATGAGGATCCAGGGGAGTCAGAACTCCTAACGAGTGGTGTTCTGAATGCCAAGTGGCATGCAAAGATAAGCACACATGTATCAATAAATCTGAATAAAAGAGTATGCATTGAAAATCATGTCGTAAGCATAAGCACACATGAACAAGAATGACGCATCAAATGATATGATAAGTGGATGTGACAAACTAGTATACGGGCTCAGTAGATAAATTCATAAGATTGATACCTCGAAGGGATAATCCAAATAAGGAAAACCCTCATCTATATTCCATACACCTCATGTCTCCATCGACTGAGTACGCACAACATGGGCTCTCCACAATAATAACTAAATAAAACCGTATGAATCATCAGGAGATTATACGATATCTCAGTATTCGTATAAAACAAGAATAGAGAAGTCGGGGATTAAGTAAACAGTTCAAGCAAGATAACAGGCATGAGACAGTTGTGCAAAATAAGATAACAACATGAGATCACTGGAGTAGTACACAGGGGGGTAAAGCCAGGAATATAAAATATAATAATAATAGTAGTAAAACTGAAAACTGGGAATAAAAACTCGATAAAAGCAAATATGACAAAACCAGCAGTACAACCCAGATGACGGTTTCATGAGATAAGTACATCGAAGGAATAATCCAAATAAGAAAACCCTCATCCATATACCGTATATGTCACGTCATCGTAATCTGAATATATACAACCCAAATTGTAAAACACAATGAATTATTATTAATAGAATCTTATTATTATTACTCGCCTTACCCATATATTTAGGTATGTGCCTCGGCGTCCCAAACACACATACATCCATATATGAGTAAGCCGAGGTTGTTATTGAGAACTGATGATGAAACAATGGGTTATGCTTACAGTGGGTCCCGTGCATACCCGGGACCACAACCTATTATATTCCATTGCTGATACGGAACCTACCGCGAGGTGAATAGGAGGGTCTTATAGGATGCCCTGCATGAAGTTTGGTAATCGGGGTGGCAGCACCCCGTGAAACACCTGGAGGCCCACAGGTTGAACCAAAATTTTAGTTGCCCAGCATACCTAATACCACGGTAAACATATTCACCACTTAAAGCTCATCAGTTTCCCCTTCCCCGATGTAAGTTATCCTTTTTATAGTTTATTATTAGATAATTACCAGTGTACGGGAATGACCACGAGCTTGTCAGAAATACAGGTGTATCAGGAGTACAGCTTGTACTAGTATAAATATATCAGGATATGTCAATATGTTAGGTCATCATTCCCGTATTGTGATAATTATAAGTCAAGTTCAAGCATGGCAGGTGATAAGTGATATCTAACAAGTGTCAGGTGGTAGCATGCAGGAGTAAGGTGCCAAGTAATAGCATGATGAAAGATAGCACGTCCAGTGAAAGCATGTCAAGTGATACAGGAAAACAGTATAAGCAAGATTTCAAACTCTTCACAACCATTATTAGAAGAATTAATCGAGTAAGCAAGCAAGCGATCATTCAAGTGAAGCTAAACGAGCTAAAGTGAAGCTAATGTACAACACTAGATGCTATCACACTCAGCGTGGTTACCGCTCGCTGCATTGCTAAATGCACGTGTCACAACATGTGTATTAATGCTACATTATCGCTCACGGCACAGTCATACTTACGGGGCAACTGCGCTCGAACGGAGTTAGCAGTTTAGTGCTGACGCTAGGTCCACCTACCAGGCGTAGCATATATAAAGTCCAGAGGAGTTTTAAAGCCTTAGAGAGGTTGAACTCGGAGGTTAGGCCAGAGGCAAGGGTACCTGCAGAAGGTGTTAGTACCACACAACACACATATAGAATATTATCTACACTGTTACAAGCATTCGTCACAGGTATATACATATACAATACTGGGCTCTCGGCCACTTACAAATACAGTAGAACATCCCACTACAAAACGTGAATATAGATACAAATACATAATATAAATACAAGTCAACCGACAAAGCAGGTAAGTCCAAAAGGAAAACGAGAACACTCGCCTAAATCTTTGAAAAACACTGTGAAATCCTCGATCTCTAGAATTCAGGTAACCAACGTGAACATGCGTTCCAATATAATAAATATTATATTATATGGAGGAGGAGAGAGAAAGAACCAGAAGGAGAGAATGAAGATGCGGAGGTCACAGATGTGGGAGTCGCACGGCATCGATGCCACAAACGCGGAGTTTGAGGCCCACATTTAAGCCATAACACGAGAAGAATACGGACGTAGGCATGAGCTCCACGTCGCGTTGATACAAGAAAGCGAGGATCACAATATACAGTATCAAGAACACGAAGATCGCGTTAAGAAATTACTTGAGCGCGGGGGTGAGCACCGCGTCTAGCAATTAAAGTCAAGAGAAAGAGAGACATAGAGAAGAGAGAGTGAGAGAGGGAGACGCAAGGTTGAGGGAAAGAGAGAGAAACACAAGAGTGAGAAAGAAAAAGAGAATAGAGAATGAGATAGAGAAAGAATCACCCTTGCCAAAAGAAGTTGAGGAGAGGCCACGAAAACAAATGGCAGCAAGTAAGCACACATGAATCATGGAGTATCCGACCATTGGTAGCCCTAGAGTTAAAAGAGATAGTAAGAGAGAGAGAGAGAGAGAGAGAGAGAGAGAGAGAGAGAGAGAGAGAGAGAGAGTGGAATAGAAGAGAACAGAGAAGGAAGCAAGAAAGAAAGAAGGAAAGAAAGAAAAAAGGAAAGAAAAGAGAAAAGGAATGAAAGAAAGAAAGAGGAAAAAGGGGGAATGATCCGATGATCCTGGCTGGCGGCTGGAGGTGGCTGCCATAGGGGCAGCCTAAATCCAAGGCAAGAAGGGGGTGCAATTCTAGTTCATTTTAGATTTTTGGAGTTTTGAAAAAGATATTTCGAAGGGCGACAGATAGGTTTGTTGGAAGAGCACGCCGAGGAGAAGAATTTGGTGTGTTGTAGTGGCCGAAGTGGTATAGGTGGTGGTGGAAATGATGAAGAAGATGGTAATGGAAGTGGGTTGTTTTGGTGGAAAAAGGAAGAAGAAGATGGTGGTGAAGTTGGTGTTATGGTTATTGTTGTTGTTAGAATGGAGGAGGAGATAGAGGAGAGAATGGTGGTGGAAATGGTGGTGGAGAAGGTGGAGAGGGTGGCCTATCAAGGGGGTAGTACAGATTAGTTTTGGGCTACTGTGTTTTTTTGTTTTGAAGGAGGAAGGAAGAAATTGAAGAGAGAGAAGATGGAGTACTTATGCAAAGGAAAAGGGAATTATCCAAGTTTGCCACTCTCCCCCAAAATAGCCAAGTTCGCATCTAGCCAGACCCGTGTCTGGCCAATTTTGAGCCAGACGCAGAGATGAGCTCCGCATCAGAACAAAATGCGAGTGTTACGTTTGGCAGAGGAGAGAGAAAGTCATGATGACTTCATTAGAGTTGATTTGAAGGGCATTAAATTCAGAAAAAAAAATCTGCATTGAAGATCCGATCCGTGTTTGGTGAGCCTCATGTCAGGGGAGAAAGAGAAAATGGGAGAAAAGAGAAAATAAAAATATCTGGAAAATTCCGATATCTGGGAAAACACCAAAAACTTCTGAAAAGCCCGAAAAATGAAGTAACTCAGAAAGGTTTTCAAAATTCTCAAAAAATAATAAATATTTTTTTAAGATATCCAGTGAAACTAGATTTCAGAAATTCAATCCCATTTTCAAAATAAAAATCCTGAAATCTACCATCGATATCGGTCTACACCGGACTGGTCAGATTTTGATAAATTCTGAAAAATTTCTAAAAATTTTAAGAGATAGAAAACATCATCCTAAGAAATAATATGAAATCGGTTTTCAAAAATAAAATCTCATTTTCTAATTAAAAAATCTTAGAATCTTCCGGAGATACCGGTCAACACCAAATCCGGTGAAATTTCAATAAATTTAGAAAAATCTCCAAAAATATATTTAGATAGAAAATATGATTTTAAGAGATCATATGGATGCAGTTTTTAAAAATTTAACTCTATTTGTAAATTAAAAATCTGAGGATCGATCATCGATACTGGTCGACACCGGTTTTGAAGATTTGCAATTTAATTCGGAAAAATTCCAGAAAATCATGAAAAATCTAAAATATTGGAAAATGATATTTGAAATTGAAATGGTCAAATTAAGTACTGGAAAGACCAAATCGAGTAATACTCTAAGGTCGGGTCCTCGGTTCAGACTAGTGCTGACTCTTAGTCCACGAATATAGATCCAAAGCAAAACGATCACATAAATAATTCATAAAACAAAATAAAAACTGAAAGTTAATTAAAAAATATGAAATTACACCAAGAGGGGGGGGGGTGAATAGGTGTATTACTAATCAATTAAAAAATTCAATGCAATATAAAATGAGATGATGCAACCGATCACTCAAAACAAGACTGAAGCCAAATTCCCCGTGAAGGGCTCTGAACTTCTCCTCGTGATTCCTCTAGATTTCGAAATACTTTGAACCTAAGCCTGTGACCAAAATTTTGACATTTCTTAGGTTAGAGGAGCCCATTGGATTGGGTATAAGTGTGCATTGAACTAGGTAATCAGATTAGTTTAACTTAGAAACTCCACGAGGAGTAATTTGGTACCCATATATCAAGCAAAGAAGTTAATTTTGGTACCCATATTTTCTTGGGTCCTATAGTGTTGGTTCTTCGAACCCAAATTTGATCATTTGAAGCATTAAAACAAAACTTAGCTAAGTGACCTTCCTGCCACAATAGGTGCAAGTATAAACTCTACCATATATAAATGCATGGAGTATGTGCATGTTGTGCTTGATGAGTGTGGGCATGTGTAGCATGATGAGTGTGAGCTTGTGTAGCATGAGACACATGAACATGTTTCCTTGAAGTGTGTCTCTTAGGAAACATGGCCTCTAATCTAGCTTTATCAAACTCAATTTTTTTAAAAATATTTCCAAAAGTGCTAATTTGGCTTTTAAAATAGAAATCTCTTTTTTATTAATCAAAGAAAATTTGCTTTACAAGTAACTTTATGTGCATCAAAATCCTTTTGTGTAGAAATAAATGTGGAAGACAAAACCTCTTTTTCTTTTGAAAGGATAACAACTTGATTTTGAAGAATTTCATTTCCCTTTTTCATTTTTAAATATTTCTTCTTAAGAAAATCATTGTTATGAGAAAGTTCTTCAAAAGCTTCACCAATTCATCTATGGTCAATTCACAATCATCTACGGATGGTTCGGATATTACCTTGGGTGGGTTGTCATTAGCCATGAAGCACACATTAACCGTATCCACTTCTTCTTTGGATTCACTCTCTGAATCCTATGTTTCTTTGAAAGCCTTCTTCTTGTAGGGCTTCTTTGAGGTAGATGGCTTGCTTTTGGTTTTCAGGCATTTCGTAACAATGTGTCCCAACTTCCAGCAATTGAAGCAAATGATCTTTTTCTCCTCCTTTCCTTGCCAACTTCTTCTATTATTGAATTTGGCTTTGTTGTACATCCTTCTCACATTCTTCACAAGGAGGGGAGAGGCCTTCATCATCTTCTTCTTCATCATCTTATCAGAGATGGTGGGAGTGGACTTGAAGGCAATCATCTTTTTCTTTTGAGGCGTCATTTCTTCTCTAGCCTTCTCTCCATCTCATGAGTCTTATGATTGCTGATAAGACCTATGCATTTCATCTCTTCCTTGTCATTGAGTTCTTTTAATGTTGTAGCTTTGACTTCCCATGATTGTGGAAGAGCATGGATGACCTTCCTCACCTTTTGGTCATTATCAATGGCATCACCTAGAGAAGCAAGATCATTGGTGATTTTAGTAAACTTTATGACCATGTCATCAATAGAATCATTATCATGCATAGAAAAATTCTCATATTGAGAACGCAAGAGATCAATCTTAGCTCTCTTAACTTGTGATGTCCCCTCGTGTGTGACAATTAAGTGTGACTAAGTCTCATAGGCGGATTTGCAATGAATGACCCTAGCTATGTCATCATCATTCAAGGCTTGAAGCAATACAAAGTGTGCTTTTGCATTGGCATTAAATTCTTTGGTGGTAATATCGGACATGTGTCCTCATCTCCAATGGGTACACTAAATGGTTTGGTCACCACCTTTGCAACTCTGCTTCCTAGGCCGTGCAAGAAAACAGTTATCTTAACCTTCTATATGGGAAAGTTAAGGCCATCAAACTTTGGTGGAGTTTTAATTCCTTCGGCCATATTAACTAGTGTGGATAGCAAATGAAAATGCAAATGAAGTGATTAGCAAAAAGATCTCTCTAAGGTGGTTAAACTAAAATTTAGAGTTCAAAGCTCTGATACCAATTGAAAGTATATCTAGATGGGGGGTGAATAGGTGTAATGCTAACCAAATACGGAATAACAACAATCTATGCTAAATGATGCAAACCGGTCACACAAAATAAGAAGTAAAGCCGAATTCCGCGTGAAGGGCTCTATAACTTCTCCTCTAATATTCCTCTAAACTATGAGTTGAGGTGCTCAATTGCCTTCTTGTGGAGATGAGTAAAGACCGACAAATGAGAGTGATGAATGTAATGCAATGAATAGAATTTGCAAGTGAACAACAACACAGGTGTAAGCAATGTAAAGAGATAGAGATCAAGAGACAAGTAATCGCAAACACAAAGAATTTGTTTCGAGATTTGAGCTACCGCTCTACGTCCTTGCCTTCACCACCGTGAAGGATTTCACTATCTATAATAGGATCTTCAACAAAGGGACCTTACAATAAGGAATGACAATGGTCTACACAAGACCGGAGTACACAACTGATCGGGGAAAAACTGCGCACAAAAAGTGTATGTTTTGAAATCAAAAGTTAAAGTGTGTGTGCTTTGACTTCCTCGATACTTCCGTTATAGATAGAGGCTAAAACGAGTCGAATCCACAAGGATGGGAGGCGATAGAAGCTTACACGGTATGTTCACGTGTATGTTAAAAGTTCTTCAATATTTGAAAGAATGAAAAGAAAAGAAAATAAAGAATGAAAAAAGAAGTACGGTGAAACACAAAGAAGTGGGAAACATAGAAAAAAACATATTGTGGTTTCTGATAGTATTTCTAAAATATAGTGAAAAAGAAAGAAAACTCATGGCTACTAAGTACTAATGGCTCCACTAACCATGCTAACCTCTTAGTGATAGTTACCTCACATGTATCCTTGGCCATCACTAGTCCTTGATTTAAGAGCTTTTCAAAGCATGACTCATATATTAACTCATCACATCCAAACTCAATAAAACAAGTGCAAGGTACACTTAAACCATCAAAGCTAGAAGTAAGCATGGAATAAAGTAATGTTAGCTTATTAGAGAGTTAGAAAGTTAGAGTGTTAGATCCATCACCATGAGCCATCAATGGCTCCTGCAAGAGCAAGACCAAGTAGAGGCTATTAGATTCATGTGGATTATCAAGTAAGAAGTTAGAAACTTCTAGTTAGTGGTTAGTAGTTAGTTTCCATGAGAGAAAAGATTAGCTAAACATGTAAAAGGAGTTAGAGAGAAAACAAAGAGAGGTAAAGAGAGACCTTTCATAGCTTATCACCTTCTATACAAGAACTCTTTCTTTTCAACCATGTATCACTCTCTCTTATTACAAGATCTACAAGAAATGAAAAATACAAAGAGGAAGAAGAAGAACAACTAACCTAAGCTACCCTAAACTACAACATGGAGAAGAAAACTACCCTAAAACTACACTACTCTCTGTATTTTCCCTGAAGAAGAACCCCAGGGGGTATTTATAGGCACCAGGGGAAAGGGGGCCAGGGGGCAAACCCTGGCCCAAAGTACAGGCGTGACCGTGCCTGTACGGCCACGAAAACGCAGCGTTTGCGGCTCTTCTAAAGCCGCGCGCGCAGCGCTTTCGGCTGCGCTCTGTCGCACCTGTCCCCTGTCGGCTGTAGGTCCCGGTTTCTGGTTTTGGGCCCTTGATTTTGACGAATCAGCTCTCCAAAGTCAATGGCTATATTATAGGCCTTTAATCACCCATTAAATGGTGATTTAGGGTCTTCTTCTTCATTGCACACCATGGACCTAGAAACATACAAGAGAGGTGTTATTAGTAGAATTTAATATTTAATAAATGTGAAGATGTGGTATGAAATATGCAGTTTTAGAGACTAATCACACCCCCACACTTATCTTTTGCTCGTCCTGAGCAAAATAAAAACTGAAGGAATTATTACACCACTTTCGCAGGTGAAGCGATTGCACTGAACACGTGTAACAATCCGTTAAACCTATAGGTTTCTCCTAGAGGAGGAGTTTGTCTCCTGAGGGTTTTCAGCGGATTACACCTACAAAATCCATAACAAAAGAAATCAAATGTTAGTAATTTAAAAACGCATTTTTAAAATAGAGAAAAGTGTTGAAATATTTTTGCGAAAATATAAGTGATCCAAGGTCAGAGGTTAACCAGAAATTGTTCTTCCTTAAACTAAGTCAAAATGCAAAATCTTGTTATAAATTAAATGTAAGAATTTAAATTTGAATTGATTCTTTGATCTTTCATAAAACTCTTAAAAAAATATGTACTTTGTGAACAATAAAGATTTTTTGGATATTGACTCTAACTTTCATGCCATTTATTTATATTATTACATATATTTTTTTTCTTTTTTTTCTTTTCTTCCCTTAGTTTTCTTAGGCTTTCTTATTTACCCGGTAGTGAGCCTTTAGCGGTGACTCCCAAATCAGATAATCAGAGGGCACCAGATGAGAAAACATCCCTCGGACTTAAGGACTCGAGTAAACAAGGGGATTATTTTTATTTTTGTTCACCACTTTAGGTGTGAATATTCATGCTTCCGAGGCATAATTACCCAACTTCAATAAGTGATTTTTATCATTATATATATATTTAAATATATTTTTATGGCATTTTCAGTCTTTGTTTCAATTCCAAAAATTGTGTAAGTGTGAAGTGCATAAATCTAAGGCAAAAAATTCAAGATCAAATTATCTTTCTAATCTTACTTTCTTATCCTAAAATTAAACAAGATCTATTATTTTGACTTCGTTTAAAATTCATAATTTTAGGTCTTCCTAATTCCTAAGATAATCTTAATTTTCTTAAAAATAAATCAAAACTATTTCTCTTAATTCAAAAAGTTTTCTAAAAAGAAAAGAAAGGAGTTTTATACAAAAGAAATTTTTTAAAAAGTCCTAAAAAGAAGTGAAAAAGAAAGAAAATTTAAAACTATCTATGTTAGTAAACCCTCCCCACACTTATCTTATGTATTGTCCTCAATACATCGTGAATGTGTATATATATGAAACAAATGGAGAGGGAAGGAAACTACCACATGGTGGTGGCTTCGGTGGTGGTCTGACTGGGTCAAGCGCTGCTGCATAATCAAGATATCATAGATCATGCAGAAACTGATCACTGACCTCTCTAATATGACCAAGTAACAGAATGATTGAGTGAATGGACTTATTTAAAAGTGTATCCTCATCTAAATTTTAATTTTTAAAAATAATTACTGAGTCATTTTCTTCAACATTCTTGTCCAACAATGAAATGTGATTTTGAAAGATGATTGTTTGGACTCAATTAGAACAGGAATAAAAACTGATACCGACTCGGGAATTTGACTCAGATTAAGTTGAGATTCAAAAGGGGGAGCAGAAATTGGTTCAAAAATTGGGTCCAAACCAAAGAATTGATGTTCACACACTTTCTGCATCAATGAAGTGTGATCATAAGATATTGGTGATTCAGTTTCATGGTGTACTGTTACAGGATTCAATCTTTAATTGCGGAAGAGAGAAAAAAATCTGGTAAAGATACCAGAATCATTATTGAATTAAAAAATGAAATGGAGTCACTAACTTGAGGTTCAGGATCACTTTCAAGCTCAAATTCAATTTCGAGAAAAGGATAACTTACCAAAATGTCAAAGTGGTTTTCAAAATTTTGGTCAAGTTCAAATGGATGTAATGAAATTGAATTTTGATTTTCGTCCACGGAAGGAATGTGAATGGGCGAAATGATCGATTCAAGTTCAGGAATTATGTGAATCAAAACTGGCTCAAGAACGTTACTTAGTTTAGGTAACACTACAGGAGTCGATATTGATTTAAGGATTGGACTCGAATCGCTGAATTGAAGATCGGGTTCACATTCATCTTCAAGTTCAATTTCAGGAATCAGATAACTTGTCAAACTATCAAGAATTTGATGTTGGGCAAGTTCAGGTTGGTATGATGAAATTGAAGCTGGATTTCCAAAATGACAAGATTCTCGAGTCATATGAACATCTGATGGACATGCGAATTTATTCATATTTGTATTATTCGCTCGGACTCTTGCACGAATTCTATAGTTTTTTCCCATAATGATTTTTCTTTGATTGGCTCTAGAAAAGAACTATATGAATATTGGAAACCTTGTGAACATAATGAGGCCATCATGTTTTCGAATTATTTTTAGGCCTTTATCACTTCTTCCAAAGTCCTTTGCAACGATGATTTTTCTTCAATTGGTGATTCAGGAAAAGGAGGATATGAAGCAGAATCGGGGAATGAATATTGTGAAAATTATGGACAATGTGGTTGAAAATTTGACTCGGGGGGAGGTGAATCCCTATGAACTCTGTAAAGAGTGGAAGTTATTTTGAAAATTATAGTCATATGATTGGGGATATGGGTCATATAAGTCGGATAATCCCAACCCAGCATATATGGTTGGTTCATATTGTACATAGCCGGGTCGGAGTTATTCGAGTCAAATGAGATCGGGGTGAAATATGGATTCACATTATGATTGAAAGAATTGTTGTTGTTAAAATCCATTTCACAATTTACAAAAAAGGAAAACAAACAACAAACAAATAAACAAAGAAAAAGAAAAAGAAAATAAGCCTAGCTAGGGTTGACTTAGACCTAGATGACTCCTAACTGGTTAGACTGTCCACGGGGGGTACATTGTCGGAATTTGACCACGAGTTAATCGGCCAGGTAAGGGCAAGATCAATGGGAGGTATCCGTGCTAGAGCAACGAGCCTAATTATGCCAAACCACTGTTCTTCGAGTTTTCGCCTCTCAATCCCCAACCTTAGACGCCGATTTGACAAGAGTCGACTTCTAACAACCTTACCCTTAGGTCAATCTCTTAAATGAGTCCAGATGTCCCTAGGGGCCAACGTCTAGCAATTTTTATTTAGGCTTAGGTTGTGTGAGTGGAGAGGTGATTTTTGGGCTAAGAAAGGGTAATGACTTTCCCACCTTATGTTGCATTGGGTTTTTCCCTTAAGTTCAATTCGTGCACGTGTGCAATATAGATAAGAATGACACACAAAGAGAGTAAATCACCCACGTGTTTGTCCTAACTATATGCTATGCAATATGTACACCTCCGTCAAGATCACAACAACACAAGAACAAAATATAGTATATTGGAATGAAAAATGACACGTGTCTAGATGTAAATGTTTAGACCGTTTTAAAGCATCCAATTTCTGTATTTTAGTTCTTAAAGTTATTACACTGCACATGTAATATAAACAATAAGTAGCAGCAGAATATAACAATATATAAGAATTTACCCAACCACACAAAAGCAAGTCTGGACTTCTGCAATGCTAAAAATTTGACCTGCATACCAAAAAAAAAAGAAGAAACGTTAACAAAAATGTGAAATCAAACCGCTCCCTTCCCCGACAACGGTGCTAAAATTTGATCGGGGGAATACTGCGCACAAAAAGTGTATGTTTTAAAATCAAGAGTTAAAGTGTGCGCGCTTTGGCTTCCTCGATACTTCTGTTATAGCATAGAGGCTAAAACGAGTCAAATCCAAAAGGACGGGAGGCGATAGAAGCTTACACGGTATGTTCACGTGTATGTTAAAAGTTCTTCAATGTTTTAAGGAATGAAAAGAAAAGAAAATAAATAATGAAAAGAGAAGTACGGTGAAACACAAAGAAGTGAGAAACATAGAAAAAAATATATTTGTGGTTTGTGATAGTATTTCTAAAATAAAGTGAAGAAAGAAAACTCATGGCTACTAACTACTAGTGGATCCACTAACCATGCTAACCTCTTAGTGATAGTTACCTCATATGTATCCTTAGCCATCACTAGTCCTTGGTTCAAGAGCTTTTCAAAGCATGACCCATATGTTAACTCATCACATCCAAACTCAACAAAACAAGTGCAAGTTATACTTAAACCATCAAAACTAAAAGTAAGTATAGAGTAAAGTAATGTTAGCTTATTAGAGAGGTAGGAAGTTAGACTGTTAGATCCATCATCATGAGCCATCAATGGCTCTTGTAAGAGCAAGGCCAACTATAGGCTATTAGATTCATACGGATTATCAAGTAAAAAGTTAGACTAGTGAATGGTTAGTAGTTAGTCGCAATGAGAGAAAAGACTAGCTAAACATGTAAAAGAGTTAGAAAGAAAATAAAGAGAGGTAAAGAGAGAACCTTTCATAGCTTGTCACTTCTATTAAAAGACTCTTGCTTTCCAATCATGTATCACTCTCTCTCCTATTATAAGATCTACAAGAAATGAAAATTATAAAGAGGAAGAAGAAGAACAACTAACCTAAACTACCCTAAACTACAACATGGAGAAGAAAACTACGCTAAAACTACACTACTCTCTGTATTTTCCCTGAATAAGAACCCCAGGGGGTATTTATAGGCACCAGGGGAATGGGGGGCCAGGGGGCAAACCTTGGCCCAAAGTACAGGCGCGGCCGCGCCCGTACGGCGGCGAAAACGCGGCCCTAGGGCCGCGTTTCCATGGTTCTTCTAGAGCCGCGCGTGCGGCGCTTTTTGCCGCGCGCTGTCGCGTCTGTCCCCTGTCGGCTGCAGGTCCCGATTTCTGATTTTGGGTCCCTGGTTTTGACGAATCAGCTCTCCAAAGTCAATGGTTATATTATAGGCCTTTAATCACCCATTAAATGGTGATTTAGGGTCTTCTTCTTCATTGCACACCATGGACCTAGAAACATGTAAGAGAGGTGTTACTAGTAGAATTTAATATTTAGTAAGTGTGAAGATGTGGTATGAAATATGCAGTTTTAGAGACTAATCACACCCCCACACATATCTTTTGCTCATTCCGAGCAAAACAAAAACTAAAGGAATTATTATACCACTTTCGCAGGTGACGCGATTGCACTGAGCATGCGCAACAAGCCGTTAAACCCCTTGGTTTCCCCTAGAGGAGGAGTTTTATCTCCTGAGGGTTTTCCGCGGATTACACCCACAAAATCCATAACAAAAGAAATCAAATGTTAGTAATTTAAAAACACATTTTTGAAATAGAGAAAAGTGTTGAGTATTTTTGCGAAAATATAAGTGATCCAAGGTCAGAGGTTAATCAGAAATTATTCTTCCTTAAACTAAGTCGAAATGTAAAATCTTATTATAAATTAAATGTAAGAATTTAAAATTGAATTGATTCTTTGATCTTTCATAAAAATCTTAGAAACATATGAACTTTGTGAACAGTGAAGATTTTTGGGATATCGGCTCTAACTTTCATGCCATTTATTTATATTATTATATATATTTTTTCTTTTTTTTTCTTTTCTTCCCTTAGTTTTCTTAGGCTTTCTTATTAACCTGGGTAGTGAGCCTTTAGTTAAGTGTCACGGTATCAGGTCAAGCGTATCAATACCAAGTACTTAATATATCAGTGTCAGATAAGTTGAATACAGAGCCACAATATCATATGTCAACTCGCATAATGATGCATCATGTATTAAAAGCCAGAATAGTAATTATTAGGTATGTAAAATTATTAGGTATATAATGATGGTAACAAGACATTCACATATCAATATATCATGCAATAAACGCTAGAGTAGCAATCATTAAATATTAATTGATGATAACAAAGCACTCGCCTAAAATCGAAACTCAATACTGAGCTAGAATTCGGGAAATCCACGAACATATGCGTGCATGCTACAAATCCATATTATATATATATATATATATATATATATATATATATATATATATATATATATAATATATATATATATATATATATATATATATATATATATATATATTATAGAGAGAATGAGAGAGGAGAGGAGAAGAATTAGTTAGAGAGAAAAGGAGGCTACGAGAGAGAGAGCTAGAGAGAAAGTTGTAGGGGGAGAGGAGGAGTTATGCTGGAAATGGAAGGGGGATAATTAGGGAATGAAGGAGAGGGCAGATAGAGAATTAAAGAAAGAGGGGTAAAATAGGAAAGAAGGAAAGGAAAGGAAGGAAGGAAGAAAGAAAGAAAGAAAGAAGAGGAGAAGTGGTAAGTCGGTAGCCGGCGGCTCTGGCCACCGCCAGCAGCCAGGGGGTGATTGCGCCGCCAGAGGGGGGCGGCACGGCCTGGGCCTAAGGGAGGAAGGGAGGTGGGGTTTTGGGTGTTTTTGTTGTTGGTGATGTTGTTGTTGTGGTTGTTTTTTTTTGTTGAAGGTGGTGGTGGTTGAAGGTGATGAAATTGTAGTGGTGTAGGGAGTTGGAGGAGGAAGTGGAGATGGTGTTTGGGTAGTGAGAGTGGATAAATTAGTGGATTTGATGGTGAATTTTGGAGAAGAAGAGGAAAGTGAAGTGATGAGTTTTTAGGGAAATTGCGGAAGAATGAGCGAAAATTGAAGAGGAGGGATGTGGAGAAGAGGAGAAGGGACTTGGGAGAGGGGCGGCGCTGGCTAGGGGAGGCGGCGGCGCCAGAGGTGCTGGCAGCGGTCGTTATGGGGAGGGAAGGAGGAGTTGGTGGGAGAGATGAAGAAGGAGGAGAAATTGAGAAATGAGAAGGAGAAAAGAAAGAAAGAAAAAAGAAAGAGAGAAAAGAGAGAGAGGGGGAGAGGGAGGAGTATTGGGAGGAAGGGGTGGTTAGGGTGCAGTCGACGGGTGAGGCAGGGAAGAGGGGAGCTGGTGAAGGAGAAAGAAAAGAAAAAGAAAAGAAGAAAAAGGAAAGAAAAGAAAGGAAAAGAAAAGAAAAATAAAAAGAAGAAAAAGAAAAGAAAATTGAAAATTTGATAATTAAATATATTATTAAATAATTAAATTAATAGGATAAATGGGAGTATCAAGTAGAGGAGTGGAGAAGGAAAAAGCAAGAAAAAAGAAAATAATATTATTATTTAAATAGGATAAAATTTGACTATTTCAGAAACACTCCGAAAAATTCTTAAAATTAAAAATATTATTTTAAAATGCTTGGTGAAATCAGATTCTAGAAATTCAATCTGGTTTTCAAATTAAAAATTTTAGAATCTTCCGGCGATATCGACCGACACAAAAAACGGTCAAACTTCGATAAATTCAGAAAAATCTCAAAAAATACACTTGTATAGAAAATGAGATTTTAAGAAGTAATATGAAAACTGTTTCTAGAAATTCAACTCCGTTTGAAAATAAAAAATTTAGGAATCGGTCAGCGATTCCAATCGACGCCGATTTTGAGGATTTTGTAGAATAATTCTGAAAAAGTTTAGAAAATAATGAAAAATCTAAAATATTAGAAAATAGTATTTGAAACTAAAATTGGTTAAATTGGACTATCAGAATGGTCAAATCAGGCAGTACACTGGTATCAGGTCCTCGGTCCAGATCAGGGCTGACTCTAGGTCTGAGAATCCAGATCCGTTACCAAATAATTTAAGTAATCACAAATCAAAAACAAATACTGGAAGAAAATTGAAACAATACGATCGAAAAAATCGAGATACGTATCTGGGTACGTATCCAGGAACGGGGTGCTACAATTTACCCACCTAGCAAAAAATTTATCCTTGAAATTTCGATTAGGAAGGAGATGAACATGAAAACAAAGGGTTGACAAGACAAGAGGAGGAGGTTAGGTGGAAAATTTCCACTCAAGGCTTGAATAGTTGCGGGTAACGGTCATAGATGACATCTTCTTGTTCCCAAGTTGCTTCTCTCAGATTATGCCTATTCCATGAAACTAGCACCAACGGGATGGTCCGATTCTTTAGGGTCTTAACACTCCTATCCCTTATAGCTATTGGTTGCTCGGTATATGACAAATATGGCTGCAACTCCAATTCTGAATAATCCAATACATGGCTCTTGTCCATAATATATATTCTCAGTTGTGACACATGGAACACATTGTACACTTCTTCCAGCGATGGCGACAACGCTAATCTATAGGCCACTTCTCCTACTCGTTCCAGAATCTCAAACGGACCTATAAACCTCAGACCCAGCTTCCCACATGCACTAAATATAATCACTCTCTTGGTCGGAGATATCCTCAAAAATACATGTTCCCCTACCTTAAACTCTAACGGTCTTCTATTTCAATCTGCCCAACTCTTTTGGCTGTCCTGTGCTGCACGAAGGTGCTCTTGGATGGTTCTGATCTTGTCCACTGCTTGTGCTACTACATCCGGTCCTAGATGTCTCCTCTCACCAACTTCATCCCAACACAACGGTGATCTGCATTTCCTGCCGAATAGGGCTTCGAACGGAACCATCTTGATGCTCACCTGATAGCTGTTATTATAGAAAAACTCCGCCAGATGTAGATGGTCTTCCCACGATCCCTTGAAGTTTATCATACATGCCTCAACATGTCTTCTAGGATCTGTATTATCTGTTTGGATTGCCCGTCTGTCTCTGGATGATAAGATGTGCTAAACTTCAGACAGGTCCCTAGACTCTCTTGAAGGCTCTCCCAAAAGTGTGATCTGGGCATCCGCCCCAGATAAACTACCCACCTCGTAGTGTCCCGCCCCCCCGAATGATCGGTGCGACGACCTCGTGTCTCTGTCCGACACGATACTAACTGGAACTCTATGTAGTTCGAACTATTTCTCTCATATACTTATCTGCCAGAAGCTCTATAGATTGCCCCCCACTCTGAATGATATAAAATGTGCTGACTTAGTGAGACGGTCAATAACTACCTATACTGCATTTTCCCTTTCGGACTGCGGGGTAGTGCGATGACAAAATCCATTGTGACATGCTTTCACTTCCATTCTGGTATTGGCAAAGGTTGAAATAATCCGGCTGGTATCTGGTGTTCAGCCTTCACTTGCTGGCACATGATTGAGATTTTCCTGCACACAAAATATAGAATATTAGATTTAAGAATTAGAGATGTGCAAGGTGCTCAATTCTATCCGCTGTAGCAATGGCTATGCGGGTCGTGATCCTCAGGGAGGGACTAGCGATGGAAGCGTTTAAGTAAGTTCTCTAAAAATTTCTTCTTTTAGTTATTAAAAGAAAAATAAGAAAATAGTAGTTAAAGTTAGGTTAGGAAGAAAGCGGTAGGTTAAGAAGATGGAGAAATAGAAGCGGTATTTACAATGAGTTGGAAAACAAAGAGTTGGAAGATGGTGATTTAATCTACAAAAATAAAAGAAAACTATAACACATACCTTCTTCTTCAGCCTTGTTTACCTTTGATCCGTTTGCAACGACTTACCTTGTCTCTGAAGGCATTCAAGCATGGGATATAGGATCTGTTCATCACCATAGACCATCAAGGGCACTTCTTTGGCTGGCAGTCTCGAAGCGATCAAATCTCATGGTTTGCAACAATTTACCTTGTCTTGGAAGGCATTCAAGTATGGCGTATAGGATCTTCCACCTTCGCGATCTACACTATGAAAAGAAAAGACAAACTAAAGAGAAGGCTTGTTCATCTCCATAGGCCATCAAGGGCACTTCTTCGGCTAGGCAGTCTCGAAGCGACAGTTCTCACGGTTTTCAAGTCATCAGAGAGAGAAACAATTAAACAAGAATAGAAAAATAAAACAAGGATAAAACATGAATAAAAGAAATAAAACAAGAATAGACAAAGACAAACCTCGAGTCGATTTAATTAACAATGGAAGAAAAGTAAAACTTACACCGCTGTCACCTAAGTACAAGTATGAACTCCTTCCTCCATGAAAACATCCTCTCCTCTCAGTTACAAAAATTATAAAAGAAAACGAAAATAAAAAGAAAACCTAACCTAAATTACAAGTTAGCCTAAAACCCTAGAATTTTGCTCTGTATTTTCTGTACTTCTGAGATCTGCCCTTCCTCTGTTGCTATGCAGGGGTATTTATAGGAGAAAACCAGAGGATAAGAAGCGTATGAAGATAAGAGGAGCAAAATATTTCTGAATTTGAATTCTTCTTTTATCTCCAAACTTGTTTTGACTTATCCATAGAAGTTCAATTCTGTCCTGCAACTTGTTATCATGTTGATCGCCAAATATGGCTTATCTGCTGACTGAATTGGAAAGTTTGATCAACATAAGAGTTGTAGGCCTTCAAATCGTCTTTCTGAAGCATCTTCAATCATCGGATTTGCATATCGGTAGCAAAAGTTATGATCTGAATACTAAAATGTGTGCAGTCTGAATCCGAATTTTTTGAAATTTTATCTTTGCACTCTTCTCCTTTTATCTTTAGCCTTTTTCTGCAAGTAATTAGGGTTGTGTAGAAGTCCATCCATTTCCTCTTCTTTTAGCAATTAGGAGTTCTTTCTTATCCTTCCTTTTCCTCCCTTAGATTTTAAATAAAGAATTTAAAAATCTAAGTTTAGATTAGGTTAGATAATAAGAAACTTCTAAATTACTACAATTTTTGCACATGGGCTTGCACATGGGCTTCTGGGCTTCTGGGCTTCATTCAGGCTTTTATTTCTTTATTTTTTAATTACCCAAGGCCTGCACACAATAAATAATAAAATATTAGTTAATTGTGCATGATTATATGAATAAATATGAAAATGTGATGGTAAATGTAATGATAAAAATGCACTTTTCACTACCAATCACACCCCCATACTTATCTTTTTGCTCGTCCTCGAGTAAAAATCAAAAAGAAGAAGAAAAACTAAACTAGCTAACTCACTTTCGTAGGAATCACGGTTGCCCTTAGCACGTGCAATAAGCCGTTAAACCTCTAGGTTACACTAAAGGACGAGTGTTATCTCGTGAGGATTTTCAGCGGATTACACCCACAAAATCCATAAAAGGAAAATATTTGAAATACTAAGGAAAATATTTGAAATACTGTTGAAAAGACTAAGTAATCTATAAGTTTTTAGGATCCTCATTTTTATTCATTCTTAAACTTAGTCTTTATAAAGTGAATTGTTATCCATTTTAGGTAAGGGTCAAAATTGAACTTTTATATAGTCCTTTCGTTACCCTAAGTCATATGCATCCTTGTGAATTTTTACTAGGAATTCCTTAACTTGGACTCTCATGCCTCTTTATTGTTATTTATTTTTCTTTTCTTTTTTTTAATATGTATAACTAATCTAATTTTCTTTCGTGTAAGCATGAAGGCTTCTTGAGGCTCTCATACCTAACTAATTGACTATTAGATGTGTTAATACATATATGAGTAATTTTTCTTAGTTTCCTTAGGCTTTCTAGTCCACCCATGTAGCGAACTTAAAGTTGATGACTCCCAAACTGGTCGGCTTTAGGGCATCAGGTGAGAAAATACCCCGCGGACTCAAATTCGAGTGAACTAGGCCACAAAACTAAGGACTTTATTTTATTTAGAACTCACCTTTTGGCGTGAATACTTATGCTTCTTGAGGCACATGTATGCAGCTTAATTGGTGATTTTTTTTTAAATTTTTTATGAGGCACAAGGGTCTTTGTCTTAGAATCCTAGATATGCATTAGGTATGCACATTTCATTAAGGTAAAAATTAAGACTAACTACTTATTCAATTTCTCCTCCTATACCTAAAAATTCAATAATTTATTTATTTTGACCAAGCTTTTAGAAATCCTAATCATGATTTTCCTAATTCTTAAGACTAACTTAGATTCTTTCAAAAGATAAGTCAAAATATTGTCCTTTTTTTTATTATATTTTTTTATTATTTTTTTATTAGCAAATTTTTGTTAGTTTCTACCTATGTTAGTATGTTAGTAAAGCCTCCCCCCACACTTATCTCATGCATTGTCCTCAATGTATGAATGTATGCATGTATGCATGAAAAAGAAGAAGGGAAGGCAGAAGTTACCTCAAGGTGGTGGTTCCGGTGGTGGTGGTTCTGGTGGTGGTCTAATTGGGCCAAGCGTTACTACCCAATCAAGATAAAGTAGTATTTGGAGGAACCTACCAGAAATTTCCCTTGTATAACCCACTAAAATGTATGTATGATCATTTTTTAGCAATTTCACCCCATCAAATTTCCATAATTCATAATTATATTCAGAATTAATTGTGTCAACCGCCTTGTCCCAAAATGGAGTGTGAAAAGATGGAATGATTGACTTGGACGTCGTAAGTATGGGAACGAATACCGACTCAGGAAAAAAACTTAAATCAAGTAAGGGTTCAGGAGTCGGGCTAGGTTCAGGAAGTAGGTCCAAATCAATAAGCTGAAACTCAAGTCCACAATCAGTTTCCCAAAATGGAATGTGACTCAATGTTGGTGATTCAAGTTCAGGAATGATAGGTGTGGGAATCAAAACTGACTCTAAAAGATTACCTAAGTCGGGTAACAAAACAGGAGTCAATAATGATTCGGGAATTTGAACTTGATCACAGATTTGAGAATCTAGGTCACATATCTCATTGAGCTCAATATCATAAAAATGAGAACTTGCCAATTTATCTATGGGACTTTCAAAATTGCAAAATTGGTCAAGTTCAATATGATCATAAAAATGGGTGATTCAATTTCATGATGAATTGGTACAGGATCCAATGTTGACTCGGGAAAAGTAAAATCAGATGGCGACACCAGAGTCATTATTGAATCAGGAAGTAAAATTGAATCACCAAGTGGGAGATCAGGATCTTATTCATGCTCAAGTTCTATTTCAGGAAAGGAATAACTTGCTAAACTATCAATTGGAGTTTCGGCAAGCTCAAATGATGGTACTGAATTAGAATCTTGTTGTCCAAAGCAACGTGACTCTTCGGCTCTAAGAGAGTGGTCAGCGAAAGCAGAATTGGCCGGACGGTGAGAACGTAAAGATTGAACCATCATATCTATTTCATGATCACGAGCTAATCTAGCCTGAGTCATGGTTTTAAGCATCTTTTCATAGTCAATTGGTGCATCATTTTGTGATTGGACTTGAAAAGAGGAAGTGTAATCGTGATGAAGTTGTGAGTCGGTGGACTCACACATCATCATGTCTAAGATTGATGGTGATTGTTGCTTGGACTCCTGCATACTCATCATTTCCTGGATAGATGGTCTTCTATTCTGAATGGGTGGATCTGAGTATGAATCTTGGGAATATTGTGGACAAGGTGGATATGGAGGACAAGTTGGTTGAAAATTGGACTCGGGGGAAGCGAAACCCCATGAACTCTATGAAGAGTTGAAGTTATTATGGAAATTATGATCATAAGATGGGGGACATGGGTTATATTCATCCGGATAAGACCATTCCGGCACACTAGGTTGGTCAAAGTTATGATATGCCGGGTTGGTAATATCCAAAAAAGACGTTGGTGTGTAATATGGATTAAAATTGGAAAATTTGTTATATGCCATATCAGACAAACACAAACAAATAAAAAGAAAACAAACAAATAAGCAAACAAAAAAGAAAAAAAATTCTAACCTAAGTTAGGGTAGACTTATGACCTAGACGACTCCTAACTGGTTAGACTGTCCACGGGAGGTAGGGTGTAGACTTTGACCACAAGTTAATCAGGCAGGTCAGGGTAAGATTGGTGGGAGGTTTTCCGTCAAAAATGTTCCTTAATTAAATAACCACCAATCTTCGGGCTTTCGGCCCTCAATCCCCTTCCTAGACACTGATTTGGCAGGAGTCAAATTCTAACATTGTTCCCCCTTAGATTTTTTGGGCCAAGGAAGGGTGATTAAATCCCCACCTTATCTTGTTATGGGTTAGTGCCCTTAAGATAAGTTTGTGCAAGTGTACAAGATATGTAAATAAGATTAACTCAAAGCAATGAAAATCAACCAAGAGATGAGTCCTATTCTACATGCAATGCGAACGTACCTTGCTCCAGCACTCTTCAACAGTAAAAATAAATGAATTGAAAAGACACGTGCCTAAAATGCAAACGTCTAATCAATTTTTTATCTTTTTCAACAAGTATTTTACTGTTGATTAATTAGCAGTATACAGGTTTATCACAGAACAAATATAACAGAGCTGACAAATCAAATTTCAGATTGCAGCAACCTGCAGAAAATTCAGTAAGTAGTTCTCTACTACTGCCGCGGATCCGCGGCTATTGCCGCGTTTGCGCGGCAAGGCAGTAGGCTCTGCTGCTCTGCCTTCGAGGGCAGAGGCACAGAGTTGCTATATGTCCTTACTGCTGTTTCCTGTTCTCCAAACCTGCAAACAGAAAGAATAAAAGAATTAGTTAATAATTTTTTTTTAGAGAAAAACTTACCGTCCCTCCCCGGCAATGGCGCCAAAATTTTGATTGAGATTTTCCTGCACATAAAATATAGAATATTAGATTTAAGAATTAGAGATGTGCAAGGTGCTCAATTCTATCCGCTGTAGCAATGGCTATGTGGGTCGTGATCCTCTGGGAGGGACTAGCGATGGAAGCGTTTAAGTAAGTTCTTTAAAAATTTCTTCTTTTAGTTATTAAAAGGAAAATAAGAAAATAGTAGTTAAAGTTAGGTTAGGAAGAAAGCGGTAGGTTAAGAAGATGGAGAAATAGAAGCGGTATTTACAATGAGTTGGAAAACAAAGAGTTGGAAGATGGTGATTTAATTTACAAAAATAAAAGAAAACTATAACACATACCTTCTTCTTCAGCCTTGTTTACCTTTGATCCGTTTGCAACGACTTACCTTGTCTCTGAAGGCATTCAAGCATGGGATATAGGATCTGTTCATCACCATAGACCATCAAGGGCACTTCTTTGGCTAGCAGTCTCGAAGCGATCAAATCTCATGGTTTGCAACAATTTACCTTGTCTTGGAAGGCATTCAAGTATGGCATATAGGATCTTCCACCTTCGCGATCTACACTATGAAAAGAAAAGACAAACTAAAGAGAAGGCTTGTCATCTCCATAGGCCATCAAGGGCACTTCTTCGGCTAGGCAGTCTCGAAGCGACAGTTCTCACGGTTTTCAAGTCATCAGAGAGAGAAACAATTAAACAAGAATAGAAAAATAAAACAAGGATAAAACATGAATAAAAGAAATAAAACAAGAATAGACAAAGACAAACCTCGAGTCGATTTAATTAACAATGGAAGAAAAGTAAAACTTACACCGCTGTCACCTAAGTACAAGTATGAACTCCTTCCTCCATGAAAGCATCCTCTCCTCTCAGTTACAAAAATTACAAAAGAAAACAAAATAAAAAGAAAACCTAACCTAAATTACAAGTTAGCCTAAAACCCTAGATTTTTGCTCTGTATTTTCTGTACTTCTAAGATCTGCCCTTCCTCTGTTGCTATGCAGGGTATTTATAGGAGAAAACCAGAGGATAAGAAGCGTATGAAGATAAGAGGAGCAAAATATTTCTGAATTTGAATTCTTCTTTTATCTCCAAACTTGTTTTGACTTATCCATAGAAGTTCAATTCTGTCCTGCAACTTGTTATCATGTTGATCGCCAAATATGGCTTATCTGCTGACTGAATTGGAAAGTTTGATCAACATAATAGTTGTAGGCCTTCAAAGTTTCTTTCTGGAGCATCTTGAGTCATCAGATTTGCATATCTGTAGCAAAAGTTATGATCTGAATACTAAAATGTGTACAGTCTGAATCCGAATTTTTTGAAATTTTATCTTTGCACTCTTCTCCTTTTATCTTTAGCCCTTTTCTGCAAGCAATTAGGGTTGAGTAGAAGTCCATCCCTTTCCTCTTCTTTTAGCAATTAGGAGTTCTTTCTTATCCTTCCTTTTTCTCCCTTAGATTTTAAATAAAAAATTAAAAATCTAAGTTTAGATTAGGTTAGATAATAAGAAACTTCTAAATTACTACAATTTTTGCACATGGGCTTTTTGGGCTTCTGGGCTTCATTCAGGCTTTTATTTCTTTATTTTTTAATTACCCAAGTCCTGCACACAATAAATAATAAAATATTAGTTAATTGAATAGATATGAAAATGTGATGGTAAATGTAATGATAAAAATGCACTTTTCACTACCAATCAACACACCAAACACTTCGCCGCATATTGTGCGATCTCTCTTCATCGCATTCCACTAGAAATGTTGCTTTAGATCTTGATACATTTTTGTTCCTCCTGGGTATATAGAGTAAGGTGAGCTATGAGCCTCGACTAAGACCTTCTATTGAATCCCCCCTGAGGCATTATTCCTGAAGTAGAGTGCACCATCAATATATATGCGAACATCTGACCTCAGCCTAACTTCTACTTGATCCCTGAACTTCGGCAATCTGGGATCTTCTTTCTGCGCTTCTCTGATTTCTTCCATCAATGTCAGCTGGATCTGAAATACTATCAACTATCCTGATTCACTAACCCTCCGAACCACCATCAAGTCTAATCGCCTCATCTCTTTGAGTAACTCCTTTTACTGAGTGAGATGCACTACCATATTGGTTTCAGGTTTTCTACTTAGGGCATCAAGTACCACATTAATCTTGCCAGGATGGTACTGCAGATCATATCATAATCTACCATCAACTCGAGCCATCGCCTCTACCTCATATTCAATTCCTTCTGGGTGAAAATGTATTTCAAGCACTTGTGATCGGTGTAAATCAACAATCGAGCACCCAGTAAGTAATGCCTCCATATCTTCAACGCAAAGTTCACAACTGCCAGCTCTAGATCATGCGTTGGGTATTTCTTCTCATGTGATTTTAATTGCCTGGACGCATAAGCTACAACATGTCCATGTTGCATCAAAACACATCCTAGACCCTTCCCTGATGCATCACTATATATGACCATTCCTCCTGTCCCTGAGGATGTCTTCAAGATTGAAGTTGTAATCAATTTGTTCTTCAACTCCTCAAATGCAGACGCATACTCCTCAGTCCATACATACTTTTCTCCCTTCCTGGTGAGCTTGGTCAAAGGTGTCGCAATTTTAGAGAAGTCCTGCACGAACCTTCAATAATCCCGACTAATCCAATAAAGTTCTTGATCTCTGTTGCTGATTTTGGAATTGGCCAATCCTTCACAGCCTGGATGTTGCTGGGATCCACTGAGATTTCTTCTTTAGAAACAACATGGCCCAAGAATGTTATGTGCTCCAGCCAGAACTTACACTTACTAAGTTTGGCATGAAGCTGCTCAAGTCAGAGCATCTGTAGCACAACCCTCAAATGCTCTGCATGCTCTTCTTCATTCTTAGAATAGATCAAAATATCATTGATGAACACCAACACAACTTATCCAAAAGGGTGAAAAGATTTTGTTCATCAAGTCCATAAAAACTGCTGAGGCGTTTGTTACTCCAAAGGGCATAACCCGCAACTCATAATGACCATAGTGAGTCCTAAATGCTGTCTTCTGGATGTCTTCTTTCTTCACCTTCAACTGATGGTACCCTGATTGTAGATCTAACTTTGAGAATACTTGGGCCCCGTGAAGCTGATCAAAGAGATTGTCGATCCTTGGCAAAGGGTACTTGTTCTTAATAATGACTTTGTTCAATTCTCTGTAATCGATACACAACCTCTTGCCACCATCCTTCTTGTTTGCTAATAACACCGGTGCTCCCCAAGGTGAAGTACTCAGTCTCATTAAACCTTTACTCGAATACTCCTGCAGTTGTTCCTTCAATATTGCTAATTCTGTTGGTGCCATCTGATACGGTACTTTGTGATTGAAACTTGAACGAGAGAATAAATATGTACAAAAATAAAAACAAATAATCAAAGAATTAGAAGGTTAGATTCTTCTCGTTGTTCAATTCTATCTGCTACAGCAAGGGCCAAAGCGGGTCGTGTTCCGCTGGGAGGTAGGCGATGGAAGCGTTGGCAGCACGGTATATCTGTAGTCAAGACTTAGAAGAAAAGTTAGTTATAGTTTGAAATAAGAAAGTAGATCTAATCAAGAGGGAGAGTCTAGGTTGCTAATCTACCTTCACGACTAGTCTCGATCTAGGGGTTGTATCCTTTTAAACTAATGAAACATTCATCTATATTGTTAACCCTAAGTAAGAAGAGTAAGATGTCTAACTTAACTTGTCTACACTACGCCAAGCCAAACCCTAATTTTACCCTAAGCCAAAGCCAATCCTAATCATTAAACTATGCCAAAACATACCCCTAACTTAATCTAAAGCCAAACCCTACTCTCAGCCAAAGCCAAGTCCTAATTATCTAAATCATTAAGTTGGACTATCATCACTAAACTTCAAAGGATTAATCTAACCCTAGATTACAAATCCATTAGACTAATCAACTTGTTGGCCCAGAGGCCTTCCACTCTAGTTTTGATGATGATTAACTCATGTAGTTATGTTTACTAATAATCTTGTGATGTTTAGTTTCAGATCATTAATCAAGATATTAGTTGGTGATTAGCTTCAACAGAGGAGTTTTGAAGCCTTTCACTTGGTGATTCTAGAGCCCGAGCATCAAGATCATATATAGCACTCGTTGGAGTCAAGCTCGGTGGATCACGGCTTGGATCGAGTCGGCTTGAAGACGGAGTTCGTCAAGAAGACCTCAGTACACAGTTTATAGTTTGTTTTAGATCCATTTGTAAAGATTGGATAGTGTGATATGCTCAAGTTCACAACACACACACGTTTTATGTTTTGGATATTGGTATTTCGGTTTTTGATTTAACCGAGATTGGTTTTCATGAATAGTTAGATCAAAACAAGTTTAAATGGTTTTATGTATAGTAGATTCATTCTATATACATGCAATCTTAATTTCCTAGACAAACTTATGTTGAGATGCCTATTCATGAGGTTTGGTGTTTTGTGTTTTTAACAAAACATATTTTGGAATTAAAGTCAAAAACATGATATATATATGTTTTATGTATATTGGATTTCTATCCATATACAACATGCTTCAAAGTGTTTAAGTATCATGTTTTTGTATTTGGATAAGTTTTGGAGAAAACGAATTTTCTTTTGAAAAATCTAAGTTTGGAAAAATACAGGTTTTGGTTTTCGGTAATTTTTTCATAACACAAAAATGGTTCAAAATGTTTGAAATTTATGTTGAAATTTTTAACACAAGTTTGTATTTCAATGTATAATGAGAAAACTATTTTTGTGGAATTTTAGAAGTTTTATGGGAATTTTTAGAATTAAAAAAACCAAGTTTTCAAGTTCTGAAATCCCTGTTCTGGCTTCTGCCGGTCGACCGGACCGGTCGACCGAGCTAGGAGTCGGTCGACCAAGTCGGTCGACCGACGTGCACAGAATGTGCACGCCTGTTTGGCTGGTGGGACGGTCGACCGACCCGGTCGACCGCAGAGAGCTTCTGCTCTCTAGAAATCCCCGGTCGACCAGGCCGGTCACCGAGTCTAACGGCTAGCTGCCAGTTCTGACTGCCGGTCGACCGGGCCGGTCGACCGACAGCCGCCAGCAGCCCCAACGGCTACTTTCCTGATTTCTGATTTGATTGGGATTTTTGAGTCAGCTTTTTCTGAAATATTGGAGGCTAATCCCTGACCTATTTACCTAGCCTTTATGATGATTTTCTCATGGCAAATCCCTACAAATAGTGGGCATTGGTCCATTATTAAAGACAAGAAAAATACAAAAAAAAATCCCCATTACTTGTTTGTTTTTAAAGAAAAGAGAAGTTTTGTTTTGGAGAGAATTTTTCAGATTTTTTTAAGTGTTTAAAGTGCAAGTTTTTCAGAAGCATTCTTGGTTCAAAAGATCTATCCTTCTTTGTTTAAAGTGTTGGAAAAATTCAAAGAAAAGAAGAGTATTTGGGAATTGGTTTTTGATCTCTATTTCTATATCTATCTCTTTATTTTCCCAAGTGTTTTTCTTAGTTGTTTTGATTTCCAAAAACACTTGTTTTCCACTTGAGCTATATCATTCTATCCTATTCTATAGGATCTTTTGTTTTGTGGAAAAAGAGATAGTTTGTGGTCTTTGTAACCACCAAGTTGTAAACCTTTTGCTTTGCGATATTCCTCTTTGGTAGAGGTTGATTTGGGTTGTGGTTGACTCCCTCTTTGGTAGAGGTTGAGGTTGTGGTTTACTCCCTCTAGTGAGAGGTGGAGTTGGTGTTTGTATCCCTCTTGGTGAGGTGGATTGTGGTTGTTTGGCTAAGGGCCTACCCCTCGTGTGTGAGGTGGTGACTGTGTTGCCTCGGTGGAGGTTGTATTGGTTGAGAGAGGAGTTCGGTACTCCTAGTGGATTGGAAATCCTTCTCGGTGAAGGCGGGGACGTAGAGCTCGGTGTTCGAACCTCGAAACACATCTTATTGTTTGAGTTTGATCGATTGACTCTCAACTCTCTCTCTCTCTCTCTCTTTAATTGTGCATTGCATCATTCATATTGTCATATCTTATATGCTTGTGTTGTACCTTGCATTGATTCATATTGCTTATTCCTATATGCTTGGTTGTGTTTGCTTGTGTGCCTCACTTGTGCTTAACCACGAGAGCTTCATATAGCGCCTCAGCTCTTATTCAGAGGAATCAAGAGGAGTTAGTCCAGAGCCCTTCACGTGGAATTCGGCTACACTCGTTGGTTGCACTAAGTGTTGTTGCAAATTAGTTTTAATTTCCGCATTTAGTTCATTAGATTAGCGGTATACCTATTCACCCCCCTCTAGGTGTACTTTCACAACTAACCCTAAACTAACCCTAATTGATCTAGTGATTAGCTACCCTAGAATTATTCTAGCCTAGAATCCTTTTTGTTTTATCCATCTTTTTATTTTTAAGATTTTTAAAGAAAAGAAAAAGAAGGAAGAAAGATTAAAGACAACACCAAAAACCAAACCAAGAACGAAGAAATAAAAAGGTAGACTTGAAATTAAAAGAATAAGAATAAGAACATAAAAAAGAAAAGATAACCTTTATTGATGCAATCTTTGGGTACAAGTTCCTTCTCCTTCCTCCTTACAATAGCCAAACCAAAGCCAACAACAATTACAAAGAAGAGAACTCAAAAGAGGCTAAACTAATCTAATAAAAAATCCTAAATCCTTAACCCTAACCTTATTCTTCTTCTCTCTGGATGAGGTGCTCTATACGTACTGCAGGGGGTCCTTTTTATAGAAGATTTGGGCCAAAGTCTTTCAAAATAAAGCAGACCGCCTTCACGCTTCCTCTATCTCTATCAATAAGCTGCGGAAACGCGTCTTTTGTCGCGTTTTCTTGACAATCTTGTGGCCATCTGCCACGCGCTTGAGCATGTGGCCTCCTCTCATTCATCCATCTGAGCGCCTCCTCTTAGATTCTGCATCCTGACCCTCGATCCTGAGAATTCGGGATAACTTGGGAAGCAAGTTATCAAAAATCTGAATTTGAAAAGGATTTGGTCCCTTTATCTTTATCTTCAAGCCTTTCTCCCCTTAGATTTGAATAGCAATTAGGAGTCCTACTTTATCCTTCTTCCTCCTCCCCTAAATTTGAATAGCAATTAGGAGTCCTACTTTATCCTCCTCCTCCTCCCCTAGATTTTAGATTAATAATTTAAAATCCAAGTTTAGATTAGGTTAGATAAGATAGAAGCTTCTAAATTACTAAAATAAATCATGCATGTGGGCTTTTTGGGCTTCAATTGGGCTTCATTTATTTATTCTTTATTACTCAAGGCCTGAACAACACTAAATAATAAAACGTTACGTAGCAGTGCTTTATAAAAGGATAAGTAGGAACATATGATGATAAATATGATGATAAAAATGCACTTTTGACTACCTATCACACCCCTCACACTTATCTTTTTGCTCGTCTCGAGTAAAAATAAAAATAAAAAGAAAATAAAAACTAACCTATCCTAACTCATTTTCATAGGAATCACGGTTACACTTAGCATGTGCAACAAGCCGTTAAACCTCTAGGTTGCCCCTAGATGACGAGTGTTGTCTCGTGAGGGTTTTCAGTGGATTACACCCACAAAATCCATAAAAGAAAAAGAAAATGCTAGTGATTAATTTTTTTTATTTAGAAAAGAAGAGAAATATTTGAAATATGTTTGAAGAAACTAAGCAATCTATAAGTTTTAGGATTATCATTTTTATTCATTCTTGAACTTAGTCTCTATACAATAATTCGTTATCAATTTTAGATAAGGATTAAAATTGAATTTTTATATAGTCTCTTTTCTTACCCTAAGTCATATGCATCCTTGTGAACGTGAATCTTTACTAGGGATTATTTAACTTGGACTCCCATGCCTCTTTATTATTATTATATATATATATTTAATATGTATAACTCATCTACTTTTCTTTTGTATAAGTATCAAGGCTTCTTGAGGCCCCCATACCTAACTAATTGACTATTAGATGTGTTAGTACATATATAGATAATATCTCTTAGTTTTCTTAGGCTTTCTAATTCACCCATGTAGCGAGCCTAAGGTCGGTGGCTCCCAAACCGGTCAGTTTTAGGGCACCGGGTGAGAAAACACTTCACAGACTTAAGGACTCGAGTGAATTAGGACACAAAACTAAGGACTTTATTTATAAAATCACCTTGAGGCTGAATACTTATGCTTCTTGAGGCACACGTATTGTCACGCCCCGCTTCCCAAAATACAGAATACAGGTACGTGACGATGGCCAACAGATACTCATGAAGAGTGAAATCTCTTCCATGAGTACCTTAGGCTGTCAATAACAAGCAGGATATCACACATATATGCACATACAACCAAGCACAGGGATAAAATCACATATATGAAAAACTGAATCATAAACAATATCATCCACTATATCAGAATAAAACAAGTCAAGAAGAAAACTGAACTCACCGGAGAATAGCGAAACCATAATATGATCTACGAATAACTCTGTATCCCAGCTTCCTGATCTAAATACTGAAAAATAACATAAAGGTCCGTCAGAAGCGGACTAACAAGAGTACATGAAGGAAAAGAACAATAAAAGAGAATATGAAAATGTAGTAACAATAAGTAGGACATAGGTAGTATCGAGAATTGAAAGTAATAAAAATAACAGGAATAATCAGAAGATAGATCATGTACAATAAGACCACGCATGTATAGTGTGACATGTATATAATGAACATGAAATATCCTGGACAAGTAATTGTCGTGTAGTATAATCACTAGAACATGAGATCACAAGATAAAACATCATGGTAGGTCCAGGAACGTCACGTAGTCAGCATAATACATGTCACATGAGTCTCAAGTGTCAGTATCTTAAAAATACATGTCAGGTACTAGATCACTGAAGACAATGAAGGATATGATGCAAGTGCATATGTCTAGCATATTTTATTACTCTAACTAATGCAACCATCCTGTACCCTATCCCACAGGACAACTGCATATCAAACAAGTGATGCGTTAGTGGATCCTGATAGTAGGGAGAAACAGTTTACTGTACTCAGATATCATGTAACATGTAATAACAGGAGCGCGCATAAATAACAAGATCACGTGTGGCATCTAAACCCATAAGGGGTCGCCCTTCCAAGCAAACCTCCCTGGATTTCTCCTGCTACAGTCTCCCCCAATAACCCCGGCTTGATTAACTTTATTAATTAAATGCAAATACAAACAGTGTGTTACTCAGTGTTACAGGATCAGGAATCGGTACCAAAAATATCAGTGACAGATAATGAATATAATGTAACTAGTGGCAATAACAAGTGATAAATATAAAGTTATGCAAGTGATACTAGATACATGCAAAGTGGTGCAAGTGATATCACATAAATGCAAAGTACTGCAGGTGATGTCAGTATCATGTAATCCAAAGGTCATAATAAATCGGTCTTGATCATATGTCCATAATCCAACAAGTATCCTCGAATAATTTCTCAAACTATAAAAGTTGATTTCCTCGATTAATTTCTTGTAGTATAAGTATCATGATATCAATCGATATATAGTCTTTATTCGTCAATCATTATAGATACTCGTGCCAGAGTATATTACATACAAGTAATAATGTCAATTTAAGTTGAATGCATGCACGTAAAGGAATGAGATGCAAACACGATACATAAGGTAGTGATCACAAGACGGAATGGGTGATAATATCAAGAAATACAAAGATTAATAATATAATTGGATTCAAGAGCAGGCTAATAATGTAAACGTAATCACATAATGATATAGAAGATCAAGACACAATATCTAGAAATTATAGGTAAGAGACAAAGTTAAAATCGACACGAAAGTCAACGAAGAGAAAATCATGTACACTTGCCTGATGTCGTTGGGGTCCGACTGTCCCTTAATAGCAACTTGCACGAGTCAGTTGCGGCCTAGATATTTAGACAGCTCATGTTAGTTTCGTTTCCTCAAGTTTTCGGAGTGGGTATTGACTGAATCTTAGGTTCCTTTACTTTATTCAGTGTTGTTATATTAGCCATGAATTCAATAGTCACTTGAATTATAATTATAGCAATTAAATTTTAATTAGTTATAAAATCTAATTATTAAATAGTTATATGAATTTAGATATTAATTAATTATTTTACACTTGTTACTAATTCTAAAGTTAGTTATTTATATTCATTTAATATTTTAAAACTAATTATTTATTAACATTAGCCATTCAGTATTTTGTGATAATTATTGGATATATTTCAGGCATTTAATCTCTACCAAATATGTTTATTTGTTATTCATCTATACATATTAGTAGTTTTTATCTAGTTATTTAATTTATTATCTATCATTATTAGATATAGGTGTAGTGTTAGAATTATTAGTTACATGTACTAGTACCTACTATTCATATAGTTATTAAAAAACATTATATTAGTACTTAAAAGATTATCCATTAACTTATTTATTTATGTGCTAACTAAGATTCTTAAAAAAAAACTATCATTAATAACCTTAAATGATTTGTAACAAACCAAACGACAATATTTAGAAATTAAAAGCTTACCTCAACAACAGCAGCAGCAGCAACAACAATTGTTGCTGCTGCTGGGCGCGCGCGGCCGAGACCGGAGGCCAGCCGGCCTGGTGACGTGGGGGTGGGTGCACGATGGGGTGCGGCGGAGCTTGCGGTGGATGTCGGCGGGGTTGCAGGAGAGGGAAAAGGACTCAGCTTCCATGGGGAGAGGATGTGCGCTCCGGTGAGGGGAGGAGGCACGGGCTGCGGCCCTGAGCGGTGGCTTTGGAGCTCGGCCATGCCATGGAGGTGGATGTCGGAGGGTGCTAACGGTTGCGAGTGGGGAGGATGGTGCGTCGGGCTCTGAGGGAGATGATCGGAGTTGCTCGACGCCACGACGGAGGAGCTCTGGCTACGGGATGGCCGAGGGTGTGCCTATGGTTTGACGCGGCCAGGTGAGGAGGAGGCCTAGCTTGAGGATGGGTGCAGGTCACGGCTCGATTAAAAACAGACGGGGGAAGAGAGAGAGAGTACGCGGTTAAGAGGTGAGTGGAGGAGCTGGGAAACGTGAGCGAGAGATAAAGGGAAATGGAGAACGTGGAGAGATAGAGGGGGATGATGGTTAAACATATTATGGAGACATTCCCATCATACCTGGTTTAGACTAGAAGACGTGGGAGTGATCACCCAAATAAGATGGTGTTTGTTATTCTCTGTTGGAAGGCTTAAAGGGTGAAGTCATATAATGGTTAGATTTTTATGGCCACTTCCCTATGCAAGAACGATCAAAGCATTATGGTTGGTGCATTAAATTCCTTAATGAAGAGTCCAGGTTCGAAACTGTGGATGAAAAATAAAAGTTTTTCTTTTTATATTTTTTTATTTTGGCTTTATTAATATTCAGAAAATTCTCAAAAATTCTCAAAAATAGAAGATGTAATCCTGAACATTGTTGTGAAGTCAGATTCTCAAAATTCATTTCCAATTGTTATTTAAAAATCTTGGAGTCAGTCTGTGACACCGATCGACTCCGAATTGAGATTCTTCTCCAATAATTCCCAAAAGAAAATTCCAAAGTTCTAGAAAAGTTATAAATAATGAAAAATAATATCTTGAGCTGAAATAGCCTCAATCCGACTATCAGGATGATTAAATCATCAACAGATACTAGTATTGTACGTATATTAGGAACCAAGGGTTACAATCCTACCCACCTTATAAAAAGAATTTCGTCCTCGAAATTTAGCCAGGCATCGACATATGAATAGAAGATGCATCTATGAGAGATAGGTTTATCCCAGATCCATAATCATGTCAATATGATATAACCAAATACCAATTCAATCATGGGTCATGATGACATATTCATCACCATAAGTCCGGGGATCAAATTGACTTTCTAGAGTTCATAATCGATTATCCTTAATATCACTTTTATCCTTCGATCCACTATAGTCAGGTTCATCTGATAAAATTACGCACACCATTTATAGATCAGATCCTTAAGGTCAATCAATAACCATACTACACTGATTTTTCACCATGATCTCATCGAACAAGAATTCCAGACATCTCAATTACGTTACCATCCTTATAACATCACTCCAAAATTATATCATCTCTGAGATTGCCACATATTACTCAAATAATTATCGCCTCTGGTTTTTATTTCTTAAAATCATTAAGATCCCAAATAATTTTAAATCCTCGAGTACATGTTTTATTTTCACAGTATCACAATAACCCAATTATCAGATCAGACAGTCACTACTGGAAGATCATTAGTCAAGATAGCAATCACTGACGGAAATCCCAAGATCAGATATCAATAATCAGTAATTAGTTATCGTCTCAACCCTCAATATATCTTTCAGATTGGTTTTATATTCTTGCTTTTATATTCCTGCTTTAGATCCTAGAAGTTGAGTTTAAAATTCATTGATCTCCATAAAGATCCAGATATATCTATCTCCTCATTTCATCTATGATTCCTCAATCAATACATCACAGGATTCTCAAATTATCAAGGTATTCCAATTATAATGTTCTTAAGAGTCATAGGATTAACTCAAAAACCTTAAATTATGATAGATATCTTAAAATATTACTTAGGTATGAAAACTTCAAGATCCTAACCTTCAAAACTAAATCCAAGTAATCTGATCCAAGGTATAGTCATATTTTGACTAAGGATATGATTCCGTTTATTGAGCTGATTATCACTCCAAGATCCAAATCCTAAATCCAACATGTATGGATGTGATCTGATCATTATTTTATCCACACATGATTATTATCTTAAGTCCACCATCTTACTATGATTCCCTTGTAAACATGTATCTCAAAAGTTTCAGATCTAAAATTTCTCATAAAATTAACTGCCAGATAATTTGACAAAGATCCTCTCAATTATTCTTCTTCGTCCAAATAATCAGGTCAAGTCCTCAATATATCTATCCTCAATCTAAACTAAGAATAGTCTAACCAGGCATGATCAAGCAGGGCAGAGTAGGTATGAAGACTACATGGATGGAAGAGTCACATCAAGGTGACGGTTCAAGGGTTTCTGGGGATCAATTGTACAAGTATGGAGTCAGAGAAGGGAGTCAATGACTGTTTACTCAGATAATTTCATGGATGATTATCATATATGTGGCCTAATTGTATATATGGCATATAACTAACCTGGCTCTGATACCAACAAAATCATGTCACGCCCCGCTTCCCAAAATACAGAATATGGGTACGTGACGATGGCCAGCAGATACTCATGAAGAGTAAAATCTCTTCCATGAGTACCTTAGGCTGTCAATAACAAGCAGGATAGCACACAAATATGCACATACAACCAAGCACAGGGATAAAATCACATATATGAAAAACTGAATCATAAACAATATCATCCACTATATCTGAATAAAACGAGTCAAGAAGAAAACTGAAATCACCGGAGAACAGCAAACCAGAATATGATTTACGAACAACTCTCTATCCCAGCTTCCTGAGCTAAATACTGAAAAATAATATAAAGGTCCGTCAGAAGCGGGCTAGTAAGAGTACACGAAGGAAAAGAACAATAAAAGAGAATATGAAAATGTAGTGACAATGAGTAGGACATAGGTAGTATCGAGAATTGAAAGTAATAACAATAACAGGAATAATCAGAAGATAGATCATGGACAATAAGACCGTGCATGTATAGTGTGACATGTATATAATGAACATGAAATATCCTTGACAAGTAATTGTCGTGTAGTATATGTTGGCCCAGAGGCCTTCCACTCTAGTTTTGATGATGATTAACTCATGTAGTTATAGTTTACTAATAATCTTGTGATATTTAGTTTCAGATATTTAATCAAGATATTAGTAGGTGATTAGGTTCAACAAAGGTGTTTTAGAGCTTTCACATGGTGATTCAAGAGTCCGAGCGTCAAGTTCATAGCTAGCACTCATTTGGAGTCAAGTCGACTTGGAGACGGCACTCTATAAGAAGACTTCGGTACATTGTTTAGTTTATAGTTTAGATCCATTTGTAAAGATTAGATAGTGTGATATGCTCAAGTTCACAACACACACACACTTGTTTTTAGTTTCATGTTTTGGTTTTCGGTTTTTAGTTTAACCGATCTTGGTTTTCATGAATAGATAGAACAAAACAAGTTTACATGGTTTAATGTATATTAGATTTGATCTATATACATGTATGCTTCATATTCTTAGAATAACTTATTTTGATAACCTATTCATGTATTTGGGTTTTATATTTTAACAAAACTTATTTTTCTATTTAATGTCAAAAACATTGATATATATCCTTATATGTATATTGGATTATATCCATATACTATATGCCTCAAAGTTGTTTCAATATTATGTTTTTGTATTTGGATGAGTTTTGGACAAAACGATTTTTCATTTCAAAAATTCAAGTTTTGGAAAATACGGATTTTGGTTTTCGGCAAAATTTTTAAGTCACAAAAATAGTTCAAAATGTTTGTAACATGGTTTGATTTTACTCAAACATGTTTGTTTATCAAAGTATTATACCGAAACTATTTTTGTAGATTTTTAGAGATTTTATGAGATTTATTTGATAATAAAAAACCCAAGTTTTAAGTTCTGTAAATTGCCCTGCCAGGCTCTGGCGGTCGACCGCCGGTCGACCAGACCGATCGACCGATGTGCACAAGGACGTGCACGCAGGCCAGCCACTTAGGTCGGTCGACCGAGCGGTCGACGGACTGAAGTCAACCCACTCTCGGGTTGGCCCGGTCGACCGGGCGGTTGACCGGCCAGAGAGCCGTTGCTCTCTGGTTCTAGGCGCGGTCGACCGGGCGGTCGACCGGCAGGCTCAATAGTCAATTTTTTGACCGTTGGCCGGTTGACCGGCCGGTCGACCGGAAGGCCAATCTGGGCCTTGTCAGCTGCCAACGGGCAGATTTTGTTTGGGCCTTTATATACCCCATCTCTTGGCTGTTTTGGATAGGATTTTTAGAGAGCAAAAATTTACTTCATCTCAAGTGTTTTATTACAAGTTTTCAAAAGAGCTTTAGAGCTTTAAAGATTGGATCTTTATTTTGTTTTAAAAGGGGTTGGAAAATTCAAAGAAAAGAAAAGTCTTTGGGAATTGGTTTGATCTTCATTTTCAATTCTATCTAGAGTTTTTCCCTAGAGTTTTTCTTTGAGTTTTTGATTTTCAAACTCTTTGTTTTCACACTTGAGCTATCTTGCTATCCTATCTATCGGATCTTTATCTTTGTGGGAAAATTGGTTTGTGATTGAGATAGACCACCAAGTTATAAACTTCCTTCATTGTGATATCCCTCTAATGAGAGGAGATTGAATTGGTATCCCTTTATTGTGAGGTGATTGTGGAAGTTATGATTGGCTCCCTCTAGTGAGAGGTAGAGATTGTGTTTAGCTCCCTCTAGTGAGAGGTGGAGATTGTGTTGGAATCTCTCAAGTGTGAGGTGATTGATTTGTGTTGGCTAAGTGCCTACCCCTCTTGTGTGAGGTGGATTTTGTGTTAGTTGTGCCTTGCCTCTGTGAGAGGTTGTATTCAGTTGAGAGAGGAGTTGTGTACTTCCGGTTGTATTTGCCCCAAATCCTCATTGGAGGTTTCCCTGTGTGGGAAGTCCTGTGTGGACGAGTTAGTGGAAATCCTTCCGTGTGAAGGCGGGGACGTAGAGCTGTGTGCTCGAACCTCGAAACATATCCGTGTGTTTGCGATTGATCCACTTTCTCTAACTCTCTCTCTCTTTTATATTGAGCCTTGCATCATTTCATATTGCTCATTCATATATTATATGCTTGGCTTGTTTGTGTGTGCCTCACTTGTGTTTAACCACGAGAGCTTCATATAGCACCTCAACTCTTATTCAGAGGAATCAAGAGGAGTTAGTCCAGAGCCCTTCATCGGGAATTCAGATACACTCGTTGGTTACATTAAGTGTGTTACAATTTAGTTTTAAATTCCGCATTATTATTCATAGATTAGCCGTACACCTATTCACCCCTCCTCTAGGTGTACTTTCAATTGGTATCAGAGCCTACACTCATGATATTAGGTTTAACCACCTAGGAGTGTGATCTTGGTTTTGCTAATCTATCATTTGCATTTGCATTTGCACACATATAATTTGCACTCATGGATAGCCCTCCCATGTTTGATATCTCTAGACTTGATATATGGAAGGTTATGATGAGTTGTCATTTAAAAGCCCTAGGTTATAAAGTTTACCTTGCCATTACCAAGGAATCCTACCTTAGTGATAGCAAGCATATAGAGGCAAATACACAAGCCCTTAAGGCACTTAGAGCATCTCTTGATAAAAAATATTTACATGTGTTTTCTCATTATGATTCCGCTTTTGCAGTGTGGAACATTTTGACATATCCCGAGCTACCAACGCTTATCAATAAGAAGAGGGAATCTAGTCGAGACAAGTCCGACGAACGTTGCTTGACTCCCTTGAGGTACATTCGGATACTCAACTAGATGTTGGTACTAGTTCATATTGTAATGAGTGTATGGATGCACATGCCTTAAATGATGAACTAGCTAAAAATTTTGAAAATTTGATTTCAAAATATAAACTTTTGAAAAAGGATAGTTTTGTTTTAAAAGAAGAAAATAAAAAATTTTCTTCTAGACTTGAGATTGCTTTGGAAGAAAGGGATGAGATTTTAAGTGAACATGACTCACTTAAATCCCAACTTGATCTTGCCCTAAATGAAAATAAGATTTTGAAAAATAAAAATAATTGTAATGATATTTTGAAGAAAAATGAAAACTTATCTTCAAAACTTAATTTTGTATTAAAAGAGAATAATTCTTTGAAAAATAAAATTGATTTGATTTCAAAAGAATTGGAAGATTGTTTAAAGAAAAACATTTCTTTGAAAAATGATTTAGACACACATGTTTGCCATGCTAGTGTAGCTTCTTCACCTAGCTTACCTATTGCATGCACCTCTTCTTCTATTATTAAAAATGACATTTGTTTGTTAAAGAAGAGTGTGGATTGTTTGGGCTCCACTTTGAGCCATTGTACTTTGAGCCACTCACGTTTGGAATCTATGTTTCGAAAGAAACAAGTTCCTCCTATGCATGCACACAAACCACGGCATACACATGCTCCCCACGTTCACACCCATCACACGATGTATGCTCATGTGTACACTTGTACACATTGTGGACGTAAGGGCCACCTTGCTAAGTTTTGTTATGATCGTATACATGATTCAAATTTAGCAACTAAGTTTGTTTGGGTTAGAAAAGGAGCTAACCCCCATGGACCCAAAAGAGTGTGGGTACCAAAGATCACCCCTATTTTATTTGATGTAGGTGTGGGCTCTCACTTAACGTGAGAGTAATGGTGCCTTGAGGTGGATGCGTTCCGAGTTTAAAGAGGACTAGTTGGATGCATCACTTTCAAGGGGAGTTTTGGTGGGAGGACCCCTTGGTTTGGAGATATAGAGGTGTGCCCTATTGGTTTCGGTAACGATCTCTAACTCCTCATTTATGTTTACATATTTTTCATATTATTCATTTTTAGCATGTTTTGATATTTCTTGATTATTATGTTAAATGCCATGATAATTAGATTAGGATATACATGTATAGTATTTGAGATCACCCATGTTTAATATGGACTAATACTTTGTATTCTCACATTTGTTTAGCTATTGTGTATATCATAGATCTATGCATGTGTATTTACATAATGATCATATGAGTTTTGTTTAAACATTTGCACTTCATGTTTTGATTTCTATGCTTCATGTTTTGATTACATGTCTAGATGTTAGTTTTTATTAAAACTTGGATATATATACTTGTACAACTAGTGAGCTACAAATAGATTATTATATGTTTGTGCTTGAATGCTCATTTGTACCCATTAGATGTACTAGTATAGCCTAGTTTTGATGTTTCATACATTTGACTTGTTTTCATTTTGTACATGTTTTTCATGTTTATGTTTAACTTCATGTATATGTCTATTTTGTCCAAATTAATAGCTATACATATACATCCTTGAGCCACTTGCCTTCATGCATATACTTTTGCAGACTCGTTTATATTTGGATATGTATGTATACTTTAGTTTGTACATGACATACATATACCTTGAAGGATTCTAGTTTTGATGATTTTCATATTTTAAGGAATTTCATTTTGAGCTCGATTGCCTAGTTTCATGATAATGTGTTTCACATAACTATTATACACTCACTTTATTTAATGTTTTCTAATGATTTTATTTTCATGAATACAATTTGTGCTATATAGATTTTGAGTGTTTGGTGATCATGTGATCTACATGTTTTTCATGAAATATATTTTTGTTTTATTCCTTACTTGAAGGATTTCGTACTAATTTACAAATTTTTCATATAACTAGTTCCTATTCTTCATTATGGTAGAGTTTTTCAAACATACTAAATTTTCAAACTTATTTTTGAAAACCCCTACTCATCTAAGGGCGGTTGGTTGGGCGACCATGCCTTGTATGCTCATTATTGAAAATCTATTTTAAACATGTGCATGAAATGGGTGGTAGGAAGTATGAGTTATACATTTGATCTTATTGTGTTTTCAATTGATATCATTGTATCTTTTCAATTGGTATCACTATTGACATTCTTTTTATATACTCATATATATTTTATATATGTATGCTTACACTTCAAATAGTATCAATTTCGATTGGTATTCATTTTTTCATACATATATATGCTTTATTTGTGCTTACTCTATCTCTATATCTTTGACGACAAATTTTACTTATGCTAAGCTTAAATGACTATTATATTTCAATTGATTATTTTTTCAATTGGTATTTTATACAACCTTATGCATCATTTTAATTGGTATTTCATAAGCGGGAGAAAATTCGTATTTCATCTTTCAATTGGTTTTGTTTACCTTTGGTATTCTACTCCCACACTTTATGATAAAAAATGATTAAAAAATTAATATTGACTTTAATTTGGTATTATACTCTTCTAATGAAAAATATCTTCAATTTTTTATGTTTTTCAAATTGATATAAAAAAGAGTAAAATATTTTCAATTGGTACTAATTTTTTTAGAATGGTATCAAGATTATCTATATGTTTACATCTTTCTATTGATATCAAAATTTTGATTGGTTTCTTCAAAAATGTTTTATGTACCTTCAATTGGTACTTTTCAATTGGTTTCTTCAGTTTGATTTTCAATGCTTTATTTACTTTCAATTGGTATTTCTCAAAAAAATTTTGGTTTACCTATTTGTTTATTTTCAATTGGTATCATGATGCACTACATTGATATATTTTTTTAATTGGTATCATAATGTTTTATTTTGGTTTCACCCCTTGTTGATTTTTGTTTCGGACAAAAAGGGGGAGAACTTTGTTTTATTTTTTTCACCCCTTTGTTGATGATTGACAAAAAGGGGGAGAAGTATTTGAGTTTATATGCATGTTTAATAAAGTTTGCTTTATTTCATATTGATATAAAGAGAGTTTGTTTTATGTTTGTTGATATTGGTATAAAGAGCATGGATATTAGTATCAAGAACATAGTTTGTTGTTTTGTTTTATTGATATCAAGAACCTTTATTAAAATTTTTATTGTTGGTATCAAAAGCTTTTATTGATTATCTTTCAATTAGTATCAAGAGCTTTTATTAAAAGTTTTATTATTGGTATCAAGAACTTTATTGATTAGCTTTCAATTGAAATTTTATTGGTATCAAGTATAATTATTTAAAGAACATGTTTATTTTAAGTTTACATTTTCAATTGGTATTTAAGAACATATTTATTTTAAAAAGAAGGAGAAATAATTTATTTTAAAAATTTGGTGTCAAAAGCATGTTCATTGTTTTATGCATGTTGATGCATATTCATATTTAGTATTCATTACATATCTTATTGTTTATTGCTGTGCATGAGTTAAGGGGGAGCTTCTTTGAGCTTAACTTTAATCCATGCATATATAACTCCATGAGTTTTGTCATCATCAAAAAGGGGGAGATTGTTGGCCCAGAGGCCTTCCATTCTAGTTTTGATGATGATTAACTCATATAGTTATAATTTACTAATAATCTTGTGATATTTAGTTTCAGATATTTAATCAAGATATTAGTAGGTGATTAGCTTCAACAAAGGTATTTTGGAGCTTTCACATGGTGATTCAAGAGCCCGAGCGTCAAGTTCATATCTAGCACTCGTTTGGAGTCAAGCTCGGTGGATCACGTTTGGATCGAGTCGACTTGGAGACGGCACTCTACAAGAAGACTTCGGTACATTGTTTAGTTTATAGTTTAGATCCATTTGTAAAGATTAGATAGTGTGATATGCTCAAGTTCACAACACACACACACACTTGTTTTTAGTTTCATGTTTTGGTTTTCGGTTTTTAGTTTAACCGATCTTGGTTTTCATGAATTGATAGAATCAAAACAAGTTTACATGGTTTAATGTATATTAGATTTGATCTATATACATGTATGCTTCATATTCTTAGAATAACTTATTTTGATAACCTATTCATGTATTTAGGTTTTGTATTTTAACAAAACTTATTTTCCGATTTAATGTCAAAAACATTGATATATATCTTTATATGTATATTGGATTATATCCATATACTATATGCCTCAAAGTTATTTCAATATCATGTTTTTGTTTTTGGATGAGTTTTGGACAAAACGATTTTTCATTTCAAAAATCTAAGTTTTGGAAAATACGGATTTTGGTTTTCGGTAAAATTTCTAAGTCACAAAAATGGTTCAAAATGTTTGTAACATGGTTTGATTTTACTCAAACATGTTTGTATATCAAAGTATTATACTGAAACTATTTTTGTAGATTTTTAGAGATTTTATGGGATTTATTTGATAATAAAAAACCAAGTTTTAAGTTCTGTAAATTGCCCTGTCAGGCTCTGGCGGTCGACCGCCGGTCGACGGACCAAGAGTCGGTCGACCGGACCGATCGACCGATGTGCACAAGGACGTGCACGCAGGCCAGCCACTTAGGCCGGTCGACCGAGCGGCCGACCAACTGAAGTCAACCCACTCTCGAGTTGGCCCGGTCGACCGGGCGGTCGACCGGCCAGAGAGCCGTTGCTCTCTGGTTCTGGGCGCGGTCGATCGGGCGGTCGACCGGCAGGCTCAACAGTCGATTTTTTGACCGTTGGCCGGTCGACCGGAAGGCCAATCTGGGCCTTGTCAGCTGCCAACGGCAGATTTTGTTTGGGCCTTTATATACCCCATCTCTTGGCTGTTTTGGATAGGATTTTTAGAGAGCAAAAATTTACTTCATCTCAAGTGTTTTATTATAAGTTTTCAAAAGAGTTTTAGAGCTTTAAAGATTGGATCTTTATTTTGTTTTAAAAGGGGTTGGAAAATTCAAAGAAAAGAAAAGTCTTTGGGAATTGGTTTGATCTTCATTTTCAATTCTATCTAGAGTTTTTTCCTAGAATTTTTCTTTGAGTTTTTGATTTTCAAACTCTTTATTTTCACACTTGAGCTATCTTGCTATCCTATCTATAGGATCTTTATCTTTGTGGGAAAATTGGTTTGTGGTTGAAATAGACCACCAAGTTGTAAACTTCCTCCATTGTGATATCCCTCTAGTGAGAGGAGATTGAATTGGTATCCCTCTATTGTGAGGTGATTGTGGAAGTTGTGATTGGCTCCCTCTAGTGAGAGGTGGAGATTGTGTTTAGCTCCCTTTAGTGAGAGATGGAGATTGTGTTGGAATCCCTCAAGTGTGAGGTGATTGATTTGTGTTGGCTAAGTGCCTACCCCTCTTGTGTGAGGTGGATTTTGTGTTGGTTGTGCCTTGCCTCTGTGAGAGGTTGTATTCGGTTGAGAGAGGAGTTGTGTACTCCAGGTTGTATTTGCCCCAAATCCTTATTGGAGGTTTCCCTGTGTGGGAAGTCTTGTGTGGACGAGTTAGTAGAAATCCTTCTGTGTGAAGGCGGGGACGTAGAGCTGTGTGCTCGAACCTCGAAATATATCCGTGTGTTTGTGATTGATCCACTTTCACTAACTCTCTCTCTTTTATATTGTGCCTTGCATCATTTCATATTCCTCATTCATATATTATATGCTTGGCTTGTTTGTGTGTGCCTCACTTGTATTTAACCACGAGAGCTTCATATAGGACCTCAACTCTTATTCAGAGGAATCAAGAGGAGTTAGTCCAGAGCCCTTCATCGGGAATTCGACTACACTCGTTGGTTACATTAAGTGTGTTACAATTTAGTTTTAAATTCCGCATTATTATTCATAGATTAGCCGTACACCTATTCACCCCCCTCTAGGTGTACTTTCAGTATAATCACTAGAACATGAGATCACAAGATAAAACATCATGGTAGGTCCAGGAACGTCACGTAGTCAGCATAATGCATGTCTCATGAGTCTCAAGTGTCAGTATCTTGAAAATACATGTCAGGTACTAGATCACTGAAGACAATAAAGGATATCATGCAAGTGCATATGTCTAGCATATTTTATTACTCTAAATAATACAACCATCCTGTGCCCCATCCCACAGGACAACTGCATATCAAACAAGTGATGTGTTAGTGGATCCTGATAGTAGGGAGAAACAGTTCACTATACTCAGGTATCATGTAACATGTAATAACAGGAGCGCACATAAATAACAAGATCACGTGTGGCATCCAAACCCATAAGGGGTCGCCCTTCCAAGCACACCTCCCTAGATTTCCCCTGCTACAGTCTCCCCCAATAACCACGACTTGATTAATTTTATTAATTAAATGCAAATGCAAACAGTAGTTACTCAGTGTTACAGGATCAGGAATCGGTACCAAAAATATCAGTGACAGAAAATGAATATAACGTAACCAGTGGCAATAACAAGTGATAAATATAAAGTTATGCAAGTGATACTAGATACATGCAAAGCGGTGCAAGTGATATCAGATAAATGCAAAGTAGTGCAGGTGATGTCAGTATCATGTAATCCAAAGGTCATAATAAATCACAGTCTTGATCATATGTCCATAATCCAACAAGTATCCTCGAATAATTTCTCAAACTATAAAAGTTGATTTCCTCGATTAATTTCTTGTAGTATCAGTATCACGATATCAATCGATATATAGTATTTATTCGTCAATCATTATAGATACTTGTGCCAGAGTATATCACATACAAGTAATAATGTCAATTTAAGTTGAATGCATGCACGTAAAGGAATGAGATGCAAACACGATACATAAGGTAGTGATCACAAGACGGAATGGGTGATAATATCAAGAAATACAAAGATTAATAATTTAATTGGATTCAAGAACAGGCTAATAATGTAAACGTGATCACATAATGATATAGAAGATCAAGGACACAATATCTAGAAATTATAGGTAAGAGACAAAGTTAAAATCGACACGAAAGTCAACGAAGAGAGAATCATGTACACTTGCCTGATGTCGTTGGGGTCCGACTGTCCCTTAATAGCAACTTGCACGAGTCAGTTGCGGCCTAGATATTTAGACAGCTCATGTTAGTTTCGTTTCCTCAAGTTTCGGAGTGGGTATTGACTAAATCTTAGGTTCCTTTACTTTATTCAGTGTTGTTATATTAGCCATGAATTCAATAGTCACTTTGAATAATAATTATAGCAATTAAATTTTAATTTGTTATAAATGCTAATTATTAAATAGTTATATGGATTTAGATATTAATTAATTATTTTACAGTTGTTACTAATTCTAAAGTTAGTTATTTACTTTAAGTATTATTCATTTAATATTTAAAAACTAATTATTTATAACATTAGCCATTCAATATTTGTGATAATTATTGGATATATTTCAGGCATTTAATCTCTACCAAATATGTTTATTTGTTATTCATCTATACGTATTAGTAGTTCTATCTAGTTATTTAATTTATTATCTATCATTATTAGATATAGGTGTAGTGTTAGAATTATTAGTTACATGTACTAGTACCTACTATTCATATAGTTATTAAAAAACATTATATTAGTACTTAAAGATTATCCATTAACTTATTTATTTATGTGCTAACTAAGATTCTTTAAAAAAAACTAAGTTCATTAATAACCTTAAATGATTTGTAACAAACCAAACGACAATATCTAGAAATTAAAAGCTTACCTCAACAACAACAGCAACAACAACAACAATTGTTGCTGCTGCCGGGCGGCGCGGATGAGACCGGAGGCCAGCCGGCCTGGTGACGTGGGGGTGGGTGCACGATGGGGTGCGGCGGAGCTTGCGGTGGATGCTGGCGGGGTTGCAGGAGAGGGAAAAGGACTCGGCTTCCATGGGGAGAGGATGTGCGCTCCGGCAAGGGGAGGAGGCATGGGCTGCGGCCCTAAGCGATGGCTTTGGACCTCGGCCATGCCATGGAGGTGGACGTCGGAGGGTGCCAACGGTTGCGAGTAGGGAGGATGGTGCGTTGGGCTCTGAGGGAGATGATCAGAGGTTGCTCGACGCCACGGCGTAGGAGCTCTGGCTACGGGATGGCTGAGGGGGTTCCTATGGTTTGACGCGGCCAGGTGAGGAGGAGGCCTAGCTTGAGGATGGGTACAGGTCACGGCTCGGTTAAAAACAGACAGGGGGAAGAGAGAGTGTGTGCGGTTAAGAGGTGAGTGGAGGAGCCGGGGAACGTGAGCGAGAGATAAAGGGAAATGGAGAACATGGAGAGATAGAGGGGGATGATGGTTAAACATATTATGGAGACATTCCCATCACACCTGGTTTAGACTAGAAGACGTGGGAGTGATCACCCAAATAAGATGGTGTTTGTTATTCTCTGTTGGAAGGCTTAAAGGGTGAAGTCATATAATGGTTAGATTTTTATGGCCACTTCCCTATGCAAGAACGATTAAAGCATTATGGTTGGTGCATTAAATTCCTTAATGAAGAGTCCAGGTTCGAAATTGTGGATGAAAAATAAAAGTTTTTTTTTATATTTTTTATTTTGGCTTTATTAACATTCAGAAAATTCTCAAAAATTCTCAAAATAGAAGATGTCATCCTGAACATTGTTGTGAAATCAGATTTTAGAATTCATCCCAATTGTTAATTAAAAATCCCGGAGTCAGTCTATGACACCGATCGACTCCGAATTGAGATTCTTCTCCAATAATTCCCAAAAAAATTCCAAAGTTCTAGAAAAGTTATAAATAATGGAAAATAATATCTTGAGCTGAAATATCCTCAATCCGACTACCAGGATGATTAAATCATCAACAGATACCAGTATTGACATACGTATACTAGGAACGAGGGTTACACGTATTCAGCTTAATTAGTGAATTTTTTATTTATATTATTATATATTTTTTATAAGGCACAAGAGTCTTTGTCTTAGAATCCTAGATGTGTAAGTGTATTAGGTATGCACATTTCATTAAGGTAAAAATTAAGACTAAATCCTTATTCAAAATTTCTCCTATACCTAAATATCCAACAATTTATTTTATTTTGACTAAGTTTTTAGAAATTCTAATCATGATTTTCCTAATTCTTCAGATTAACTTGGATTTCTTTCAAAAGATAAATCAAAATATTTTTCCTTTCTATATATAATATTTTATTTTTGTTAAGTTAATATTAACCTAAAGTTAGTAAGTTAATCATTATATTAGTCTGGTTAGTAAATATTTTTTATTTTATTTTTTATTTTTTTAGAAATAAAAAGAAATTTTTTGTTAAGTTAATAACCTAAGGTTAGTGAGTTATGTTAACAACAACTTATAGTTAGTCAATAATCTATGTTAAAATAAATATTTTTTATTCTTTTTTATTATTTATTTATTTATTATTATTTTTTTAGAAGTTAAGCGTTAGTACCTTCCCCCCACACTTATCTCATGCATTGTCCCCAATGTATGAATGAAATGCATGCATGAAATAAAATGCAAAAGGAGTATAGGTTCCCAAAATTTAGCGATAGTGTGGGTCAAAGAGACCCATGGCTGTGTCTGTATCCGGTACTGGCTCCAATTATGGTTTCAACCTTTGACCATTTACCTTAAATTCATTACCACTCTTTGGGTCACTAATCTCTACAGCTCCATATGGAAATATAGTCCTAACGACGAATGGCCCTGTCCATCTTGACTTCAATTTTTCGGGAAAAAAGATAAAGTCTCAAATCATAGAGTAAGACTTTTGTCCGGGGACAAAAGTTTTTCTCATGATGAACTTATCATGAAAAATCTTAACCCTATTTTTCGTGATTTTGATTTCGCATTTCATACGCCTCATTCCTTATCTCCTCAAGTTTAAAATTTTGCAATTTCTAAAGTGCACCAGCCTTAACTAGGTCAAAATTTAGTTACCTAATTGCCCATAAGGCTCGGTGCTCTAACTAGACAGGTAAATGGAAAGCCTTTTCAAAAACTAGCCTATAAGGAGACATCTCTAGAATCGTTTTGAAGGCGGTCCTATATGCCCATAAGGCATCCATCAATTTGGTAGACCAATCCTTGCGGTTTTGACTCACGGTTTTCTCCAAGATAAGCTTTATTTGTCTATTGGAGACTTCTACTTGTCCACTTGTTTGTGGATGATAAGGTGTCTATAATTTGTGGTTTATAGAGTATTTTCGCATAAGAGCCTCAAAGGTTCTATTGCAGAAATGTGATCCATTATCACTAATTATGGCACGTGGCGTTCCAAAACGTGAAAAAATGTTTCCTTTAAGAACTTGACAACAATTTGTTGTCGTTTGTCTTGCAAGGATGGCTTCAACCCATTTGGACACATAGTCCACAGCCACCAAGATGTATTGGTACCCAAATGAATTTGGAAAAGGTCCCATGAAATTGATACCCCAAACGTTAAAGAGTTCTATTTATAGAATTGGGTGAGGAGCATCATGTTTCATTTGGAGATCCTACCTAACATTTGGCATCTTGTGCACGTTTTACAAAAGTCAAAAGCATCCTTAAACAGGTGGGCCAATAGAAGCTACTCTATAATACCTTTCGCTATTTTGCAGGGACCAAAGTGTCCACCGCAAGCAAATTCATGACAAAAGGCTAGAACACTTCTAGTTTCCTCTTCAGGAATACATCTCCTAATTATTTGGTCGCTACAATATTTAAAGAGGTAAGGGTCCTCCAAATGAAATAATGGACTTGAGATAAGAAGAACCGGTGTCTATCCTGCTTTGATCAACTAGATGGGGTTTGGTTTGTGATTAAGTAATTAACTATGTCGGCAAACCATGATTCCGTAGGGATGGCTAAAAGTTGTTCGTCGGGGAAGTCATCATTGATGGGCAGTTCGTCGGAAGGTGCTTTTGGCACATGAGAGAGATGGTCGGCGATGACATTTTGGACACCCTTTTATCTCGAATTTCAAGATCAAACTCTTGAAGGAGGAGGATCCAACGAATGAGTCGGGCCTTCGCATCCTTCTTGAGCATAGGGTATCAAATTGCTGAATGGTCGGTGAAGACAGTGGTCTTGGTCCCAAGTAGGTATGAGCGAAATTTCTCTAAAGTAAATACTACAACTAAGAATTCCTTCTCAGTAGTAGTATAGTTTACTTGGGTTTCGTTTAGTGTCCTACTTGAATAATAGATCACGTGTTGCTTGTTATCTTTATGTTGTCCTAAGACAGCGCCTATAGCAAAATCGAAAGCATCACACATGATTTCAAATGGTTTGGACCAGTCCGGAGGTGAGATGATAGGTGTAGAGATAAGTTCCAATTTTTGCTTCTCCCATGAGCTAAGATACTTGTCATCAAAGATGAAGGACACGTCTTTGGCTAAAAGGTTTGTAAGGGGTCTAGCAATTTTGCTAAAATCCCTAATAAACCTATGGTAAAACCCGGCGTGTCTTAAAAAAAGAACGAATGTATTTCACGCATTGTGGAATTGGGAGTTTGGCTATGATCTCCACCTTAGCCTTATCCACTTTGATCCCTTTCCTAGATATCTCATGACCTAGGACAATCCCATGCTGCACCATAAAGTGGCACTTTTCCTAATTTAGGATCAAGTTCTTTTCGGTGCACATTTTTAGCACTAGTTCTAAGTGATGTAGACATTGATCAAACGAATCTCCGTAGACAGAGAGAAGTCGTCCACGAAGATCTCTAGGAAGCGCTCGATCATGTCGAAAGAAAAGGCTTAACATGTAACGTTGGAATATCGCGGGGGCATTGCATAGGCTGAAAGTCATTCGGCAATAAGCAAATGTCCCAAATGGACATGTGAACGTTGTCTTTTCTTGGTCCTCGGGGGCTATTGGGATTTGGTTATACGCTAAGTAACCGTCCAAGAAACAGTAATACTCATGGACGCTAATCGTTCCAGCATTTGGTCGATAAATGGGAGGGGAAATGGTCTTTCTAGTAGCGACGTTCAACTTGCGATAGTCTATGCATATTCAAATCTTAGTAGGTAGTCGTGTTTGCACTAACTCTTGCTTGTCATTTTTCACCATAGTAAAATCAGACTTTTTAGGGACCACGTGCACTGGGCTGACCCATTGACTATCGAAAATAGGATAAATGATCCCATTATCCAATAGTTTCACTATTTCAGTTTGTACAGCCTCTTGATGAACAGGTTTAGCCTACGCTGTGGGTCCCTCTTTGGTTTAACCCCTTCATTTAGATGGATTCCATGCTGGACTATTTCAGGGCTTAGTCCCTTGATATCAGCCATAGTCCAACCAATGGCTTCCCTATGTCTCTTAAGGGTTGCCAATAGGTCTCCTTCTTGCCTATTAGTCAAGCTGGATGCAACTATGACTGGTAGCGTCTCTGTTCACCTAGGTAGGCATACTTGAGATGCTTAGGCAAGGTCTTTAACTCCAAGGAAGGAGGTGGCTCAATGGGTGGAGATGTTAAACTTAGATTCTTTATCTATAGAACTTAGACTTGCTGCCCACTCAATCTCGTCAAGGTTGAGATCTCTAGATTCTAACTCTTCATCACCTTTTGATTCTAGTGTGATCTTCTCTTTGTGCTCACTAGTCATATCCTCAATGAGGTTAACCTCAAAAGGTTCGTCAATAATGTCATAGGGTTGTCTACCTAGGTTGAAGACATTGACTTCCTTGGTCAAGTCTCCAAATGTCAATCTCATGGATCCGTTCCTACAATTGATAATTGCATTTGCGGTCGTAAGGAATGGTCGACCTAAGATGACTGGAGTTGAGACCTAGGGTTTGACACGGGTTGTGTCTCTAGCACAATGAAATCTACTGGGTAGATAAACTCTGCAACCCTAATTAGGACATCGTTGATTTCTCCTTTTGGAACCTTAATTGATCTATCGGCTAGCTGAATCGTAACTTGGGTCGGGCTCAGTTTGCCTAGCCCAAGTTGTTGATAAACGGACAAGGGGAGCAAATAATGCTCGCACCTAAATCAAGAAGTGCTCAACCTACTTCGGCTTGACCTATTGTACATGCTAGGGTAGGGCAACCGGGATCCTTGTACTTGACTGGGATTTGGTTGGACAATAGCTCACTAATGCTAGTGGCTAAAAAAAAAACCTTTTGGGCACGTTAGTCTTCCTCTTCTTGGTGCGCATGTCTTTTAGAAACTTTGCATAACTAGGGACTTGTTGTATTGCCTCAAGAAGAGGGATGTTTAGCTTTACTTTGTTGAACATTTCTAAGATTTTCTCCATTTGTGCACTATTGTTACACTTAAGCCTATTTGGGTATGGGGCTTTGGGTGGTGCACTGATTCAGCTGGTTGATCTTTTGGGGTTCATTCGAGCTAGGAGGAGTGGAACTAGAAGGGGTCGATGGTTGAGTCGAGTCTTGAGACATCACCACTTGGTTATCAACTACTTTTCCTGACCTTAATGTGGGACCAAGTTACATTGATTCGTGTCTTGAGCTTCATTAGCCTGCCTAGGGTTTGGCAATGGTTGACTTGGTAGGGTTCCTTGTTGTCTTTCACTAAGGGGTTAGCCTGTGACTCATTTGGTCCCCTAACCTACTCAAAGTTTTCATCACTATTTCTTGGGATTTCAGAAAGGAGTCCATCTTTCTTTCCATAAACGCAAGTCTTGACTCCATTTGTTGGTTTTGAAAAGTGGGAGGACTTTGGCTTGGGAATTGTTGATGATATTGAGGTTATGGGGCTTGGTGGAGAATTTGAGCCTTAATTGATCCTTTTGTGGGCCCCAAGTAAAGTTAGGATGGTTTCTCCAACCGGGATTGTAACTGGGTGAATATGGATTACTGGCTGGCCTATCAAACGCTGAATTCGAGTGTTCGAGGACTCCTTGTTGAGTTAGAAATATTGGACACTCCTCCATTACATGAGACATGGACAGACAGTAAGTACAGCCTGTAGGGAATACTAGGTGACTTGGTTCACGACTTGCTTTCTAGTTCCTAGAGTCTCAAACTTGGTCTCTAAAGACTCTATTTTCGCATCATTCTTGTCAATTTAGCTTCATGAGCTATATGATCCTCTATGAAATAGGCACCTCCTTTGGAAGCGATTGAGTCGTTCGACTTAACCTTTTCCAGATTTGGTTGCCATTGAGTGGTCTTATCTGCCAAATCCTCATATAAGGCCCATCCCCAGTTTCATTTTGCCCAAAAATCCCCCTTGGCACATCGATTCTAGAAGGGTCTTAGTAGAATAATCTAGACCATCATAGAGAGATTGACAAAGTCGCCATTCTCTATCCCATGATAAGGGCATTGAGCAAGTAGGTCCTGGAACCGTTCGAAGAGTTTCCAAAAAGGTTCATTTACAATTGTCTAAACTGCAAGATGCTATTCCTAGTTTGAGCAGTCTTATGAACAGGATAGAATTTCTTCAAGAATGCTTTAACGAAATTATCCCATGATGATATGGAGCCGGTTTCCAAACTATAGAGCCATTTCTTTGCTAAGCTTTCAATGTGAATGGGACAAAGTGAAATTTAACACCATCTACTCCTAAGTTGGCTATTTTCATCATGAGGCATACTTCCTCGAACTCTCGAACGAAAAAGTATGCATCCTCGGATTCAAATCCATGAAACTTTGGAAGAGTGTTTTTGTATTACGATTTTAACTCAAATTGGTTGTCCCCAACATCAGGAAGACTAATACATGAAGTAGAGAGGTCCTATTAGGATAGAACCTATCTTGCAACGTTTGTTGTTGAGCCATATCTTCGGTTTGGGTTGCGAACTGTTTCTAGTTAGTCTAGATGTAGCCGGGTCTCTTGACCAAGTTGACATGCAAAGTTGAGTTACTAAAATTAACAAACAAGTTCACCCCAGTCAAAACAACTTAATCAAGTCCTAGTCTAAGCAATCAATCCTAGACTAAGTTAGCCTAGATGTAGACGACTCCTAACTTTAGGTTATCCTTGGAAGGTCTATTGTCGACCCTAACCACAAGTTAATCAGCCAGGTAGGTGGTAAGGTTGGTGGGAGGTTATCCGTCAAAGACGTTTCTTAAATTAGTAACCACCAACCTTCGGGTTTTCGACCCTTAATCCCCTTCCTAGACACCGATTTGGCAATAGTCAGCTTTGAACAACCTCCTCCTTCGATCAACCTCCTAAATGAGTCTGAAGTCAACCTAGGGCCAATGCCTAGTCAAATTTTAGTTAAGATTAGGATGGTGCGTGCACGGAATGTGGTTGTGGGCAAAGAAGGGCGATGAAATCCCCACCTTATGTTTTATGGATCATGTCCTTAAGATGTTTTAAATGTGTACATGTCAAACAAAAGATTCAAAACACACTATATTGAACTAAGTCAAACAAGGGTGTTTCCTATTCTAATGCAATGCGTCACGTACCTTTGGTCTCCAACACTAACCAACAATAAAATAAAAAGAGAAAAATAGATAATGCCCTAGATGCAACGTCTAAACTTTTTTTAATTAGGTTTCGATCACGTCAGCATGTAGTGTCAATAATTTTTTTTAATTAGAACTAGGGTTAAACTATCTCTGTTAGGACCTAAAAGTAGGTTAAATTAAAAACTTAGGTGTACAGTAAATAACCTTAGAAACTCCCTTTTGATGCCCCTGCAGAACAGAAATAACAAATTAGGGTTAGATATTACCGTGCCGTTCCCTCCCCGGCAACGGCGCCAAAATTTTGATTGAAACTTGAACGAGAGAATAAATATGTACAAAATAAAAACAAATAATCAAAGAATTAGAAGGTTAGATTCTTCTCATTGTTCAATTCTATCCGCTACAGTAAGGGTCAAAGCGGGTCGGTTCCACTGGGAGGGAGGCGATGGAAGCGTTGGCAGCGCGGTATATATGTAGTCAATACTTAGAAGAAAGGTTGGTTGTAGTTTGAAATAAGAAAGTAGATGTAGTCAAGAGGGAGAGTCTAGGTTGCTAATTACCTTTACGACTAGTCTCGATTTAGGGGTTGTATCCTTTTAAACTAATGAAACATTCATCTAAGTTGTTAACCCTAAGTAAGAAGTGTAAGATGTCCAACTTAACTTGTCTACACTATGCCAAGCCAAACCCTAATTTTACCCTAAGCCAAAGCCAATCCCTAATCATTAAACTATGCCAAACCATACCCCTAACTTTATCTAAAGCCAAACCCTACTCTCAGCCAAAGCAAAGCCCTAATTATCTAAATCATTAAGTTGGACTATCATCACTAAACTTCAAAGGATTAATCTAACCCTAGATTACAAATCCATTAGACTAATCAACTAACCCTAAATCTAACCCTAATTGATCTAGTGATTAGCTACCCTAGAATTATTCTAGCGTAGCATCCTTTTGTTTTATCCATCTTTTTATTTTTAAGATCTTTAAAGAAAAGAAAAAGAAGGAAGAAAGATAAAGACAACACCAAAAATCAAACCAAGAACGAAGAAAATAAAAGGTAGACTTGAAATTAAAAGAACAAGAATAAGAACATAAAAAAGAAAAGATAACATTTTATTGATGCAATCCTGGGTACAAGTTCCTTCTCCTTCCTCCTTACAATAGCCGAGCCAAAGCCAACAGCAATTACAAAGAAGAGAACTCAAAAGAGGCTAAACTAATCTAACAAAAAAATCCTAAATCCTTAACCCTAACATTATTCTTCTTCTCTCTGGATGAGGTGCTCTGTACGTACTGTAGGGGTCCTTTTTATAGAAGATTTGGGCTGAAGTCTTCAAAATAAAGCAGACCTCCTTCACGCTCCCTCTATCTCTATCAATAAGCCGCGAAAATGCGGTTTTTGTCGTGTTTTCGTGGTAATCTTGTGGCCATCTGCCACGCGCTCAAACGCGTGGCCTCCTTGTCCGTCCATCTGGGCGCCTCCTCTTGGATTCTGCATCCTGACCCTCAATCTTGAGAATTCGGGATAACTTGGGAAGCAAGTTATCAAAAATATGAATTTGAAAAGGATTTGGTCCCTTATCTTTATCTTTAAGCCTTTCTCCCCTTAGATTTGAATAGCAATTAGGAGTCCTACTTTATCCTTCCTCCTGCTCCCCCAGATTTGAATAGCAATTAGGAGTTCTACTTTATCCTTCCTCCTCCTCCCTAGATTTTAAATTAATAATTTAAAATCTAAGTTTAGATTAGGTGGATAAGATAAAAGCTTCTAAATTACTAAAATAAATCATGCATGTGGGCTTGTGGGCTTTTTGGGCTTTTGGGCTTCAATAAGGCTTCATTTATTTATTCTTTACAAGGCCTGCACAATACTAAACAATAAAATGTTACGTAACAGTGCTTTATAAAAGAATAAGTAGGGAAATATGATGATAAATATGCACTTTTGACTATCTTTCACTTTGAAAATTGGGGTTGCTCGTCGAATAATGTCAATAGAGAACTCCACAACTCTTTTAGGTGGAAGTCCTGATATCTCCTCAAATACATCCAAGGATTCATTTCACATGACACCCTCTTCTTCTTATCTTCTGCAGTGGCACAATCCAATTGATCCTTCTTTCTTAGGGACTTGCACTTTCCGATGAACTGAAACTCTGGTTGGTGTGAGATTCTGAAGATACTTTCTTATTCTGACAGTTGTTCACTGCATGATACTTGCTAAGCCAAGTCATGCTTAAGTTCACATTGTACCCTCTAGTGTCCAGTATGAGCATGTCGGCTTCCAACTTCCTATCACATAACTCCACAGTGCATGATTTACAAATCCATTAGTATTAACTACCCCATTTTCCGTACTAATTTCCCATTGGTCACTCATACATATAAGGTGTATAGAATGCAAAGCAGTAAATCTATTAAATATGAAACAATATGATGCATCAGAGTTAAAAGTGATAAAACGGGAATTGAGTGGACCAAGACTTTACCTGCCACTACTTCTCCTGATGCCTCAGCTTCCTCGGCGGTCAAGTTGTAGGCCTGGCCTTTCTCACAGCCTACTCCAGTTCTCGGTCCCCTCTGAGCCTGACTCAGAGTCTATCGCTGGGGAGGAAGTGGAGCTCCTCTGCCTAAAGGCCATGTATTCCTTCTCATCGGTGGTGCCAAAAGTGCTGGGGATGCCACTCGTGCTGGAAGTGCTGGTGGTGTTGGAGCTGCATTCCATGTCTTCTTGAATGGACAATCACCCACTGAGTGATTGCTAGATCTGCAAGCCAAAACAACCCATTAGCCATACGGCAGTTGCGTTGATTGTGTCCGGGCTTCTGACAATATCCACATACAAGCTGCTGAGGAGAAAGTTAGAACAGTCGCTTGGCTAATGGGGCACCAATAGATCTGACTGGATTTCTCTGTTCACTTGTTGCAATTGACGCTTCATTGGCTTGTTCTGCATCTTGCTTCTATTCTTCTTCTCCAATTCCTGCTCTATGTCACGAGCTATAGTAAGGACTTAGGAGTATGACTTCAGCTGATGGGGTATAAGTAACATCTGGATATCCACCCTCAATCCTTGCTAAAACCTGCTAGCTCTTTTTGTTGGCCCAAGAGGCTACACTCTCCAATTGTTTTGGTTTTGATGATGACAAACCAAATTAGTGCTATTTGGTACTAACAAGTTTGCTAAGATGAGTTTCAGGTCTTGTACCATGTTTAGAGACCATTCGCTTAGCTATTGCAAGAACTTCTAAGTTCTACAAAGCAAGGAAGGCAATTTGCTCATCAAGGAAGGATCATAGAAGAGAAGGCACTAGCAAGGCATTGGATGGCTCAAAGACGTGAAGATTGCTCAGAGGTCCTTAGGTTTTGTATTTTAGTTTTATATAGCTTGTAAAGAATAGAGATTAGGTTTGAAGCTCAATCACACACGTTTTTGCGCATATACTATTTCTTAGTTATTCCTATAAAATATACAAAAATATTTTAGTACAAAATCTTTCTTCTACAAATTTCTTTTTATGTTACACTGAATTCTGTTTAAAATAGTTTTGTTAAAAACATTTTTCTTCTCAAAATTCTGTCTTTATTTCGTTTTCTAACACTGATCCGGTCGACCGGCAGTCTACCGACAGTCGACCGAGTCTGTGTCAGGCTGGTCCGGTCGACCGGACCAGTCGACCGAGGTCCTGGCAGAATGCAGTATCCGTGTGCATGTCTGTCGGTCGACGGGGGGCAGTCGACCGATATTATTTTTGAGTCACAGTTTGTATCAGTCGACCGGGTCGGTCGACCGATAACCTGTAACGGTCGGAATTTTGTACTACCGGTCGACCGGCCCGGTCGACCGATGTAGCCGTTTGAACAGTAACGGGCAGATTTTTAAGAGCTGTTTATTGTGTCTTTTGTGTTTTAAAAATACGTAAGGATATATTTTGATCTAATTACCTCCTAAACATCAGTAAATATGTTTTATCCCTAAACCCTAGCCGCTCCTATAAATAGGGTGTTTGGGGAGAGATTTGTTACAACAATTATTGCTAGAAAATTCAAAAGTTTAAGGCTTTCAAAAGAGACTTGTTTCTGGTTTTTGTGCTGAATTTCTCACTGATTTTCTGAAGGGTTTTTCAAATACTCTCTGATTTAATTCTCTTTTCTCCTTACACACAAGAGCTTCATTCCTACTCAATATTCTCTAAGGACTTTGTAAGGGAAGAGATATTTAAAAAGAGAGAGTTTGTGGTCTTTTGACTACAAGATAATTACTGTTCTTGAGATTGTAGGAGTTGGGTACTCCATTGTATTTGAGATCTTTGTGATAGTGGAAGTGGTCGGAATCCTTCTGGGGAAGGCGGGGAGTAGAGCTGGGTGCTCGAACCTCGATAACATATCCTTGTGTTTGCGATTGGTTTACATTCTTGCAATTATTACTCTACTTTGCTTGCATTATTACTTGCTCATCATACTTACTTGCTTGCATTCATCTTGTGATTCTTGATTGTGATTGTTATAGCTTTAAATTTTTAAATTGCCCTTTGATTAGCATTATCACCTATTCACCCCCCCTCTAGGTGATTTTCAATGGTATCAGAGCTTGGACTCTAGGTTTGGCTTAACATCCATAGAGAGATCCTTAAATATTGCTAATCAATATTTTCATTTCATCATTCATCACTAGTAAACATGGCCGACAACATTAAATCCCCCACTAAATTTGATGGCCTCAATTCCCAATTTGGAAGGTTAGGATGACTATATTTTTGCAATCTTTGGGTAGCTTAGTAGCCAAGTCCTTGACTAAACCCTATGTAGCACCCGATAGTGATGAGAGCACTTGGACCGACTTCAACTTTAGAGGAAATAGAGGTTAACTCCAAAGCCCAAAATCCCTATTAACCGCCTTGAATGAGGATGACCTTACACGGGTAATTCATTGCCAATCCGCCTATGAGATTTGGCAACACTTATTGGTCACACATGAAGGGACTTCACAAGTCAAGAGAGCTAAGATAGATATCTTGAGGTCTCAATATGAATTATTAAAATGCTTGATGATGAATCCATTGATTGTATGATTACTCGTTTCACTAAAATTACAAATGGTCTTTCTTCATTAGGTGACGTCATCTCCAACGATCAAAAGGTGCGCAAAGTGATACGGGCTCTTCTTCTTCATGGGAGATCAAGGCCACCACCTAAGGAGTTGAACGACAAGGATGAGATGGACATCATTAGTCTCATTGGGAACTTAAAGACCCATGAGATGGAGAAGAAGGCAAGAGAAGAAGCCACTACTTCAAAGAAGAAATCCATAGCCTTCAAGACTTCATCCACCAATGATGACGATGATGAAGACGAAGAAGAAGATGAGGAGCTAACTCTACTTGTGCGGAATGTCAAGAGGTTGTACGAAAGAACAAGTTCAACTTGCGGAGAAGATTCGAAGGCAAAGAGGAGCGGAAGATCATTTGCTATAATTGCCGCAAACCGGACATATCATGGCGGATTGTCGGAGTTCAAGAAGAAGATGACTTCCTCCTTCAAGCCAAAGAAATCGGAGGAGAAGAAAGCCTACAAAGCAAACTGGGATTCGGAAAGCGAGTCCGAAGAGGAGGTGGATCAAGCTAATATGTGTTTCATGGCAAACACACCTAAGGTAACCCCTCAATCCCTTGATGATAAAGATGATGAAATAAGTAAGGAAGTTCTAGTTCACGCCTTTGTAGAATTTCTGAAACTTATGATAATAAGAAACTGAATGCTTAAAATTACAAAAAGAAGTTGCTTTTCTAAGAATCAACTTGCCATTGTTTCTAAAGAAAAGATGATATTTTTAATTTCATTTCCATGCAAAAAGAATTTTGTGCCTACAAGAGTACTTGTAAGGCAAAATCTCCTATTATTGATGAAAAAGAAATTTCTTCTTTTAAATCCAAATGAATGATTTTGAAAAAGTTTTAAAAGATTGTGCCTTAATACTAAGAAACTTGAAGAAAAATTTCTAAAAAGCACACACCTCATGCTAAGATTCCTCATGTCACACTATACCTAACACGTCATGTTCATGCTCACAATGCCCATGCTCACAAATCACACACTCATTATGCTTTTAAATATGGTAGAGTGTATAGATGCACATATTGTGGCAAAAAATGGACATTTAGCTAAGTTTTGCTATGATCAACTAATAGAACAAATAATCTTGTTTGGGTTCATGACACTAACCCTAGAGGACCCAAGAAAATGTGGGTACCAAAATCAAGTCTTAATTGTGATGTAGGTACACACCAAAGCTCCAAGACGTAGGGAGCGGTGGTACTTGATAGTGGTTGTTCAAGACACATGACATGGGACATCAACAACTTCACAACCCTATCAAGGTACATGGAAGGTGGCACCGTCACCTTCGGGGATGACTCCAAAGGAACTATCATCGGTATAGGTAACATTCAAATTGGTGCATCTCCTATTATTGAGAATGTTGTTTTAGCTAGATGGTTTAAAACATAATTTGCTTAGCATTAGCCAACTTTGTGATCGTGGACTTAAAGTTGTTTTTGATGATTCCTCATGCAAGATTTTTGATGTTAAATCCGATGTTTGTATTCTTACCGGTTTCGTGATAATAATGTTTATATCATGACATGCTTAATTTAGATTGTTCTACTAAATGCTTGAATGCTTTTGATGAAAATTCTTGGCTTTGGCATAGAAGATTAGGACATGCATCTTTTGACCATATTTCTAGGATTAATTCAAAGGAATGGTGAAGGGTATACCTTGCTTGAATTTTGAGGAAAGACCGCATTGGGGGTGTGCCAACTTGGGAAACAAACCAAGTCTTCCTTTAACCAATTAAGGATATCATGTCAACTAGGCCTTTAGAATTAATTCATATGAATCTTTTTGGACAACTAAAACTAAGAGTTTAAATGGAAGTAGATTTGCATTTGTTTTGGTTGATGATTCCCGTTTTACTTGGGTTTTCTTTTTACAAAATAAAGATCAAACTTTCTCATTTTAAAATTTTTCGAAAAAGAGTTGAAAAAGAAAAGGGTTTCCGATTTTGAGAATAAGGAGTGATAGAGGTGGTGAGTTTATAACCAACTCTTCATGACTATTGTGATGAAAAGGGAATTAAGCATGAAACGTCTTGTCCTAGAACTCCACAACAAAATGGAGTTGTAGAAAGG